>KV722341.1:0-309006 GCA_001687445.1 Obba rivulosa
ACTAGCATAGTAGAAGGGACTGATACACCGACTAGTAAGATATAACCCATCTCTCGGATACACCTTGCACATGGGTGTATCCAAATGTTCTGCTACTATAACTATTCACATGTAGCAGGACTCTAAATACACCGTCCACACGAGCGGTATCATAGCTGGTGGTGCGCGATGCAGCAGAGACTGTCCACATCCGCGGACATCAGGGCTATCTAGATTCGGATATCCCGTGATAAGGTGATTAATTTGAACTATATAAACGATGGTTACGCTACAAAAACCAATGCTTTAATACCAGTGACTAAGTCGTGTGGTCTCGTCTACGACGTGCATTGGCTAGCCATAACATTAACGCAGTGACAGCGCACGATCCCAACACGTCTGTCTATGGCGCCTGTTGTCGTGAAAAAGTCTCGGCTACTGCCCTCGGCGTTATTGCGGCGTCACGTATAGTCTGCTAGAATCAGACCTCTGGTAGGCTGCATTCGCCATTCCAGTACGGTTTGCTTTACATCAGAAACGAAGTCGCTGTCGAAGTTCTTGGGAGTGCCAGAACGTTCGTCTTCGTCGGCCAATGATGTGCCATTGTTACAGCTTCCCGTTGACTCATAGATGCTCATCAGTCGGGCCTTTATGAGACGTTTTTGAATGGACACCTCTCGATGGGTGGCGCGATTTGTAAACCCTGGGGCATTTATTTCAACCGATTCTCTTGAGCCTGGTGAGGCTCCATAAATTATGACGTTGTTGACGATGTTCCTGAGAGTCTCGCCGACAGCCTGGCGAAGCGGTGCATCTGTGATGAAGCTAGCGGTGACATGCATCATGACCTGGATGGGGGGCTCGGACGTGGTCGACGTGCCGAGGGAGGTCGCTCGACATGCACGCGAGGGGAGGCTGGAAAAGGCAGGCAAAACCCCGGATTATGGCTGTAAGCGTGGGGAAGGCCGGTAGACGCCCGGGGCCGCCGGAAAGGCGGGACGAGGTTACATGAGGCCAAGCGCCCAGTTGATCTCTTCGCTTTTTCTCGTACACTATCGTATCGCGTCCCCGACGCTCTTGCTGCGCTCTGCGCTCATGGCCACTCCTTTCGCTTTTGTAACTCTTGTAACCTCAGACTATTACTTGCCTGGTGCTCTCGCCCTCGTTGCTGCCCTCAAAGATCTGCACCCGACTCCGCTTGTCCCTCCAGAAGTTGAATTTCAGACTGTATGCCTTGTCACACCAGAAACCGTCGACGTGTCAACCATAAAGCTCTTGCGGAGAGCTTTCGATGTTATTGTTGGTGTGGAAGTGATAGAACAACGCGATAGCAGGGGCCTGAAGCTGCTCGGTGAGTTGTCTTCATCAAATTGGTCGATATTCAATTCTGCAAGGCGCCGGGGAGACCTCTGTCGCGTTCGCGAGACGTGCCTGCTCGTGCAGAGATATTCGCGATAGCAACGAGGATTTCAAACGCGCGTCGGAGCTTGTGATCATCCGCTACATTTGGCACATGACTCAGTCAGCTGGACCAGTGCCTGAGTATCGCCAGATGAAAGAGCGTTGTGCTTGCTGCCCTCCCTTCTCCACTCCTGTATCATCCTTACTGTTCTCTAATAAACACTGTCCTCTCTCGCACAGGCCGTCCGGATCTCAATCATGTCCTCACGAAACTGCACGTGTTCCGTCTCACCCAATATTCCAAAGTCATCTTCCTCGATGCAGACGTGTTGCCCATTCAGCCCATGTCCCACCTGTTCAGTCTGTCGCACGAATTTGCAGCCGTTCCGGATGTAGGATGGCCCGACATTTTCAATTCAGGCGTGCTCGTGTTATCTCCAGGAGAGAACAAGTTTAATGAGCTCATGGAGCTACAGAAGACCCGAGGCAGCTGGGATGGGGGCGATCAAGGTCTGCTGAACGAATGGCGCGGCCACGACTGGCACAGGCTCAGCTTTACGTATAATACGACTCCGACCGCTGCGTACACGTGAGTCCGGCCGGGTCTTGCTCACCTGACAACATCTTATTGTGGAGAGCAGATACGCTCCGGCGTACGAGCGGTTCGGCTCTCAGATTCGCGCTATACACTTCATTGGACCGAACAAGCCATGGACCTCCATTGCGACCCGTCCTCCAGGCACGAAGACTGGACAGGCGTCCACGTCAGGCGTTGGACATGAGCTTCAGGCCATGTCTGGTGAGCAGCCGCAAGCGGTCGCGCTCCTAGTCACAGAAAAGCAACAAGCGTATGATTATGGATCGTTGGTGGACCGCTGGTATGATGTGTATGACAAACATTACCGCTCCGAAGCGCCAACTACTCATGACGACTTCGAGGTGAGACACTACGCATCTGTCTGGGACGATGGCCAGGCCTATGGTGCGGATGTATATCATGCGCCAGTGATACCCAGAGCAGGTGGCGCGCTGGGACTCGAGGACTTGCGGAAGATCGCGCTGGAGGGCATGAGCAGCTTTCCTGGTGCGGTGGAAGAGCGTCCAAGCGAGGGAGAGTACCGGTCATTGCCCCTCGAGGGCCGTGTCGATCTGATCGCGCCCAGACGTGAGCCGTCCCCGGAGCAGCAAGAGCGGGAGCACCACGGAGACCATAGCGCAAATAACACGCCAAGGCAGGAATACAGGTCCTTGCTTGAGGAACCGTGGCGGATGGAAACTCTTCCTACTCCAGGCCCGAGCGAGGTTCCGCCCGCCCCTTGGCTGCATGGCCATTCGTTGCCTCCAACGCCCGGATATCCCCAACCTCTGCAAGAGCGGCAACACGCAGATCGAGGAGAGCAGCGTTGGGAACCGCCGCATCAGCATCAAGCGGAAAACTCGGAGTCACAACAAAACGCACAGTACTTCCCGCCGCCGGGTCAGCAGCAGCCGATGCAGCATGGTGCGTTTGCAGGCGAGCAGCCATCTCATCAGACCGGAGAGTCTTCTCATCATCACCATACACATCGTCCCCCTCCACACGCACCTCATGGTCATCACCCGCATCGCGGACATCATGATCCGCCCCAGCCTCAGCCTCAGCACCAGCACCAGCACCAGCACCAGCCCCAGCACCAACACCAGCATCATGAACATCACCATCATGAGCCACCTCGCCCGCCCTCACCTCCGAAGCTTTCCTGGAATCCTGCTGTGGAACCTCCTCCTAACAATCCTCCTGCCTTCTCTTCCTTCCCGACTGACACCTACTTCCAAAACGTCTGGGACCAGCCTCGAAGCCAGCACCACGACGCTACCCACCAGTTCCCTACTAACACAAGTGCTCCTGAATCTGACGCATTTTTCCGGCCCCCACCGCCCTCATATATACCCGAGCACCTGATTCGCGAAGGCCAATATGCTAATGTAATTGGACACCGGCACGAAGACTCTTACAACACACCTCATCCAGATCGCACGAAGGTGCAAACTGTATTTCCTTGGGAGGAGAAGCCGCGTCACGTCCCGCAGCGTGTGTTCCCTCAGACCGACTCCCCCCCTCCAGGTGTGCGATACATTGAGCCGGCCAAACCGCCGTCACCGCCTTCTGTCAAGCCTCCATCGCCAGAGAAGCCGTCACCGCTGCATGTGCAGACGCCCTCTCACGGCGTGCCGTTCAGCTTCACATATTCCAATGCATGGGACAACGTACCTAGTATCCAGCGGTATGCAACACGCCTTGTGCGGCCGCCATTCCATGGGCTCCACAGTTCGCAACCTGCTCCGCCTCCCACGGACGATGGTTGGAAGCGCTGGGAGAAGGAGCGCGAGCGGGACGTGCAAGCAAAGGCAGACGCTAGCAGTATGGATGGCGACGACGAGGATGATGGCGACGAGGACGAGGACGAAAGGAGCCGGAAGGGCGGACGATGGGACGACAGCGAGAGCAGCTGGGAGCGTGGTGCGCGCCGGTCTCGTGCGTCGAGCATGACATCGACCGTGTCGTCGACGAAGGGGAAGAAGTATAAGTCGAGGGGCGTCCAGACGCTCGCTGCCCAGACGAAGACCCAGGGCGTGCAGGTGAAGAGGTACAGCGACGAGTCAGACGCTTCCGATGAGGCGCCTAGGTCGCATCGAGGCAGCAAGTCTTCGCATGCAGGCGCGGCTGCGCGCCGTGAGGTGCCGGTGCCGTCAGCGTCGGGCATGCTCCCCCATGCGCCGTTGCGCGAGCTTAAACTCGAGCCGGAGCCGATGGCTGCTGCAACGCCGACGGTGAACCGGTCACTCAGGGGGATGATGCCGTTCCCTACGGAGACGTCGCCGACCGGGCTCAGATCACCATATACCTTAGGATCGCCTCGGACATACTCTCCGCCCAAGGTCATAACGCCCCCGAAAGTGCCCTCGCCTCCGAAGGTTGCGACGCCTGCGAAAGTGCCCTCACCTCCCAAGCCTAGCTCGCCCCGGAAGTTGTCCTCTGGCCAGGTCTCCCGAAGGGGCTCGGGAGGTGGGACACCAGCGAAGACGGCCTCTCCTGTGGTCAGCCCGACTTCTCCGCCAACCAGCTCCTCGCCCAAGCTCCCGCGGCTCTCGCCGTCCTTGCCTCCTATCGCGCGCACGTCGTCGAACGACACGGCACTCACGTCTTCTCCCTCGACGCAGGGGGCCATCGCCACCCCCGAAATGACCCCGACAAGCACCATCCGTAAAAGCGGGCGAGTATGGGACCCGAGCCGCAGCGTGGACGTGTTCAAGCGCGGCTCTGAGGAGGTGCTTGCGCGATTCCTGCGGATGGGCTCCTTCGACGACGAAGAGAAGCGCCAAATGCAATGATTTACCGCTGATGGTTTCTATGTACATTTTTCCTTTCAACCCCCTGTCCAGTCTCGTGCAATTTGATTCTAACATGCAATGCCCTCGGTCGCCCATACTTGGTCCTGTACCGCATTCTGTTCATACCCATTCATCCACATTCCACCGTCGTTTGTCTATCTGCGTGGATCTAGTTGTAGTGGCGGACGGTGCTATGGTAGTGTAGCATAGCACCAAAATGTCATCGTATGTAGGTGACTATGGAATCGTCCCGAGTGACCCGGCGGAGCGCAGTCTCAGGGGGACATGTGGCAGGACGCGTGACGTCATAGAGATGATATGACGCGCACGGGTAGCGAGTCCACTCATCTCCACCGTCTGCCTCCGTATATAAGATGCTTCCGCAATCTGCTCGCACTCATCATAGTGACTTCACCACTTTATACGCGCCGCCACATTCATCTTCATCACCATCACAACCACTACTACTATGTCGTCCGACATGTCTTCCGACAAGATCATCCCTCCGGCTCCTCGGGGCTCGTGAGTTTACCTTTCCCCAGGTTTGCAGATGCATCTGACCACTTTCCAGGAGCGACGCCCGCTTAGAGACAACTGCTGCCTGGCAGGCAGCGGAGGCATCCGACGACCGACTTGCACACGAGGTCGCGGAGAACGCGGACCAGCTGCAGTATGCAGCCCATGCAGCGGCAGAACAGGCAAAGGTATGAGTCACAAGACACAATGTTCAGGTCCATCGCACTCAATGTCCATATAGGTGAAGGAGCCTCAAGCTGTCTCTGCCGTGAACCAACTTGAGGCTGGTCTTGCGAACCAGACAAACACGGCTGCGGCACAGGGCAAGTTCGATGTTGAGTCTGCCAAGGCGACCGGTGCAAAGGCGCTGGAGCAAGCGAAGAACATCGCCTCAAATGCCATCCAGACAGCTCAGGTATGCCTGTTTCCCTCGTATTCGGTGCCTATAGTACCCGAAGTGACATGCGCATATAGTCGATGATTCCCGAGTCCGCCACCGCCGCCGCTTCTTCTGCCGTCCAGACCGGCAAGGAGTACCTCTCGGCCGCACAAGCTGCTGCTCAGCCTGCTGTCGAGAAGGCAAAGAACTACGCCAGCGGTGCCTCACCAAGTAGTGTCACTGGCGTCGGTACTGTGCAGTCGAGGCCGAATGAGCCACCTGCGACGTCGGCACCGCTCGAGTCTGGACCGCATGTGGTAGGGAACCCATATCCCGCAACTGCGTCAGGGCAATCCGTGAAGGTGGCTGAGGTCTAAACCTGTATGCGATGCTGTATCATATATAATTCGGAGGAGTTTTGTACAACATGACGCCTTGTAATTGTACGACCATATCTTCTCGGCATTTTGGTTTGTTTGTAGCGCGCGTTCTTTATCAACGCAGCCGGCAGAAAAGGGCCCCAGTCCACGTGTTATCGTGCAGTACTCCCAATCGCGTATGCGTATGCGTGTGCCAGTTCTTGTCCCACCATGATTCTGAATCGCAAAGCACCTTCATTGCCATTGTTGCAATACGTGAGACTACCAGTAACCTGTCGCACTTTGCGTGACGAGGCCTCCCGGTGGATTTTCCAAGCCCAGCGCGCTCCAACTAACAATACGAACGGAGGTAAGGAGTACCACTCGAGTCTCTCTAGCGTAGGACACTGTTCCGCCATGGAGTTTGATGAGCCCATTGAGACGGAGAATGGGTGCCGTTTTCCAGGATACATTGGCCTCGCAAAGCTTCGCATGGCGGTGAATGAAGCGATATAGCGTATTGGGATCGCAGAGTCCGTCCGATACAATGCGAAGATACGAAGATTCGGGAAGTATAAGTGCTCCATGTGAGCATCCCACCAATGTGACGTAGTATCATTTATCGCAAGCCTCGTTAGAGAGTAGTACACTAGCGACTCGTGCGTCGGAGAGTGGGTCCAGTGGGCCTCGTACAATCTTAGCCAGAGTGTTTTGAGCTTTTCCCAATGCATAATGCACGGGAAAGAGTCCTCGGTGCTCCACGCAATGCAGAGCTTTTCAAGACGATGGCATGGCCGGAGATAGGCCGCATAGTTTTGATGTGCAGTCGATGCACGAGCGCAGATTGACAAAAGAGATTCCACGGGCGTTGCTGTAGCCGCCATACACCCGCATTTTGCGGGGAATATACTTCTCATCCGAGCCACCGATCTGAAGGGACCTGAAGATCGCGTTGATTCCAAGTACCTACAAGACAAGGAATGCCACATACCACACTCGTTGTCTCTCGGTGTCGGGGAGCTTGTCGAAGTACCAAACCAGTTGGTTGAAGTCTGCGTAATGTGACAGGACGATATCATGTAGAAATGACAAGCTCCTGAAAGGTCAGGATGAAGAAGCGGGCTTGCAGGGGAGACGTTAGTCAAGCGCTCGCGGGTTCGCGCCGAGAAGAGTCGGCGATACGCGTCTTATCTCGTTACACATTTCCGAGGTACATCCAGAGCAGCGGTATATCATTTCTGAAGGTTAATAATACTACCGAATCTCGCACTATGTTACGTGAAGCGTACTTCTATAGATGAGATCGTTGCATTCCCGCATGAAAATCGACCGCGAAATCTCCAGTGCAGGAGGTGAGTGTCGTTGATTAAAGTGTTGTAGATGTCTCGCGATCTTGGATAGGTGGAGCCTAGTACTGCGAGGTACTGTCGATCGCGTTCGCGTATGCCAATTCTTGCCCCACCATGATTCTCAGTGGCCACGCTCCCTTGTCGCCACTCATGCAGCAGGTAAGGCCTCCCGTGGTCAGGCGCACTTTCCGCGACGCATCCCGATGGATCCTCCACACCCAGCGCGATGCCCTTATTGACTCGTGGGGCGGGGTCGGGTACCATTCGAGCTCTTCCAAGGTCGGACACTGTTCCGCAACGGAGCGTACCAACTTGGCCATGAAGTTGCTATGACGTGCTTCCCACACGCGCACAAGGAACGATGGGTCTTCTGCATGAGCCTCCAAGTCCAAATCCTCGCCCAATTGGTGCCGGAGCGCTCTCTCCGTTGCGTCAACGTGGTCCGCCCGTTTTTCGCGTAAATAGCTCAATGTCATAGCGTCTTCCATGGCGGCACGGGGATTCTCCTCTCCATCCTCCATATCGGAGTCGTAGGAGTCGTCAATCCGTGGGAGCATCGGTGGTGCAGTGTCGTCTAGTATCGAAGAAAAAATATATGGGCGGATTGCAAACGGGTCGTCCTCCCACGAATCATATACACTCCAACTGAGAGTCAGCTTGCGCAAGTTCGTCCAATCGGATAGACGTGAGCCGATGGCGTCCTGTGACAGGTGTCATTTTGTGTCCCATCCCGAGTAGAAAGCTGCCGTACCATTATGGAATCAATCGATTCGTCGTAGTGCGGGGCCTCATGAGCTAAACGCAGCTCCTCCATGAAGGGAAATCTATTCGCCATAGTGAAGAAGTCTTGTATGAGGAGAGGTTCCTCAGGTTCGGGTGAGAAACAATCTTGGTCATTAATAGGTAGAGCGAGTGCTGTAACCACATAACGGGGTTCCGCAGAGCCAAATGGTGAATCCCACTGGACAGATTCAGGCCTCAGTGGACTACGGGCGAATGCAAACGCATGGAAATATATGAGGGTTTCCGTGGTATCTTCCGGAATATCCAGACTGGAAGGGAACTCTGGGTCATCAAAGACAGCGTCCATCTTGGGTGCTGACGTCGCCCAGCCTGTCCCAAATACGTAGGCTTTGGATACGTTGGGCCGCCACGTGCCGGTGCCCTCCATCAGCTTGACGAGCGCGTCGAAACGGAGGTTAGCTGAATATCTGAACGATACGTTGACTTCGAGAAGCGTCGGATGCCTGTGAATGAATCGGTAGACAGAAGTTGAAAGACAGGCTGTCCTGTATAGCCCAAGAACCCGGAGATTTGGAAACCGCACATTCTCTATTTGCGAAGCCCACCAGCTTCCGGAGACACTGTCGTGGATTGCCAGAGTGGTCAAAAAGCGGAAGGTTGTCGGTAGTGGGGGTGGGGGAGCGCCTATGGTCTTATGCACGCCGTAAATTCTGAGACGGAGCGTCTCAAGTTCCCGCCAGTGCTCGGGAGATGGGAATGATGCGAAGGAGCTCCACGCAACTCGCAGCTCGGTCAAATGCGGCGCTTTGCGCAGGAATGCCAGATGATTTGAGTTTGCGACTGCTCGCCAGCACGTGAAAGAGCGTAAATCGACAAATGGGAAACCCTGAGCGACAATGTTCCTGTATGGATCTGCAATACGTCTTTTGTGAACCCAGTACTTCTCATCTAGATTGCCAATTTGAATGGACCTGAGACCTTTCGGTGTCATCTCGAGTACAACTTGAAAGAGCATTACGCATGTCCAAAACGTACCGAATCCACAGGGCTCTGCCTTCCGCTTGGCCTCGGAAGCATCTGATAAATTTGCGGAAGTTAGAGTATCTCGGGACGACGACAGATCGTAGGAGCAAAGGCGTGGCGAAGTTGCGGAGGCGGCGATTGACCCGTGACAACACAAAGAGTATCCGGAACGGTGGTGGCAGATTTTTCTGCTCTCCGAAATAGTCCAGTATCTCGAGCAAGAGATCGTCCGGAAGATCGTCCAGCGTGGCCCCGCACCGCGTCATTGCCAGCTTGTGGATTCTCCGGCGTTCCAACCGGAGGGAGAGCGGATGTCAACAGAGATCGAGAGGCGGCCACTAGCCAGAGCAAATCTCTGCAAATCTGCTGTTGCAAGTTGTCACGCAGACGCGTCTTGTCACAGCGTGACACGTCGCGTTCTAGCACGCGACGCGGGTTGAAACGCGCCGGCAAGTTTCGCCATGTCGCGTCGTCCGAACGGAAGTCGCCAGTAGACTGGACGTTAACCTTGCTGCCAATGTCGATGATGACCACAATAAAACTATCTATCTACTTGGGACAGTGCCGTCCGGAGCCGCCTGCAGAGCCCTTGCTTGTCCTCTTGTGACAGGTCTTGCCGAGACACTTCCATAAAATCGAAGTGCCCCGGGTGTCGCCGACAGAGACCTTGCGACTGGTGTACCAGTGGACTGTCAAGAAAGCCAAAGGCTCTAATTAAACAAGCTTCACAGGCCAATCGGTATAAATAATACAGCAGTATCCATCTAACCAGTTCGATAATGTACGTATCGCGTTTGTGCTTCAATGTCTGCACGTGACGTCGGAAATAGGTTGGCTACAAGAAGGACAGTGGATGACTAGTGTCCAAAAGGCGCGTGGCGATATGTACAAGTTGAGCAAGGTGCGGTCACGTTGCGGCTGTCTCCTTTTGCGCGTGCCTACTCATGGCTCTGATGCGGGCACCGTACTTCCAGAACAGCCAGATACTGGAAGCGAGTTATAATTCTCCAGGTGCAGTGCAGTGTTGCGCGTGAAACACTTACGAAGGACAGCCGACACCAACGGCAAAAGCAGCGAGGATTGTGCAACCCACGCCGTATCCCAGCGCATCGAACATTGCCTCAGCAAAAAGCGGGAAACCGAAACCCGCCAACGAGCGGAAGCACGATACTGCTGCCAGGGCTGTCGTTGAAAAGCGAGTTAGAGGGAGCGAGCCATACTCCACTTCATCGATACATACCTGAGGCAGCGTATGTCGTGAATGCGTCAATCACATATGTCTGCATTCCTTGGAACACAAGGATGATCCCTGCGCCGATTAGCGCGAAGCCCTACATAGCAAGTTGAGTATTATTTCATGATGCTTGAGTGAAAGACTCAACGATATCCGGTACTAGCCAGAAGACGTGTTCTTGCGCTCCCCATCCTACCATCAAGAGCCCGATGGGAAGGAGAATCGTCCCAGGCATAACGCAAGCTAGCTGTGATGTGAGATTGTATAAACTTGGTGTAATGCGAGGGGTACTCACGCAGCCGGAATTCTGGTTCGCCAACGCCGTTGTTGCGTTTCTTGAGATAAACGTACAATTTGTCGAGATAATACGCATTTGTTTGCGAGGCAATGGTCAAACCTGCACCGGTCCGTCAGGCCTTCGAGTTGGAACCTTCTTGCAGTTTACATACCGACAGCCAGAGATATATAATGCAGGCCGGCGATTCCGATGGGCTCGTGGTAGACATTGGCGAAGATTTCCGGCATGACCGTGAGCACCACTACACGACCATCAGTGGACGATGCAGCGAGGAGCGTGGGCACCAACAATAGACGACTCCGTACACGAACGCAAGGTAAACGCCGAGGAGCTGGATCATGGGCTCCTGGATGAACAGCTGGAATGGGCGGAAGACAGCTTGCTTGAGAATCTCTTTCGTGCTGCATAGATCCTGAGTACTATCACTGTGAAGAGGAAGCTAAAATGACTCACGTCTTCTTCTGGCCAATTTCATAGACTGTCCGTACGGGACGTCTGTTCCCTTTTTCAGCGTCCATACTCGCCTGCAATGTTTTCGCTCTACGATCTAGAAGTAGTGGTGCGTATGCTGATATGTCTGCTTAGTGTATGCTGGGAGGCGGAAAACAAGTACACACGCACTCTCTTTCAAGAACAAGAATCCGCAGACCTGAATTACAGCGGCTGTAATGCTCGTGGAATGGAACACCCATCGCCAAGTGGAGAGTTGCGCAATCCAAGCACCAGCTACGGGGCCGATAGCTGGTCCGAGCAACGGCGCAAGCGAATAAATTGCAATGGCCTGTCCACGTTCTTCTGGTACCCATAGATCGGCCAGCACGGCGCCTCCGATCTGTTAGAATTGTAATCAGTCATTGCGATGAGCAGGACCGGGAGATATGCACCGATAGAGGCGCACTACCGCCGATACCGGAGAGAAAGCGGAATGCAATCAGTTGGCCCTTAGACTGAGCAAATCCGCAGCCAATATTCCATGCTGTACAAGAATGTCAGCTCTTCACGCTCCTCATCGTTTTATCACTGCCATACCGATGAAAAAGATGTTCGAAATATGAATGATAATCGTCCGCCCGTATATTTCGCTGAGGGGACCGAGGAACAACGGGCCGACCGCTATTGATGAGTAATGGTCAATATTAACACATAGACTGAAAACTGTCTATGAGCACCCACTGTAACCAAGAATAAAGACGGAAATGGTGAGGGCGATCTCGACAGTGTTCGTGATGTGGAAGTCCTGTGCAATCTGCCCCGCGGCTGGGGCCACCATTGAAGAGGAGATGGGCGAGATGAAGGTGAACGCGGAGACCGTAAATGCCGCAGCCCACTTCGCTGCCTTGGTCCAGCTGCAGAACGCTGGAGAATGAGTGCGCTGGGCAGGCAAATTGAACGATTCCACTCACTTTCTTGGGTTACCAGGATCCAGAGGATCATCCCAGTCCACGATGATCGGCTCGTCAGCCTGTCGTTGAGAGACAAAAGTCTCCGACTCGGAGAGCTCCCCCTTCGAGGATTGCACCCTCAAGAGGCTAGATCCTTTTTGTGCCGTGGTCCGGAGAGTGGAGTCGCTCTGGACCTTCGACAAGAGGCCCGCTTCATCCCGAGCTGTCGTCCCGAGAGAAGAGTCGCTACGCTGCAGAGAGAGCTCCTGCATCAGAATAACCTGAGGTATTGAGACCATATCGGCGAGATGGATAAGAGAGTAGCGGAGCGGACTTAACAGACTTTTATAGGAATGGGGTGATAGCGCTCATTTTTGCAGCGAAGAGAAGCCTGAGTGGGCCGATGGATGAGGCAAGACACGATCCTGGCGCACCGATCACTCCTCAGCGGGAGCTGTCCGTAGAATCCCGTGTGTTTGGTGCCGCGCCTGGTTCGAGCCCGCAGCAAGTCATGGACAATGACGAGAGAGCGAACACTACCTGCTGTCTACACCTGCCTTTCCCGGAGCGCGCCCCGATCATCGAGATAGGCGCCCAGGTCCAGGACAACTTGGTGACCTCGCACATAGCCACCGTCTTCCTTTTCCTCCACCAGCACACACCGTCCGCATCAACATGGTATGTCGATCCGCAGTTGGCCGTATCCACCTGCTGATAAACTTGCTACCAGGAGAACTTCATGAACCTCGCGAAGCAGGGCTTCGAGGCTTACGAGCGCTCTCAATGTAAGATTCGCCGGCCTGCCATCCACACGTCCCCATCAACCGAACAACACTTGTTACAAACCTCTGCTTACACTCGTTCCACATCCAGCTGATGTATCGACAACCGGAGGCCAAGAGTACAACTCGCCTCATCATTCCGGGCAAGGTGGCCAGCCCCAGGGCTATGACCGCCCGCAATGTACGTTATCATCCCTCTCTCCTCAAATTGTCTTAATGACTCCCACCGGCGATTTCAATATACAGTCAACCACGATGAGGTGGTTAATATGGCTAGCCAGCACGGCTCGGGCGACAGTGGCCTCTTCTCCAGCGCCCTCAACCACGCAACTCAGAACCAGGTTCGCATTTAGCCTTATAGGCGATCCATTCGATCTTCTGACCCACCGGCTCCCCAGCACGAGCACAATCAGCCCATCGACGAGCAGCATGTCCAGGACGCTCATCGGGTGGCATACCAGGAAGGCGCCGCAAGCAACCTAAGCGCCTCCTCCATGGGCGGTGCTGCGGCCATGCAGGTGCGTTGACGACCGGTATCATGCTGCACTGCGCAGCGCATCTGATCTGCATGTGCAGATCATGAAGAAGTTCACCTCTGGCGGCGGAGGCGGAGGCGGCTCACAGTCTGAGCTCATCAGCCTCGCGATGGCGGAGGCGTCCAAGCTGTTCGAGTCTGCCGGTGGAGCTGCGTCCGGCAACAAGCAAGATGCCGTCAATGGAGCGGCCATGACCGTCATGAAGCTTTTGGTGCAGTCAAAGTTCAGTGGCGCAATTGGCGGCGGCAACAGCGGTGGCATGGGTGGTCTCATGGGATTGGTGGGTGGCACTGTTCCGAATGATTGCAGCGTGGGACTGATGACGCGATCGCAAGGCCTCCAAATTCATGTGAGCCGGATAATGGGTAGTTGCCAATGCTTGGACGGAAGCACACGAGTCAGGAATGTAGGACTAATGCACGCGAACATTTTATTGTGGACCTTGTAGTCATCGGACCTGAATACACGGACGGATGCTTTCGATGTCCTCCCAGTGCCACTCGCTGGCAATCTGGCCAGTGGCACAGATTGTAGTTTTCCTCAATAACGTGCTCCTGTAATCGAGTCGGGCTTCCGTTCGTCCGCTTCGTTGGAGCTGAATCGTCCATGAGGCTACGAAGAGACAGTGCACTCAACACGGATAATAACAGTTCACAGCTCCCGGAAGCCGCCGTTTGAGAAGGCTCCTCAACCGTCAGCACATACCCGAGCCGGGACTTGTTCTCAAAATATTGTGTAGACTATTGCTTTTTCGCATCATGTTTCGCGAAAGTTTTGCTCTTCGCAGGAATACTAGTTGTCACATATTGCAGGTCTAGTCGAGCAAGCGGCACCACCTAGTGACGGCATTATTCAGTTACATTCAAACACGATGTACGACCACAATATGAGAACAATAGACAAGGTATGGGAGCAGAGCGATCAGGACGGGCAATGTGTGAAAGTGTAGGATAAATGCGCGCACAATCGAGAACATATCGATACAAGTGGACAAATAGCCGCAATGGTAATAACAATACAATCAACAGAACAAGCAGTAAGGTAAGCACGAGGCACAACAAGTAGGAGCAATGGTGTGGGGCGGTGATCAGCCTGCAGGCAGCACGGCAAGGGCCATGATCGTGGATGATCACACAACAGTTTGCGATAGCTCTGTCCACAATTGGAAGTCGTTCGTCATCTCCGGGAATTGATCCAATTTCTCCAGTGCCAGCAGGTAATCGAGATCACTCGCATCCAACGAGAAAGCCCCATCGAACTCCGGTGGATCCACGTCACCAATCTTGCCAAGGAGGACATCGCACAACGAGCCGTTCACATCGGATGTAGCTTCGTAAGGAGGAGGAGAGGCATCAATGTCGTATGGATGAGTAAAGACGCTCGCGGAATTGTCCCAGTCGAAAGCCGACATATCGCCGGTGCTCTGAAAGAAGGATGGTGGCGGACTGTCTGGAGTAAATAGTGAATCCTGCGGGAGGACCGTGGGGTGAGCACCTATGGGTACGAATGCACTGGGCTCAGCGCAGATATTCGGAAAAAGTGTGGAAATCGGCTCGTATGGGATCTCCTCCCATGACGATGAAGATGGGAATGAAGGGGTCGTCACAGTAGGTGCCAATAGCTCAGCGCCAGTAGAGCCTGACGAGAAATCGAAGCTGGCCAGTGCTGCTTCACCCAAGATTTCTGTAGCAAGATCGTCTGCAGTGGAGCTGACAAGCAGACGGTCGCTAACATCATCATTAGGTACATTCATCGAGATCACATCCGGATATTGCGGAAGAACATCCAGCGCCGTGACGTCGAGCTGTTGCGCAACGAATGCTAATGGTCACATCGATTAACCAGCCGTGTATGACTCCAAATCAAGGGAGCACTTACGAGATGGGAACACGGACTCGGCCTGTCCAGTAACACTCAACGAGGTCCAATCAGAGAATAGCTGGATATCCAGAGGTACGGAGGTATCGAATGATGCCTGTGAAGACATGTTTAGTGGACTCTTCAGAAGGTCCAACCAGTCGGCAACAGCGTCAAGACCCTCGTCATCCTGCGTGTTAAAGGTAAGCAAAAGCAGGCTCGCTCGTCGAGAGCAGAAAACTTACAATTCTCGCACGCTTAGTAATCCTAGCCTCTTCACTTTCCTCCAGATAGCGCTTGAGATAACTTGCAGGGCGGCAGGCCTCAAGGTCGCGGTCCAAGAACGATAATGATGATCCACCCAGCACAGTGACATCCGACAGACATTGCCCTAAATCCTGTGCGGGAATGATTGTGCTGGATGAAGCGTCAACTGAAGACAGGGGGGATCTGTGACTATAATGGAGTGTCAACAGAGTCCGAAGGGACGAGGCAATAGCCCACCATAGTTGTTTAACCGCCCTATCCGTAAGTTGCCGCATTTCAGATTCGTCACGACGGCGCTTGCGACTTGCCTGTCGTTCGGAACTTGTGTGAACTTTCTCGCTCTCATCAGACGAGGAGAACGTTAACGAGGGAGTTCGAGAGGGTCCATGAGATGCAGAACGCAGACCATCGCTTTCGTCAATCGGTGACAAATAACCGCCCTGAAGGCTGTCATCGTTGAATATAGGGGGCTCAAAGTCGAGTGCTGGAGGATTCGTGTGGGAGGCATGTTGAAACGACTCCATCAAAGATAGAACCTTTGCTTTCATAGCCATGAAAGCTTCAAGATCCTCGTCTGCAAGGTCACAGGATCCACCACTGTTCGCGAACGCCTGATGTGCTGCACGGACAATCTTGTTACGAGACCCTTGGAATCTGTGGGTGCGGGAAGCGTTCCAACCTATTTGCGCACGAATGGCTTTGAACCACCGGGATACAACGTCCGTGTCGACCTGCGACGACCGCGCGATTGCTTCTCTGACGGCTTTGGACGGGTACGGATCGTGTAAATGCGTTATTAGCCACGAATACGCAGCTATGAATTGATTGATATTCAGTGCCACGTTAAAAGTAGTGAATCACACGATTTGACGTACCATGTTCAAAAGGAGCTACCCCGATAACAGAGTCTAACAGTTTTGGCCATGAGCAGACCTTTACCGACGCCGACGGTGCACGTTCCTTGAGGACATCAGCGGACTCCGTCATCGGTAGGAGGGTGTCCGATAAGGTCATTCGAGCGAAGTTCATCTCCAGCTCGCTCATCATGTCAGCTGTGAGCTGCTGGTAGTCAACGTATAAGTCATGGAATGCTGATGCGTAGATGGCGACCCTGGACGTAGTGGAATGAGCAAGAGATATGGTATCGTCATCCAGCTGTCCTGCGGCCATGGCAGAATCGAAGTCCTTATGCAATTCCGACCAGATGTCGTTGAATCTTTCGATTTGAGTGGTCCCCGCTACAATAGCTATGAGGAAATCCTCGCTGATATTGAGTAGTCGCTCTCGAATGGTTCGCATGACGGAGACTTGATAGCAAGGGATTGGAAGAGCGCTGAGCCGGGTGTAGCGACCGTCAGCGAGTATGATTGTATGTATATACGGTCGGGGAGCGCCGATCGCGAGGACAATGGGCAGTCATAAGCGATTTCCCACATTTAACCGCGCTTATTGCATTGTGATCGGTAAGCATACTTTCCTATTCAGGTCTTCTATCGCAGTGGGCACCGACGGCAACCGCCCTATTCAGGTCTTTCTACAGCAGTGGGTCCCGACAGCAACCGCTCGACCCCTTATCGTCATCTTCCTCCTGCTCACTCCCATACATTGCATACACTCAGGATTGACATTCTCCATCATGTTCAGGGTGTCCACTGCTCAATCTGCCGAGGAGAGAAATGTTCTGTATAACATTGTTCTGGGCTCGCAGAAGATTGGGCACCTTCTCTCAACTGTGAAGCCTCCGAGTTCGCCGATCTCTTCCATGACGTCGTCAAATCCTCTCAACCGCACTCTGCGACACTTCGTTTTACCTGATCCTAAACCTATCATCCCAGTTCTCCTTGCCGCTAACGTGGACGATACGATCGCGGAACGGGTATCTCATGCTTATTTGCGCGCAGCTACTCGACTCAAAGCAGATTGCGAAATCCGATTCGGGCGTACCTGTCGTGCTTGGCTTCGTACTTGCCCTGGCTATGTCGACTGGTTCGATATCCTCGAGCAAAAGTTACAAACCACCTATATGGTCAAATACACGAAGACTCTGGACGCTTGGGTTACCATTATTCTAGAAGGAGCCATGCCTCGGGCATGTCACGGTGGCAAATGTTTGCCTCCATCAGACACGCGCGATGCTCCGCAATTTTGTGTGGGCCGTCAACCTTTTCTCCAGGTTCGTATCACTGCTACCAATTGGACGCACATTTACACTTATTTAGGACGCCGTTCTAACTCTGGATAAATTTTTTGAAGAAGAGGCATTCCCCACAAAACTCGAAAAGGAGCGATTGGCGTTAGAGACTGGCCTGGATGTGAGACAAGTGGCCGTATGGGTGAGGGCATCATCTAGTTGACGACTATAAATAATAATCTATATGATGCATTAGTTTCAGAATCGTCGTCGTCGTCGTCGTCGCCGCCACGTCTTCCCAAAGGGTGATCAGTTGTTTGGAAGTCCTAGTATTGATGTTGCGCCGCCACATGAACTGGAGATGTCGGTGCAAGCCTTACTGAAAGAAGTAGCGTCCGATGAAGGCGCCGGTATCCGATCCATCAAGTTGGATGTTAAGGTACGTGTTTTAGGCTGCTGTCTGTAATCCACCCAGCCATGTTCATATCTGAATCTCTAGGAGTCATCTTGTCTTGATCCGCTGGCGCCACCTCATGCTTTTCCGACTGCTTATCCTCCCCTATGCGACTATGTCCCATTCTCCGTGAAGGAAGCTGAGCGTAAATTCACGACGTCGTGGCCCAGGACACCATCGACATATCGCCTTTCAGATTCATCCCATGTTAACATACCGCAGCTCGTCGAGGCGTTCTCCAAATTAACCATCGAGGATAAAATTACAAAAACGCGTACCACCGGAGGCGGAAAACCCGTCTTAGGATTCCACATAAAACCTTTACCCGCACCTCTACCTGCGCTCGTTCACACTGTGTTCTCAGGCGTTTCTCAGGCGCGAATGGACCCGGCCGGTCCTTGGTCTCGGACCCAAAGCGGGCATCTACCTCCGCCGGCTCGACGGTCGCGCAGAAAACCACTTCCTTTCTCACCACACCTTCCGAGCCGTCAACTGCTTCAACACGCTGCTTATACACCCGATCCCAATCCGCCCGCCGGCTCCATCCCGGCGTGGCTCGAGTTGTCGACAAAGAATGCGATAATGCAACAACGGGAGGCGAAGCGGGCCCCCGCGTCGTCTTACGCTACCTGCGAGGCCAGCCCTAAGCTTTGCCACATTCGTGAACTACGTTCTCCTACAAGCTACAGCAAATTTGAACACCATTCGTCTTCACAATTTGGGAGACAAGTACCAACCGCAACTAACTCGTCTCATCGGGACCCCGCGAGATCACGGCGACGCCAAGCGCGGGAGCCGTCAGATGGCTCTATTTTATCACGATCTACTTCCCGTTCGTCGTCGTGGTCATCATCTTCGACTACTCGATCGTCATCAGCCTCCTCAGTCTCCCCATCCGAATTAACTTACTCCTCAGTGTCCTCTCCGTCTGGATCAGACACTTGGTCAATCCATCCCGTAACCCCTTCAACCACGCCACCGACGCAAGTGTCCTGCCTGCCTTATGGAGACGTTAAGTCAATCAATGCGGGCCTGTCCGCCTTCGCCGCAACTGCGCTGAACTTTTCGTTCCAACCGTTCCAGCCGATAGAGGAACTGGTTGGTCTCGATGCCGTGGTGAATACCAAGCGGGCCATCCGTATCAGAAGTACATCACCACTGTCCAATCCATAAAACTGCATTGTCTAGTCCGTTGACCTCGTTATTGCACTTCCAGTAGACTACCTCTGTCTTTGTATCTCGCGTCTGTTATCTCGAATCTTGTGCATGTAAGGTGCGACATAGCTACTTACTTATACTTATAAATCATTAGCCTGGATTTATACCCTCATCTGCTTCTATGAGATTGTTGGCATCTCCTCTTCTGTCTTGAATAAATAGATCTACCCAGGTCTGAGTCTGAAGTGTGCTGACAGCTGTTTGCTAAACTATAGGAGACTATAGGCCGGTCTGGAAAAGTTTCGGATCGGCGGACTTTGAAAAGGCGCGGAGCGCCTTCCGAGCCTGGGAGGCGGGGGCTGACACGCCGGGATTTTGAGATTTTTAGGTCACCTGGAAATGGTTAGAGAATGAGATGAAGTAAATGCATATTTTGTGTATGGTTATAGGCACGCTAGAAATGAAGCTAGAATAGCATTTTTGGGCGTCAAATTAGTTTATTTTCTCTAAGTCAAGTCGGAATATTTCCGTTTCTGTGAGCCACAGAAAGATGATCGGACAGTCTCACATCATTTTTCTGTGGCTCACAGAAACGGAGATATTTTGACTTACAGAAAATAAATTACTTTGACGCCCAAAAATGCTATTCTAATTCCATTTCTAGCGTGCCTATAGAGGCCTATAACGGTACACAGAATATTCATTTGTTTATCATATTCTCTAACCATTTCTAGATGACCAAAAAATTTCAAAATCCCGGCGTGTGACAGACCCAGACGAAGTATACCTGAGAAGATTGCACAGCGCAGTCACTGCCCTCAGCGTTGTCACTTGATAGGTCATGTAAATATGTTAGCAATCTTGAGGGTACTTATGCATATTGTTGCAGGCAGGAAGCGTATGCCTTCCGTCGCCGAGCCGACACTTGGGAAACGCCGAAACTAGTAACTGCACTCGCCGCAGCTCATGGTCTCCGCGCCATCTAACTTTTTCCTGCACTGCAGCACGAGGAACAGACGATGAAGACCAAGAAGAAGCACACTATCCTGAGAAGGAAGCATGCCCAAGGTGCTAGGCTCACTGCAGCTCGTCACATACCTTCCCGCCACAACTTGAAAGTCCGCTGAGCCGAAACTTTTCCACGCCAGCCTATGGTTTAGCAAACAGCTGGGATGATGGCGCCTGTGCAAAATCGCGCATACATTAGTTGATTGTGAATGAATATTATTATATAACATGATGGTCCGAACTAGACCTCATCGATGTGCTCCCGGTATGGCGACATCATCTTCTATCTTCCCCCTGTCAACCTCCCCATGGACAGCGTTGAGCAACGACCTAATCATGGTCCAGGGATCTCTGCCGTCTCCATAGCGCAACACTTCTTGCTTGTATTTCTCACCCGTCTCGTGCCCCACTTGAAGGACTATGCAAAAACAGCTTCCTCCAAACTAGTGAGGCGATAGCGCGGTCGAAGAGATACGAGTAGTATGTGACGCTATATCCAAAGAGACGGCCGAATTGTGGCTACCAGGATGTGCCGGTATATACGGAATGAGTCCGCTATGCTCTTAGAGCTGGGACAGTTAATACAACGCCGTGGTGGAGTCAAACTGTGAGAGCGGCTGAAGAGTGATACACGTGGTCAAGGGAAGCTACCAAGCTCTAAGTAAGTATGCGTATCGATGGAACGACACGGGTCAGTTCATGTTGGCTGACAGCCTGAATGAGAGTCAGACGCCCGCTAAGGTCGAACGAGAGAATAGCCAACGAGAAATGCTCCATCAGGATGGACGGCAGCTTGACAAAATTGGTGGCGCATTGAGTGCCGGAAACGTTCTGGTATTCTGTTCGCCCGATCATCGCTGGAGACAAGAATACTCGTACTCAGCGATCACGACTTCGTTGCGCTCTGTGGCTGAATAGACATCGTCTATCTCAGAATCGACTTACAATTTGTCTTGTGTGCTGCGTCCGATTCTGGCGTTATATCACAAGAATTAATAGGCGGCCCTCTGGCGCACCGATTGGGAGGCAGGGGCTCTAGTGGACTGTTCAATATTTACTCACCGGTTTGAGGGGTGACCTAAAAGCATTTCGACTGGCTACCGGCACAGCTGCCGTCCTTGAATGCCAACTGCTGTGACCAGGCACTAGGCTCGTCAACCAGCGGTAACTTAGCTGTGCAACCCTTATCCAACAACGCATACGTCATCGAAACATGTATATGTGCTTGATTCTCTTACTGAGAAAAGAAATGCGACGGCGATCAGGTATGCATTCCCGGGATGGCTACTTCATCTTCAATCCTCCATCTCCCCACCTCCGCCATTGCTGCTGCATCGCCACTCTCGAGTTCAGGTGCATCAATCAGCGCACTGACCATTAGCCACGGGTCTTTGCCTCCGCCGTACCGTAGAACCTCTTGTTTGTACTTTTCACCCGTCTCGCGCTCCAAGGGATTGTGGGAGAAGAGCTTGCGCCACACCCGAGACGCAATCGCGCGATCGAAAAGATATGAATAGTACGTAGCACCGTAGCCAAAGAGGTGCCCGAACTGCGTCTGCCAGGATGTGCCGGGGATATACGGAATGAGCCCGCGATGCTCATACAGCTGGGCCAGCTCCGCGGTGGAGTCAAACTGAGGCTTGAGAGCGGATGAAGAGTGATAGACCTGATCAAGGGAAGCTAGCAAGATCTGAGTATGCGTGTCGATGGAACGACACGGGTCGTCATGTTGTGTGACAGCCTGATTGAGAGCCAGACGCCCACTGGGGTCGAACAGCGAGAGAACAGCCGGCGAGCTGAGGAAATGCTCCATCAGGATGGACGGCAGCTCGACGAAGTCGGTGGCGCATCGAGTGCCGGAAACGTTCTGGTATTCTGTTCGTCCGATCATCGCTGGAAGCAAGGACATTCAGCAATCACGACTTCGTTACCTGGGTAGTTGGCTTACAATGCATTGCATGTCCCATTTCGTGGAAGAGTGTCAGCACTTCGTGCCACTCAAGTACGGACGGACGGCCAAAGGTTGGCCTCGTGAATTCACAGAGCAACACGACAACGGGCAGCTGGAACGTGCCTTCGCCTGCGGGCAGTTGCATGCGAGATGCTGATTCGAACTGGCGGGACGGCTGACAAACAGCCATGTCATGCTCGTCTGCATGCATGTAGTCACCCATCTCGTCATCGTCATCTGTCCGACGTGAACAACACACAGTATAATGCGCAGCGCCGCCAGGCTTGCCCCTACGGGCGAATAGATCGGCATAGATCCAACCGAGGATACCTCGGTCTTCGTCGATTACTTCCAGCTTCCGTACGTCGGTATGCCATACCTCGCCGGGAGTAATGTCGGTGAGACGTAATGATACACCGTATAGATGCTTGAATAGCCGCGATAGCGCCATATAGACGGTTCCAGGGGTGAGGGGCGGTAAGGGTATCGGCGGGGCGGGGGGTTCCGGAGGGCAGTAGAAGTCTCTGTCCCAGGCTTGGATCGTAGGGAAAGGCGGGGTATTCAGATGCGCCTGCTTGCGCTGGCTCAGGGCTCGGAGAGCCGACCGAGCATACGGGCGTGTGTGGTCGAGCAAAGCGTCTAGGAAATGCTGGACATTTTCTGCGTTGGAACGTAGGAAGCTCTACATTAATACAGTGCTGAGACAGTGCCGAAGAGAGCATACCTGGGGATTTAGCCATCTTGTCCGAAAGGGTCATGTGGGCATAGCTCTCCTTCCCAACTAGCCGAGCGAGCTCGCCGCGGCCACGGAGAAGTCTCTCCAGCGTTTCAATCTGGTCAGGCGTGCTCGTGTTGCTTGCCATATAAACCTTCCTACGAGGTTCCTCGGCAGGAGCGGAACGCATAATCATCTGCGCTTGAAGGGAGCCGGGATACACGAGGAGATCCCGTTGAGTGGCCTGTGCCTGAAGTTTCAGCCTGGCACCCATCCCGAGATCCTTCAGCCCCTGCAACTCTGATGGTTTGATGATGGCAGGAGGCCGAGTGTTGGCGGATTCATTAATGAATTTGCGACCAAGGATGAGGATCTCCGTCGAAAGTGAAACAAAACGCTCGCGTTCCGCAGGAGGAAGCTGGATCCCAGACTTTTCAAAGTCTCTCCAGAAAATGAGGGCCGTTTGGTGTGCCTCTGGGCTGAGCGAGGCAACAATATCTCTGTCGGAGAGGACCAATCGCAGGACCTAGGGCACAAGTTCAACCATACGAACTCTGTATCTGAACGAACACATACATACATCATACAATCCGACATGAGTATTCAAGACATTCATGAACTCGCACAGCTTCTCGTACACGTGTTCCGCCATTTTCACCCAAGAGGCATCCGGGTGCGCATTTCGCACAAGCTCCGCAAGATCTATCATTCTACAGAGCATATCGCTCAGCCTGTCTAGATTCTTGACGACCTTGAACATTTCAGCGCGCGACTCAGGAGCTCTGAGGATCCGCTCCGTGAGCAGCTCCGCTCTTCGCAAGGTGGAGTCGGCAAGCGCATTGAAGGCGGATGGCGTGGTCAAGACAGAGTGTCCGAAGAGTCCAGTGTGGGATAGTGGAGCCGATTTGTGGGTGGCTTTAGGTTGGTCGAAGAGCGCTATGATATCCGCATCGTCGACCGAAACCGGTAAGGTAGCGGTAGCTGTAGCGGGTCGGGAAGCGGCGATGGAGAGGCCACGCTTCGCGTGGAGGCACCCCCGGAATCTGAAGATTGGCCTAGTCTTGTTCGCAAGAGCATGTCTCGCAGTCTTCGCGAGCATGAATCCGGGCGTGAGCGTCGGGGACAAGCTGCAAGAGCTGGCGGTGCGACGCTGCCCGATCGAGACTTTCGCGCACACCGGAATCTGCCGAGATGACTGATTCCAGCACTCCGGAATGGGCTGTGCAAGATCGAGATAGCAGCTTGAGCGACCCCGCCAAGTCCTTCGTCCGGGAGGCGAGCTTCCGACCATTTCATCCTGTGCAGTTCATGCAAGTGGCTTGCCACGGTCAAACATGGTTCCAAGGGCCGCCAGATAATTCATACACCCGCAACATATGTATTGAGCTTCAGGATATACAGCTGGAATAGCGAATCTGCATTGTAGCACGAAATAGCGGTGTCTGCAGCAAAATGTCAAAGAGACAAAGAAGAGAAGTATGCAAGATGGTAGACGACAAAAGGAACGAAATGTCGGACGACTTATGCAAGGGGGAATTGATGCGTACAATGATTCCTGATGACAAAGGCTGCTATCTTGAGTGAATTCATGATACGTCCATGCGCGACGTTGGAGATAAGCTGCCGTCTACGCTCTCTCTCTGCGACGAAGAGGCTCGTCCGTTGCTGTACGCCCCTTCCGACTGGCCACGACCATTTCGCAGCTGACCACCCCTGAAGGAACCAGCGCCACTGGAAGTTACTGAAACGCCATCACTAGCAGGCGGCGGTTCTGCGCGATCCTGCGGCACAGGTATTGGCTCGACAGCATAGTACCAGAACTTGCTCTTCTTCTTCCCCGCTACTGCTTCCACCGCAGTTTCGCTGGGTTTGATCGCAGCAGCTCCGTGCACCTTCATCCTGAGACCGTTACCGCCAGATACAGCCGGTGCTTGTACTTCCGCAGAATGGTTGCTGATGCTGCTATCTTCGGTCCTCGCCCGGCTGTTCCGTTGGCCATTTGAAGGGGCGTCGGCGGGTCCACCCAAACGAGTGGATCGACGTTCTCCACGCCATTCACCCCACTCGTCGTTCCCACCGGCAGTGCGCTTGCCGTTACTGGCGTTGGACGCCCTTGTGGACCGCCGCCGTCCCCCCCGGCGACCATTGGCCGTAGAAGGGCCTTCTCCGCGGAAGGTTTCCAGATCATCATAGTCGACCTCCTCGTCGTACTCTTCATCCTCTTGCTCTTGGAATTTATATTCGTCCTGATCATCCTAGGTGGACACGGGGCATTGTGATATATCCATCACATCTGGAACACGGCATACGCTTACCTCACTCATAGGGTCATTCATATAAGCATAGTCAGGGCGAGATGTCTTTCGCCGTGTTCTAGTCTCCCGGACTTCCGCTTGTGCTATAAGTAAATTACGCTGCTCTATTTTCCGCCTTGCGCGTTGTATTCGCTAGATCAAAGAAGGTTAGTCACGTGGATTAGCAACAATTCGCCGCTGCACAAGTGGGAACTCCGCTTGCAATTTGCATTCTCTCTCATTATGCGTCAAGGCGGCTTTTGCAGCATATCCCAATGCAGACAACTCGTGAAAGTGAAAAACTCACCGCTAGCTCAGCATCAATGCTTTCTATCCTGTCTTGCATCGCCTTCAATAGCGCTAGGTGGGCCTGCTCTAGTTTCGTCTTCCGTTCGCCCGCCTTGGGTTCAGAGGGCGCACCCTCTTTCAGCTTCTCAGCTAGTGAGATATAGTCATCGCGCGTTGACGATACCGCCTGGAACGTCGCAGTGATCTTCCATGGGTTCGTTGATAAGTACACGCGTGGCGAGTCTGCAAGTAGATCATGAATCTTAGTTAGCTTATGAAGGAAACCGGAACAATTGACAGAAGTCGCGAAATGCCGATCGAGGCTTTGAAATATGCCGTTTCGGAGCGCAAATACACGCAAATACCATAAATGAACAAACGGGACGGAGGAAGGGTGCACGGACCATCGATGACCCAATATCTCTTGCGGTCTTTATCTTGACCTAGAGGTATGAGTTGCAGTCGGTCCTGGCTCTGAGGGTCACCGGGAGGAGGGGGCAGTTGTGCCACCTCAATCTTCTTGTGTTTGTTGTGAATGACGCCCCATGCGCGGTCTATGATGGCCTTGATCTCTGCACTATGGCACAGTTGCAGCTCGACGAACTGACGCAAAATCTTGAGCTAGAACGATTCGAACAATCCTGGTTTGTGTCTCCGACGCATGCAGACTAGGGCCGGAGACTCACTTTGAGGTCCCAGTCCGCCGCAAAGAAGCCATTCTCCATCCCCAGGAAAGGGTCCACGTTCATCTTCTTGTCATCGTCCCAAAACACGGTCCTCTCCGATGATTTGAAGTACTCTTGCAGCACCCCCGCCACAGTGGATGATATAACGTCGGAACTACGACGCGTGGAAACGCGGTCAGCTGTGGCCTACGTGGCAGTGGACGTTATCATCACGCGCTCACCTGAGATTACGCGTCTGTGGTCTCAGGTTCAAGACAAATCGCGAGAGTATCGCAGTCATGACCGGGTTCGCCTCCGGCAAGAGCAGCGCTTCTTCAAAGCTGAACGTCGACCATCCCAAACGGTGTCAGGCAATTCAAGGATGATAGAGGGATCATCATGACACGTACTCCATCGGCGAATCCAGCCCTTCGACTTTGCCCCGCAATGGGGTGAATTTGCAGATGAATGAGTACACGAAGAGTGACTCCCATCGGTCCCTAGGGTGCGTCGCGCTAGAGGGCGGACAGACGTGTCCCTTTTTGTCGCCAGTGTGCTCAGATGCAATGTTTTTCATTTTGAGGTTGTGGCCACAGGCATGGGCACATGGAAGAGCGAGTGAGAAGAGCCGATCACGTTTGTACCTCCGACATTCCGCATTCTGTTATATCCGGACAAATACATCGCAAACAGTGGTATACTTAGGCACGTTACTACCAAAGCCATCCTTCCAGCCCTCTCTGGTTAAAGCTACATAATCCAGAAGGTTCTTCCCGCTCAGAATATTGCCCGTGAAGTGGCAGAACAGTATGCATTGCACAGTAAGTATAGGGGATGTACAGGGGAACGTAGGGACGTGATTTCGATAGTCTTAGCCCGGTCCAACCTGCGCAAGATGTCAGTTCGACTCTCCGGGCGAAGGAGAGAGAAGCATACCTTGGGAATGTCGTGGTGCTCGCTCAGAGCTTCTAGCTTGGAGTTAAACTCATGTACACGATCCTTGTGCGATTTGTTTGCCAACTTTGCCACTTTCTCCGCAAGCTAACGAACGCCAGAAAGTCAATGGCAGTGATATCATCGATGTAAAGAATGGACGCACCCGCTTCCTTTGCACCTCCTCGAACCTTTTCTCAGCAGGCGTCTTCTTGTCGCCACCTACGAGAGCAGGCGAAGCACGGCTGCTTCCAGATGGAGAGGCGGACTTTCTCTCTTCATCCTTCGCTTCCTGCACGAGCTGCTCCAGCTCCTTCAGCCGCTCACTCTCAACCGCCTTCTCCTTCTCCTTGTCTTTCGCCTTAGATTTCTTCTTCCTGCAGGACGGTCAGCACCGTTCAAATCGGGAGAGAAGGGACCCACTTCTTCACAATACCACCCTCGGCAACGCCACCCTTGAGCTTGAGGGAGCCACCGGGGCGGAAGTCGTAGTCAGACATCGCCCTTGCGGTGGAAAGGTGGTGGTCATGAACAAGTCGCGGACGCCACCAGAGGTCACGCGCGAGCGAGACTGGGGTGGGCGCCAAGTGAAGCTGTCACCGCGCTGTCACCGTAGCTTCGCCTGCAACCGGGTCCTGGGCAGGCAAGCGCACCGTTCCCTCTCGTTCAAAAGGTTGTCCTCCCTCCCCCTGGGCCGAAATTTTGGGATAGTATACCACTCGGACGGAACGGCGCACTCCACCATGGCTATTCTCTCCTCCGCGCCGCTGCAGATAATAACCACCACACCGCCGGTTACGCGTGCCTTCACCGCTACTACAGTCGCCTTCTCCCTACTCTACTACTTTCTCAGATGGACAAGCAACGGCCCTTTCTTCGCACCATATCTCGTTCTAATCCCGGGCTCTAGTCTCTTCTATCCTTGGACACTCCTCACCTCAGCACTCGTGGAGACGTCTATCGTCGAGGTGCGTCTGCACGGCCTCTTGGAAGCATATCATGACTGACTTACGTTCAGCTGATTGTCACCCTACTAGTCATCCCTGCATCCCTGCGCTACTTGGAACGGCTATGGGGAGCAGTAGAAACCCTCAAGTTCATCGTGGTGTCCATCACTGTGTCCAACATCATCGCGTTCGCCGTAAACTGGCTAGAATATGTGGTATTCCGGTATCCTACCTTCCTGTGAGCGCTACTCGCCTAGTCGACATCCATATGCTAAGTTGTGCCATAAGATACGGGCAGGAATACCATGGCCAGATGGCTCTGCAGATTGCAATTCTTGTTGCGTTCACGCAACTTATCCCCGAACACCAAGTACAACTCTTCGGTGTTCTGAAGGCTCGAGTCAAGGTAAAAGTGGCTTTCCACATTAGCCGGAGCTATATACTGATTCTATGGTTGCTGCAACCAGACATTACCCATGGCCTATGTCACATTCTCGACCGTTATGTGCCTCATTGGCTTCCAGTGTCCATTCATAGTCATTCAGTTTGGATGGCTTGTCTCCTACGTTTGGCTGCGGTTCTACAAAAAGAACTCTGCTGACCTCAGCGGCGGCCCTACATATGGAGACAGGAGCGAGACTTTCGCATTCGTGAGCTGGTTCCCGCCTTTTATCTAGTCAGTACCAGTCTCCTATAAGAAAAATACTTTTCACTGATCGTTTGTGCTACTTGTTCAACAGTACTCCTATCACCATGTTGTCGAACATCGTCTACTCGTTGGCAACGAAGTTCCACCTCATCCCCTCACATAGCGAGTCGGAGGCAGCAGGCTACAGCCAACTACCCGGAGGTGCACGTGCTGAAGCTGAAAGACGAAGGTAAGACATTCCCCTCATTCGAACCCTCTACGTGGACTGCGCTGATCTGAGCGTGTTCTCCAGAGCGATGGCCCTCAAAGCTCTTGATCAGCGCCTTGCAGGCAGTTCCGCAGCGCCCTTGCCGCAGAGAAGTGCAAACGGCGCTGCCCCTCCCAGGCCGGCCACAGCTTCACCTGTCAACATTGCAGGTTCTCCGCCCAGCAAGAAGGGGGCTGGGGAGGAGGAGACGGGAGCAGAGGGGCCCCGGAAGCTCAGCGAAGATAGCCCGTAACGAGACTCGGACTGATAGCAAGTGCGGGATATTCAGCATAGCAAGACGTTTACTACATGTGTTCATGTCATATTACCAATCTTAGTTGCGCGGGGCTCTATAAACACGTTCTGTTGGGTATGCCCGTCAATTATTGCGACCTGCTGCGGTTCAACGCGTCTGAATGAGCGCGCGCGTTGCACGTGGATCGTTCACCTCCTCCCCAACCACGTGGCGGGACTGTATATACGGCTAACCTGGTTCGCGATTGGAATGCCAGCATGGCTCGTCGACCCTCTGTCATATCAAATGGTTCTCTACCTAGTTCGTCATCTTTGAAAGCTGCTCGCTCCACAAGTATTTCGGAGGCCCTCACTATTACTTCTCCGAACCATGCGAATGGACATGCGCGACCGACACTATCCTCCAGCAAGCTGGACCAGATACTCAGCGGGAATGGCGCACCGAGCAACCTTGACCCAGACGAGCTGCTGTCTAAATACACAATTTCTGAGATCAAAGCTGTTCAGCAGAGACTGAAGTACGCGCGAGCCTCTCGCATTGTGTACTACAATTGACGAATCGTTATGTACCTATAGGTCCGATGCCGATGCCAAGCAGGAGGAGTTGCGGCTCATGGTTGGGTGCGTGCATTCTTCCAATGTTCCATCATCTACTCAATTGTATCACGAAAGCGCAGGGAACGGTATCGTGACCTCCTGCAGGCATCCACGTCAATTATCTCGATGTCCCAGTCGTCACAGAGAGTCCTGGAGGCATTCGAAGACGTGCGGGAGGCCATTTCGTCAGCGACTGTTACTCCAGTTTCGAAGCGTCCCTCCGTAGATGAAGGTGCGCATGTCGAGCAGCTCCGCGATATTGCAGCTACTTATGTCCACTATTTGTTGAACAGATCAGCGCTTACGTGCACTGCAATCTCTATCCGGCCACTTGAAGCTCTTGTTGGATGCTCCAGAGCATCTGTGGCGACTTCTGGAGAGCAAGAGATATCTCCACGCTGCTTGGCTGTTCCTACTAGCGCGGGTTGTGCATCGAGCACTCCTGACAGAGAATGAAGATGGGGAGCAGCAGTGGCAATTGTACGGCATGGATGTGTCGGTGTGTACATCCCGCTATCTGTGCTGAATATCATTCACAATAAGTCGTAGGAACAATTCCCACTGGTTCAGCGACAATGGGATACAGTCTCTCAATTCCGCTCTCAAATCACACACAAGGCAACGCTGTCACTGCGGGAACAGGACCTATCTACTAATGTATGTATTCTATGTAGTCTCTTGTCGGGAGATTTTTGACCGCTGCAAATAGGAGACCTGTGCAACGCTGTTTACGTTGCATCTTCTAGAGTCTCGACCACTCGTGGAGACCCTCACTGTATATCTTGCCCAACGCAAGAGAGCCCTAACTGCAGTGTTGTCTCGAATTGCAGAAGAGCAGCAAACAAATGGAGATTCTCAGCAAGGCGGGCCAGCCGCAAAGGCTTCCCACAGGTCTCGAAGACTTATGGTGCGTGCCACGCGCCAGAAATTGCAAGCCATTCTAGATATCGTGGCACGTACTCTTGGAATTGCACGCCGAGTCTTCTCAGAGGCCAGTGGCAAGCCCATGATGAAACAGGTCTTGGAATTTATCCAATTAGGACCTGACTCCGTTACACCACCACCCACGGACCTGCGGTTGACGACGCAAGTTCTACTTAGCAGTCTGCCCTCATCATCCCACTTCCTCTCACTTCCCCAAAGCATCACTTCATACAAGCCTTATGTAGACAGTGCGTCTACGTCAGCATCGGTTCTAGAGTCTCAGCTCAGCCAAAGGCTGAGCACGTGGTATCAACAGGCTTTGGAGGACGTCAAGTCTGCATTAGAGAAGTGGTTGCTGCGACTTGAGACTATCCGAGAGATTTGGGATGTACGGACGGCTGCTTGGACTTGGCTGGGTTCCTCCGAGCAGTTGAACGACGATGAGAAGGCGGACGCAAAGTCGGTCATAGACGACGTTTGCCAACACCGCCTTATCGCAGTATGGAAATCTACTATCCAGACTGCAGAGGTCGCATTCCGTGATCAGCTCGCATCTTGCATCGCTGCTGTCCGTGACAATTCGGAACGCTCCTTCTCAGGTATGTCAGACAGTTTGACATGAGACTATGCCTAATGTTGATCATTCTCAGACACACAGACCGCTGAATATTTATACCAAACACCTCCAATACCCAGTCTGCCACAGGCAGAAGTCGATCCTTCGCTTGCTTCGGCCTCGTTGGATCAGTATCGCTATGCGTTGCGACGGCAACTATCTGGTCGAACATCATTACTACAAGCGGTCTTAGACGCTGCCGAGGGGCATGTCAGGGCCCTAGAAAGGGAGTTGAACTGCTTGCGAGGAGACGACGATCGCACCAAGTATGTCTGTCGCTAGATTCTGCCACAGTCATATCTCACATTTGCGATCCAGGGAGATGCTTGCCGGCCTCATGAGTCGTCATCGACGAGATGCAGCGGCGTTCTACGACAGCATAGCCAGCATACTGAGTTCCGCAGTGAAGGATACAAAAGTGTTGACGGGTCCGTCGGATCCCTCGCATTGCTTTCGGCATGTGACGCATTCTTGCATTATAGATCTATCCATCAGACCACTCGTATTTATCGCACGCATCGCGGAAGAGCTCTCCGTGCCATCGACATCAATTACAAGCGCAAGTGGCGATGACGGTGCTGTTGTAGGTTGGTATATATCAGAATTTCTATCTTTGTTTGTGTTCTCAGACAGCGATGATCAGATTTCAAGGAGCGGATGAAAACGCTGCATCAACAGGTGTTGGATCGTTGGCAAGACCACACTGCGTCTCGCGTGGTCAAGCATAGTTGGCAAGACACCGTTTCCGGACATACTCAAGAATATAGTAGGTCATTCCGCGTGTTCTGGGAGCAGAAAGCTGATATCTCACTCAGCCAAGTTTGCAACAACACCTCGACCATCATCTGCCTTGATGCACGCGTTGTTCACAATGTGTGCTTCTATTCAACAGCTGGGCATTTCCTCTCAAATTGAACGGCAGCGCCGTATTGCCGAGGGATGTTTCCGCTGCTTCCTGACTCGAGCACTTCAGGAGCTGCGTGCTCGTTCAGGAGACGTACAGACTTACTGGGATCTCCTTTTCCTACGCCAGCTGGTACGCATATGGGGCGACGACGCGACGGACATCAATCCTCCCTCCCTGGATAAAGACATAGAGCATTCCCGAGAACATGTGAGTATCCTACAGATGCGCAGTCACTTTACAAGTATCTCACCATTGTGATTCGCCCCAGCTTGATGCAAGAAAAATAGATTCTTCGGCGCTTGATTGCGAAGGCAGCATCGCTGATTATCTCTCGAGGACACAAGTTCTCTTGGCTCCACTCCTACCTCCATCGGTGTATTCTCTTGCGGCCTCTGTGCCCCCAGGGAAGGTAGAGAAGTTACCTGCGCTCCTGCATCACGGACAGCCTGTCGTCGAGCAAAACTTCCTTCCGGTGATGGATCTCATGAAGCCCCCACAGAGATTCGGGATGCTGTTAGTCGGTACTGCTGGAGTACGATGATATATCATAATCATTATTGGTTCAAGACGGATTTATCACAGGTTTTCTGATCCTGATCGATGGAGTAAACACCACCATCTTATCAGGTAACAGCGCTGACGAAATCAGACCGTCGGTTCCGGATGACGACCAATGATGCTTCTGCGTCTGCGAGACGATATTCGATCGTCGTCAGGCAAGTCTCATATTTCAGATCTCACCCGAAGATATCGCGAATGTGTACTACTGTATTACTGGCGTCGCCCTGCACATGAATCGAACTCTATCGCCCCATCGCTCACGATGTCCTTAGAGAGTCACTCGTGGCCCCCATTTCAGAAGTGATGTGGCTCGAAGACGCGGCCACGTCCATTAAGTCATTGATGCATTGACCCTGACACTAGCTGTATCCGTGTATCGCTCGGATATCTGGACGTTGGCTTCGCTGAACGCTGAGACCATATACACACCCACCATGCTTGAATTGATGTAGGAGGCTGCGTATGTCAACTGCCCCACATCAAAGATACACATCAGTCAGATAGGAATTCTGTACAAACCACAGTGCAGTGCCTGGAAACGACGACGCCGATTGTGCCATAACAGATTAAAATATTGGCGTTCCAATCTGCCTGCCACAGGTGCTGGTTGCCCAAATCGAAGCTCTGGTAGCTTCAAGCGTCATCTCTTAAGCCAATCCTTCCGGCTCCGTGTACGCATTGCGTCACAGACATTGCTCCAGGATCGTGCCAGGTGCTAGGTGATGCAAGGTAAGTGCTGCATATGTCGACGATGCCATTCTTAGCCTAACCCGAGAATTTAGATAGAGTCTTGCCTATTGCTTATTTCGTTCTGCAACTGCTCGGCGGACATATCGGCCTTCCGCTCCTTGTATTGACATTCCTCTTATCGAGGAAAGTGCCCCGTCGCCCGACAGTCATCAATTTGTGCATTGTGTGGATACTTTACTCGGTTACATATTGTCTTTCGTACGTCTTCCGCCAATACTACAGCTTGCATAGCCTGATTCCAATGTATAGACTGTACGGCAGGAACAACTTTAAATCCAACCCTCCACAGCAATTGTGTTTTGTGCAAGCCGCTATGGTTCACGGCGCACCGTGCATGTCAGTGGCAGACTACGACTTCCTTGACGCCTCTTGAGATTATGCATCCTAACCAATTTTGCAGGGCTGTTGTTGCCGTCCTCATTGTTGTTGTGAAGGTGAGATTCGTGCCGTATTTACACGATTCAGTCGATCTAGAATTACATCAGATTTGGAGCACATTCTATGAGCCGTGGAAGTCAATCCATTTGGATCGGCTGCCCCAGTGGGCAAAATCATGTGCGGTATGATATACCTACATTTTTGACTCCCGCAAATCTTGATGGCATATGTTCCATGTAGATTTTATTACCGCCCTACGTCGTGTTCGCAGTTTTTTCTATCATCGCAGGCATCGTAAGTACTTCATCTCTCGCTGCTCATGCTAGGCCAAAACGTACCTGTTGCCGACAGATGGGTATGCGCCGTCCTGAGTCAATATACGTATCGAACCACATCTACTGCACGACGGACATCAATGCCCTGTAAGATTGAAACCTATGCTGCATGGTCTCAGTGGAACATGCTGCTCACAGCTCCGCGTTCGATAGATATTGGGCTACTCCACTGTTCTGCGGTATTGTTCTACTCGGGATCACTGGGTTTGAAGGTTAGTCAAGTCTTTTGATCTGTGGTCAGGTGCCAGCAATGACTTGATGTTCCAAAGTGGCCATAATACTCAGATATTACAAAGGCTGGAGGCTCATCAAGAAGTTGTCACCTGATGCTGAGACCAGGGCAAAGGAGATCTCACCCTGGGTTCGAGTGAGCGGCCTATGATATTGAATGTTTCATGAAGCGCTGAGTGTATCGTCTTCCAGGCAGCCATCTTCTTCCTGAACTCATGGCTCGCCCTGGGGTATGTGACCGTAACCTCATCTTCTCTCGGTTAATTGACACGCACGCAGAGTATCTATCACTTTCATGGCGCAAGCGGAGAATCCATTGCTGTATATCGTGCAAGCACTTCGTGAGTAGAAGATCTCAGCACCTGGACACACTAATTCCAGCGCTCGACAGTACCTCTGGTGGCGTTTTTAATCTGCGGACTCCTGCAGAAGGTAAGCGCATGTTTGAATGACGCACGCTCTGCAGAATAGCTGACACGAGGGCAGGACATACTACAGGCATGGTTCACGGACGACAAGCTTGATGGCGTCCCCGAGACCAGTGCAAGACATACAGTCCGGCACGCAGGTATCAGTCCTGCAGAATCCATCTTCGTCATCACAATCAGCTCTGTGGCAGCAACATCACCCGTTTATACGATATCGTCTTGCGGAGCCATTGAGTGCGTAGTTTAGAACCGAAGACAATGCATCACTCTGCTCAGAATAGACCGGGCAGGAAGATCGAGCAACATGTTGCATTGCACTGCCCAAACGTCTTTCTGCCCTCAGGCTGGGGCGACGCGTTGCCTCCACTGAGAGGCATGATGTGGTCGAGTCTGGAGCCTGGAAGGTTGTCGGCCCGTAGGGTCCGCACTGGGGGCGTCGTGTATCAGGGATGCGGTTGCTTCACACCTGCGAATCCGTCCAGGAATGGTGAGAAAGTCCCGTATATGTACAATTCTCCGATAAATACGCCAAAAAAAATGCCTATGCGCCGCCTCTGTACAAACATGAGCATGTCTCAGCGTGCAGAGGCAGTATACGTACACAAGAATGTTGTTGCTAGATGATAAACATTAAAAAACAGTCGATGAACAGAGGTACAATCACTCACATAGGGATGTGGATGAGTTTTACGAAGTAACCAATGAAGCCCATGACCGCGAAACCGATGGCGACTGCTTTAGAGATCTGGATGAATTCTGTTGTCTCGCAGACGACGTGAGCACAAGCACGAAGGCACGGGATACATATGAATGAGACCTTTTCGCGACGGCTTTGTGCAACGGGTCAAGAACTTAACAACACGTATGTTAGTCTGCATAGCTGAGCTGCGGGTAATTGAGCGAACCTGGTGTCCCTCCCTCACGAACTGCTGGGGAATCTCAGCAACCTCCTTGAGTTTCTCAGACATGTCGTGGAATGAGCGTAAGAGGTGAAGTCTGGGAGGTAGATATACGTGTCGAAAGGCAAGGTGGCTGAACGGGTGCCAACGAATGCTACGTGCCCGGCGCTCGCTCTGCTGTACGTGACCGCCACGCCGTGAGAAAAGACGGCGAGCAGGAGTTGGCGGCTCGAGATGCAGCCCACCGCGACCGCGACCTCCTCGATGAGCACAGACTAGACTATTCTTCCTGTATGGGCCTGAAGACCCCTCTCGCATTCACGAACAAAAGAGATCGCTTTCAGACAATCTCAGCTGGAGGTACGCGTTCCGCATCGTCTTGCTCCCAGTACCAGTCTTACACTTTTCCACGGAAGACCTCATGCATGGCATTACGAGCAACGGCGACACGCTACCATATCCTGGACCCGAGCAACTTCGTTCCTTACCTCCTTCTTGCCGCACCCCGACATAGCATACGTCTTCTATATCCGAGACATGGCGCTGTCTCCATTTGGACCATCTCCGGCATACGAACTCTTGCCTCTTCCCATTCTGGGCTACGACGCCGCTACGGCGAGCAAGGAATCACGTATGGCTCTGTTCTCCGTGATACCTCTTAGTGGAACTAACCGGCTCTTTCCGGATACTAGAGCCATGCGCCCATCAACAACCTTTCGACCGCTCCCTGGTGCATCATCTCGTGCCCTTCTCTCCGTGTTATCGACTTCTCTCGATTACTTGACAAGAACCCCATCGTCCCAGAGTGAGGATTCAGACTCAGACGCAGACACTGCTCTCGAGGCGGAAGTCCATGCCCATAGTATTTCGCGGGCAATTGTCGAAGGTGGAGAACCCCGAGCTGCACGAGCCCTTGTGCTCTACGAGGAGGCAATATCATCCGGTGTACGTCCGACGAACGAGATGGTTCTCCCAATCCTCAAGGCACTATGTAGCGCCACACCAAGAGAACCTACGGATAAGGATATCACTTCTGCACTGGACTTCTTCCGACGGTTCCTGGATAATCTTGGACCCGGCAAGCTCCCCGCCATAGAACTGTACAATGTTTTACTCCGCGCTTTGACGTCGGCTCAAAATATCACCAAATACCATCCCATCGCCACGTCTCTCGTGGAAGATATCCAACGTCGTAATATTCCCATGGACGCCCGGACGACGACTTCCACGGTCATCATGTTAATGCACAGGGCACCGACCTTCGGCGCTGCCTATAGTGTGTACGGACTGCTGTGCAGGAGCGCAAAAAGCAAATTCGAACTGGACGAGGAGGGATACATGGCGGTTCTCTCTGCCCTCTGCAGGCTGGCGGAGAATGAGGGTGCGCCCAGGCCCCAGATCTGGTATGAAGTCATCAACGACATGCGCATGGCAGGCCACACGATCTCGTGCAAGGCATACATTTTCTTCCTGGAGCAACTGGGCGTCGCGGCCATGAAGCTACAGAACGCCAAACTTCAGACGAGAGTCCAGCTCGTCGGAGTAATCAAAGCGATCTGCCAATTCATCGCAGTGGACCCGTCCATCCAGCCAGACGTAACACTATGGAACCAGCTCATGGTGACTTGGTCGCGAGCCGGGTGTCCACAAGACACGTTCCAGGTCTGGGAGCGTCTGCTCGTCTCTCGTCAATACAATCACGCCAGCGTCAGCATCATACTCGATGAGTGCGCAAGTGTAGAGGCGGTCCCCGTCGCTGCCGACATCTTGGCCAAGCTTCGTCTAAGTGGCTTCCGCCTGAACCTCGACAACTGGAAGAGCTGGCTCGAGTGCCTCTGTCGTGCGGGCAAAATCGACGAGGGTCTGAGGGTACTCTGCTTGGAGATGACTGCCAAGGGCATGCAGCCAGACGTGGAGACCGCAGAGATTGTCCTTAAATTCGCTCAGCGGTACAAGCAATCCGTCAAAGCACGCCGGCAAATCAGCAGATTCCTGCCTCACGTGTGGCAACAGCTCCCTATCTCCTCACGGACAGATACACGGCCTTGAATTTTTTTATTCCCGATGCAGTGGGGATGCCTATGTTGTATCAGTATGCAGGTATAATACATCGTTGCGCATGTGGTTGAACAGGACGCAGGGGTCGGGCAGGACCATCTAGGAGAATAGAAAGCCCAATATTAGGTACACTAAGAGACCGAAGCTACCAGGAAAACTATAGAAGACTATGCAGAAGTGGAGGCCAGTTCATCTACTGAGGGGCAGTCACACTGAATATGAATCAGTAATCATTCGTTTGTCGGCAATCTGACGAGAAAACTTACGACGAGGTTGAGATCGCCATATGCTATAAACATGTCAACAAATGTTAATTCAAAACTTCTGAAGAATACTCACCATCATCTATGCGAGAAACGGTGGGCCAGAACTTTCTCTCGAGCAGCCAAGGGAGGGGGTAGGCTGCTGTCTGGCGAGAGTATGGTCTTCGAGAAATACTGCAGTGAGTGAATGCACAGCCACCAGACACAGAGATGCATACCTGTTCCACTGATCTTCCGACAAAGCAATGACCGACGCAGGATGCGGGGCATTCTTCAGGAGGTTGTTATCTTTGGGCTGGTTGCCAACGATAATGTCCTCTGCCTCCTTGCGGATCTGGATCATCGCATCACAAAATCTGGACGGTAACATGAGATAAAGGCTTCACGGAAAGGGCATAATATAATATCTACCTGTCGATCTCCTCCAGCGTCTCCGATTCGGTGGGCTCAATGAGCATGCATGTTGAGATGGGCCATGAACATGTAGGAGGGTGGAAGCCATAATCCTGGGACACCCGTATCAGTTGACAAAGTTATCTGAATGGCGGTGCACATACCTGCAGACGTTTGGCGAAGTCCATGACCTTCAGACCCGCAGCTTTGTCGAACTCCGCGAGGTCGATGAGGAGCTCGTGCGCGACACGACCCTTCTCATTCTTGAAGCGGAGGTTGTAGTAAGGGCTGAGACGATGTGCCATGTAGTTCGCGTTGAGGAGCGCGACGGCAGTGGCCTCCGACAAGCCGTTGCCACCCAACATCTTGATGTACGCCCAGGAGATGAGTAAGATGGACGCACTTCCAAACGGTGCGGCTGACACGGCCTCAATTCCGTTGTCTCCGCCCGTCGCGACGAGAGGGTGAGACGGAAGGAAGGGAGCAAGATGCTCGGCGACACAGATAGGTCTAATACGGGATTAGTGGATGAGTATGACAGGACACCGGACTGAGCATTTGACCTACCCAACTCCGGGACCACCACCACCGTGAGGACTAGGCATAAGCCATATTCAGTGAGGGCGTGCGAAGAGCTGATGCGCATACGCACATAGCAAACGTCTTGTGGAGGTTGAGATGGCAGACATCACCGCCGCAGACTGCAGGGTTCGTCAGGCCTACCTGAGCATTCAAATTGGCGCCTGCATATCCACGTCAGATAAGAAAAGCCTTAGTAACCAAAGACTCATGCTGACCATCCAGATAGACTTGACCGCCATTGTCGTGGATGATCTTGCAAGCCTACATTATGCTAGTCAGAAATCGCACGTGAAGAAGCTATGACTCAGGAAACTTACATCCTGAACACCGTGCTCGAAGACACCGTACGTCGAAGGGTACGTAATCTTGAAAGTAAATCAGCAGGCGAGCTCGACAGGTCAGTAATGGTTGACCTCACCATGAATGCAGCCAGCTTATCCTTATGCTTCTCCGCCTTCGCCTTCAGATCTTCCAAATCAAGGTTGCCATCTGAGTGGGTCTTGACGGGGACCACCTTCAGCCCCGCCATAACGGCGGACTATGGATGGCATTAGTCCCAGCAACTGTGGTATCTGACAGAGTGTCTCACAGCCGGGTTCGTTCCGTGGGCACTGACAGGAATTAGGCAGATATCACGGTGGCCTTCGCCGCGCGACTCATGGTAAGCCTTGATGACGGAAAGGCCGGCGTATTCTCCCGCCGCGCCAGAGTTAGGTTGCACGGAGCAGGAGTGGAAACCCGTGATCTTACACAGATCTACTTCGAGTTCCTGGGGTGCAGGTCAGAACGACTTCTCTTATGACCAGAAGCGAGCACACCTTGATGACCTGTTCGTAACCCTTCACTTGATCCTTCGGAGCGAATGGATGAATAGAACTGAACTCAGGCCACGTCAGCGGAATCATGCTGCTCGTGCTGTTCAATTTCATCGTGCAGCTGCCCAGAGGGATCATGGCATGCACAAGGCCGAGGTCCTTGGACTGCAAGTGGTAGATGTACCGAAGCATCTCCGTCTCCGAATGGTGGGAGTTAAACACGGGGTGGGGAAGGAACTTCGATGTGCGCTGCAGTGTTTCAGGGACGGCAGTGCTCGTGTCAAGAGAGAGATAGGAGGCCGAGACAAGGGGAGCAGATGCCGCAGATGCGAAGACGTTGACCAGGTCTACGACATCCTCAACTCCGACGCTTTCATCGAGAGTAACACCGACGTGGGCGGCATCCACTTGACGAAGGTTGATACCGGCGGCCGCAGCAGCAGCATGAACGGCTCCTGCGTCCTTGGCGGCTCCAGTCACCTCGAGGGTAAGCGTGTCGAAGAAGTTCGCGTTGACAGTCTTGTAACCATACTTTTCGACAGCAACCTTGATGACCTGAGTAAGCGAATGCACCTTATGCGCGATGCGACGGAGGCCTTCAGGGCCGTGGTAGACGGCGTACATAGCAGCCATATTGGCCAGCAGAGCTTGGCTGGTGCAAATATTGCTCGTTGCCTTCTCACGACGGATGTGTTGTTCGCGAGCTGTACGAGAGTGAATACGTGCGCATATATGCGCTAGTGTGACACGCACTCTGCAGAGCCAAACGGTACGCGGGCTTGCCGTAGACATCACGGCTCCTGCCAATGATCCTTCCGGGCATCTTGCGCTTCAGCTTCTCCGTGCTCGCGAAGAATGCGCCGTGTGGACCACCATAGCCAGCCGGGACACCGAAGCGTGCAGAGTTGCCGAGGACAATGTCCGCACCCCACTCGCCCGGCGGCTTGAGCATGGTAAGCGCCAGAAGATCAGTAGCACACACGACCATCGCGCCCGCAGCGTGAATCGACTCGGTCAGCTTGCTGAAGTCCTTGACAGCGCCGTCGACGTCCGGATATTGAACCAAGATACCGCAGAGATCCGTGAGGAGAGCCTCATCTTCGGTGGCAGTGAATACGTCGCCGACGACCAGACGGATACCGAAACCTTTGGCACGAGTACGGAGGACTGCAAGTGTCTGAGGAAGGACGCCCTTGTCCGCGAAGAAGGTCCGCTTCTTCTGGTTGGAGCCCACAAACGCCATGACCATTCCTTCTGCCGCTGCCGTGGCCTCATCCAGCAATGAGGCATTGGCAATGTCCATTCCTGTCAGAGACATAACCATCGTCTGGTAGTTGACCAATGATTCCAGGCGACCTGTAACATTATAAGTACATTGCGCGCCTTAAGCCACGTAGTGAGCTGCGACGGGACTCGCCTTGCGCGATTTCCGGCTGGTACGGGGTGTACGGGGTATACCAAGCGGGACTCTCCATGATCTACCGGAGACCGCGTTCAATCTCAGCAGACACGGAGAACAAGGACGACATACATTACGCAAAATGACCGGGGGGACGACCGCGTTGTGATAACCCATACCAATGTAGCTCCTGAACGGCTTGTTCAAGGAACCATACTCTCGTGCTTTGCGGTACAGCTCGGACTCGGTGAGAGACGGGATGGACTCATTGCTCACGACCGAGGATGGCACTCTGATCTTAGGAGGAACAGCGTCCGAGACGAACTTTTCCATGGAGTCGTATCCCAGCTTCGAGAGCATGTAGGGGACCTCATGGTTATCAGGGCCGATGTGACGGTCGGCGAAAGTGTCCAGCCCGGAGTATAGCGAAGCGGGCGGTTTGGCAGTCGCTAGCCCTCGCGCAGAACACTTCCCGACACGAGGGAGAGGGCGGGATGCGATGATGCGACAGAGCAGAGCGGGGGCATATCGAGCCACCTCCATCGATGGAGGCACTCTGCAGCTCAGCAGAAGCTGGAGGTCGAGGGTAGAACGGGCAGACAGGGGGGCCAAACGGCCCCGCGAAATTTGAATCGTATGTGCATTCACCGAGCCATTCACCGAGTAATGGCAAGAGCTTATCGTCTGGAACGACGTCGATGGCCAGCTGGACGATCACAGACCCCGCCCGGGGGCGCTCCGCTGGGGAGAAAAAACTTTTTCACCTGACTCGGCCCCGACGCCGTTCCGTCCACACTTGCCTCTTATGGTCCTTGCAGATCTCCCGAGCCATCCCGCCTCGGCCGCTTCTCGTGCATGTATCCAGCATAGGCACACTGCTCCCGTGCTCAACACCACCGATGCATCACCAGTTGCTGTCCGCAGGTTCTCAAGATAAAATACATCTAACACTATCTTCTGATATTCGGCGTGTCGTCATCATGCTCGGGCGGTGGTCTTATCTTTCGGACATGGCGCGATTTCTCTCCGCATTACGAGAAGCACACCCGCAGTAACATAACGTTTTCCAATTGTACGTCATGGCATGAGCGACATCCCATCCAAATAAGCGTATCGTATGAAGCCCACAACCTCCTCACCCTGTTTACTGCGGAAGAAGAAAGCATGAGTTGCAATAAATGAGGCGGCGAGATCAGCACTCACGATGGAGGGTCGGACCCCTGATGATGATCTTTGTTATAATTGAGGCCGTTCTGATCAATTTCGCGCGCAACCAACCGCAGAGCATCTGTCGCCGACTGCACACCGGCATCTTTGATTTTGTTCTCGTAGTAATCCGTCGTCGCGAGGATGTTGGTCAACGCTTCCTGTGTGCGATCGTTGATAGATGACGCCCGTTTCCGTGTTGGGGAGCTTGGTATGGCGACCTTGTCCAAGAGCGTTCGCAACTTCCTCAAGATGGCTACCGAATGGACAAGCTCATACTACGGTAGGGATCATAATTCGGGTCGAAGTAGATCAAATTGTTTCTGACGTACCACTAGTCCGTGTACGGCTCTAGGACTGGGCAGAATGTCGTCGGAAAAGTAGAGGGAATCATCTAGAAGCCATAATGTCTGCCGCGAGATCAGTCCGGTCGTAACTGTTCAGTTAGAACCACCAACCTCTTTCACGAGCTGTTCTATTCCGCCACCAGTAGTAATCAAACTATCGAGTTTGTTCGATAGGAAGTCCAGCATACCCAAGAGAGCTCTCCAGAGCTCCTGCCAATAGTATTCTGTTACCGAGTTCAAAATCAGTCTCTTGAACGCTGACAGGTAGCATACCCAAATGACTATGTTCCTTGTGCAAAACCCAAACCACATGGCTTGCCACTCGTATTGATACTCTAGATTATAATCAGTAAATTTGGTTCAGGTCAAGCCAAGCACCTTACTGACATGTAAGAGTGGACCTCGAGCCGTTTATGCAAGTTATGCCGCAACCAAAGTAAGACACAATCTAAAACAGCACAAATTGGTGCTCGTGGCAGGAACGCAGGTAAAAGAGGCGGTCTCTATGGGATATATCAACAATGTCGGCGATGACGAGTCCGAGGAGAATCGGACGTACCTGACGACACATGCGGATATTCGCTTTGGAAGGCGAACACAGGCTAGACAGAATCTTCTCATCTTCTACCATAATGAGTAAGATATTGAGAGATAGATTCGCATATGCAATCGCTCGAGCGGATGATGACGAGGATGCATGAGACAAGATATAGGAAAACAACGTGAGTAGCGTATATGCCAACGGCGACCCCTCCTTGGATCTTTCCTTGCTCTGATCGAGAGGCTCTATGATAGCGGAACGAAAGGTGCCATTCGCATGCGAGAATTCGAAGATAGGCAGAAGGACAACACAAGCTTCAATAGGTCTATATCGTGACGTGAATCAATCATCTAGCGGGTAGACCGTAAAGACACGCACTGGTCCTTGAACAACTCCCTAGAGAGATCTAGAGGTTTTGAAGACAACGCCCGATCGGGCCGCAAGGACGAGAACAATAAGCCCAACGCTGACCCTATTGTCGGGGGAGAATCGTCTAAGATTTTTTGATATGCTCTATGTACGAAATATTAGTCCTGTGAGCGCGATGCGGAACAGAATATTCAACGGACTTGACCGCAGCATCAGCTACAAAGTTAGATGCCCAGCAGATCTTGCGCATCAGGACATTGTCCGTCGTCTCTCTGATACGCTTGAGATACGGATTGAGCCTCCCTGCATCGGATTTGTGAAAGTTCGCCAATAATGAAAGTAGAAGTACAGCCTCGAAGGTGTATCGTTCCGTCTCCGGACATGTAATGATCTATGGAGTCGTGTCGATTGATCAATGTATAAATGCACACAATTGCAGTCTGGACGTACTGCGACTATACAAGGGAAGAGATCACGACGCAGAAAATATGCCCCTGGGCTGAGTTGGCTGATCCCACAGACGAGAATGACGGCCAGTTGCAGTACGGCGTGTCGGCAACTAGCTGAGGCGAATGTAAGCGAACTTTATGAAACTTAAACTGGCCAAGAGCCAGGTACCTGGTGCATTGTTGTCGCCCAGAATCTCCGCCAGAGTCGCAGTCAGGTCCTGAAGCCGAATTAGACAATGCCTGGCTTCACGATATGCCGACCAGATAGATCGTCACGCACGCTGAAGACCCGATCACTGTCCTTGACACCTCCAGCGAACAGTTCCATGACCTCCCATCCCGTGAGATTCTTGCCCAATAGGTATCGACTCAAAATCGTTAGGGTCTCGACGGCATGAGCTTTTCCGATATCATCATACGGATCCGTGCGAGCATGTTGTATGCATGCCAATATCAGCTGGTTCAGGATGGGCTACTGGACCTGCGATGAGATATCTGTGTGATGGGGCGTAACACGTAAACAGCCCTGCGTACCTTCAAGTGGCCAAGACACTCGTCCTTGCTGATTGCATTCAGTCTACTCATCAAGTATTCACGATCGACATCCCGCTGAAGAAGACTCGACCAGAACGTAGTCGGGTCTCCGTTGGGGTTGATTTGGTCGGGCGCGAAGCCCTACGAGGAGAGTGGGTGTCATTCACACATTCGCAGCCAAAGCATTGAGAAATCTTGCCTGCAGGAGTCGGTTGTAGGTATTGACATAAGTGGAGGCGAGCTGAGAGTCACGACGGCCAGGCACGGACATTCGCGAGACGAGGCGTAGAGTGGTAGGCTCAGACGTCAACTTGTTCCCGACAAATGTCACCTCAGAGTCAGGTACATCAGCTACTTATAGAGCGCCGCTATCCAGATGTTCATCTACGGTATATTGGGAGCTTGGAAAGCACAATGATATCTTCTGCAGTCGGAGCAGGGTACGTGAGACATTGTCATGAAGTTGTCCCAGTAATACCAGCATCCACCATCTCCGTAATCCACCCCATCAGCGTTTCATTGCGTATCCGGACGCCTTCCAACAAGTACCGGATTCCCACAAACGCCTTCCGCCCTCTCCGCTCCCCTTCCTTCTCGCTGTCCGTGCCCCTGCTCCTTTCCAAGTCAGCCTCCTGGTCGTCCTGCGCCTCCACAATGCCAGGGAAGCCAAAATGGTCTTCGTCCACGCGCGGCGCTGCGTCGGACGACGCAAACGAGGCACGGAAGAGCGCACGGATGCATAGCAGCGCAGTCAATGAACTTGAGGGTGGGTCGACTGTGGGCCGCTTGTAGGAGATGGATGCCGAGCGCGGCGGGGGAGGCGGACGGGTCGTGGGGTCGGGAACGGGGTGAGGGAAGCCTTCGGAAGGTAGGGTAATGACGTCGCTTTGTGACGGGTCGCGAGGGGGTTGCTGGGAGTCCGGTAAATGTGTGAGGACGTGTGCTCGCAGCAGAGGTTTCGATATTGCTGAATGGCTGCACGTTGCCCACTCGCATGTTGCCTCCGAACCTTCGGCGGAATTAACATGCTCCCCAAGCACATGTTCGTACAGTTCTCCGGGCGATGCGAAAGGTTCTGCAGGGCATTCAGACCGATCCCAAAGACATTTGAAGGCTGCGGTGCTGTCTTTCCGTCGATCGACGCCGCGGACGATAAATCTTTGTGGAGGGCCAGGAAGGACCATAGCTTGTGCATGAGAGAACACCACAGTGACATTTTTGATTACTTCCGAGGCAACGAGAAGGCTTTGCTGGTCTTGGTAGGGGGTGAACGCATCTTTGTACAGGTTCCAGAAATCGACCTGCGTCAGTTCGCCATCTGGTTTAGCGACGAACATTGTCTTCATCCTGCGAAAAATGGGATTGTCAGTCATATGAAATGTGCAGGGGGATGAATGACGTTTACCATTCAAAACACCGCTCAGGCTCTGCCATAGCAGTTAGTCGTTCAAGTTCTTCTTTGGTCAGCTGATGATCTTTCGTCGACTCCGCCGATAGAGGAGTAGTGTGAACAGGTCCCCCAATCTCTAACGTCACGGTCTCTTCCACTTGTTCCGAAAGCAAAATAGAAACTAGTAGTTTCAGTGTCGCAGGCATCTTGGGATGAAGAAGGAAGGCTTTTGTCATGGGGGGATACGCCAGATGTACATAGAGGTAGTTCACGGCAGCATCTAGCAGCACCTTGTCGTGCAAGAGTGGCAACATTCGTAATGAGACTTCCAGAGCTGGTGCTGTTTCACGCAGGTGTGTTTGGTTCAACGGATTTGTCATGAGCAACTCCAGAGTTGCAAGACAAGCGATTATAATAGAGCGGTTTGAGGATTCTGCGAGAATTTCCTGTAGCGGCGTGATCGGATTGGCTAGGGCGGGAGCTTCGGGAGGCGGTAGGATCAGAACAGGAGCCACAGCTTGGAACAGCTCGATGATGTACAACATGAACTCTGTCGTAGAGTCTGTCTTGGGCCGTACGCGGTGCAGAGCCGTCAAAACGAGGTTTCGAGTACGAGGATGGCCTGCGAGCTCATCTGCGTTGGGCTGGTTAAGCGCAGCATTCCGCAAGATGAACAGGGACTCGAATGCGTATCTCTGCTTTTGCTCCAGGTCCGGGGGAAGTGAGAACAGGGCGGCCACTCGCGTATATTCCTCTGCGCCTCCGTTGACGTACCAGTCGGGCCATTCGAACAGTGCATCCGTCAGTCCCGGGATTGCTCTGAGCAGAAATTGCTCGTTGTTGCATAGTCGACATAGACGGTCGAGTGCCCATGCTACTTCAGTGTCAATCCCGGAGCGAAGCGCCAGCAGCATTCGATTATTAGGCGAGGCTTCGGTGTACCATCCTGCATGGCATTTGTCAGTCAAATGAAAATTGGCAAGGTGGCACCACTCACGTTCGTAGTCATCGGTAAGATTTGGACGAGGCTGAGAGGCTTGTGGAGTGTAGCTGCCTGCGCGGTGGGGGACGGCGGTGGCCGCCATGGCTCGGTTGGAATAGGTGGGAACATGGTACGTTGTCGCCATCTCTGCAGAATCTGCGGAACACGGGATACGCGTCTCGGCTAAGTGCAACACGTGTAAGCGCCCAGTCAACGCGTGCCGCACAAGCCTCGTGCACAGCGCGTGCTGCGACGTGCTGCCTGCTCTGCCTCTTCTGCTCATGCCACACTCATGCCACAGCTGCACCTGCACTCAACAGATTGGATTGCGGCATCCTACAGCTTTCATGCATACATCGCGTTCGTCGGATGTCTACAAAAAGTCCCAAAGTCCACGGTATATATACATGGTAACTGAAGTCAAGTCCCAAACAACGACGCGGTCCATGAATCATCCCAGGAATTCGTCCACGGCTGCTAAGCTCTCTCTCCAGTACGCGTCCACGAAACCCTCGGGGAAGCCATTGCAATCGTACCCCAGGCTGATCCACAGCTTTCCTGCGAAGGTGTATCCGAAAAGCAGCATCGCTCCATGGCGTTGCCGCGAGCCGGTGGTCAGCGTGTGGAGGTGGATGGAAGGGAACGACGCGTGTTTGTACATGCCATCGAGGTTCCCCAGAAGCGAGAGTCCCAGCAAGGCGGCAGAGGGTGCCTTTGACCTGGCAGGTAATGCCCGCTCCCTGGGAGTCTCCGTGGCGAATGAAGGCACTGGTGGCTTCCAGACACCTAGCTCCTTCTCGTCGTCTTCCTTCGCCCACCCACGCGCTCTGCCGCCTCTCTCCTGCGCCATCTCGTGCGTCCGTGAGGCCACAAGGGGGCTCTTCGCAGCACGCGTGCTCTGGTCCTTCGCCTGTCGGGCCCGATGCCAGAAAGTACTCTCCACCTTGTCGTCACTAGGCAGGAAGCTCGGAAGGACGACATTGAAGTAGCCGATCGCAAGGAACCAGTACGAGTTCCAGGGCGAAGATGGCTTGACGGTGAAGTATGGCCGCAAATTCAGTGCGGAGTACATCAACACCGGAAGATTCTTCGGACCTCCGCCCACCCGGGCCCAGGCAACGTTGCAGATTGCGAATAGCGCCGCTGAGATGGAGACACCGTTCGCCTTGCATTTCTTGAGGATCGCCTTGGTGCGGTCCTCGGGGAAGGATACTGTGGGTACGATGGTACGGCGTTCGGGGTGCTTGCGGCGAGGGAAGACATGACCGCCGACTAGCTTCTCCTGGGATAGCTGGAAGTCAATCTGAGCAGCCGCACGCCTGAAGCGCCCGGCCGAGAGCGGCATGTGCTCCTCCAGCGACTTCGGAAGGACAGCCGCCTGCAAATTGTCCTTAGTATCGATCCGATGATGCGATGGAGAGGAAGACTTACATCAGCGCCGATGTCTTGCCACCTCTCCCTCCATTCGGTTTCAAGCATTGCCTCAAAATCCGCGTCATTCTTGTCACTTCCGAGCATACCAAAGAAGTCGTTCGCAAATTGATGCAATGCCATGCCATCCCCAAGGAAATGCATCGCGCAGATGAGAAGCTCATAGTGATGGTCTGGCTCTGTCGTAGATTCCGATGAATTAATTGCCTCCGCCTCCGCCTCCGTTGATGGCCGCGAAGGTGATGGCGTGCGAGGGGGAGTCGGGATTGCGGTGTTCGAGCCCGCAGGTTCGGAGACCACGAGGTAAGACAAACGCGTGTTCGAGAGGGTGCGTGGGCCGTTAAGGTAAGAATCGATCAGCTCTGCGAAACAACGTTGAGCCTCTGCTCGAGCAGATAATTCGATGAATGTACCATCTTTACTCTGTGTTCTATACTCCAAGTTCTGTTCCGCGCCCACGAGCAAGTCTCGCGAAGATGAAGGTGCGGTATATCTATTCATAGGTCAGTACGACATCATATCGACGAGCACTCTGGAGACTTACATAAACCTCACGTCATTATAATCGTGCATCTCGACATGGGCGGACAGCAGCGGGTGTCGCAGTCGAAGGACAGCCCAGACAGCCCGCACGCGCGAACGGCGAACAAACCTCTCCTGGGCCGTAAAGCCTAGATGCAGATACCTAGAGCCAATATAGCCAATGTTCGAAGCAACGATCCAACTGGACGCACATGTCATTTACTCCCGTCTGTCGCGAGGGGAGGTAGTAAGACAACTCCGTGTCCCCCATCTTGCGCTCGAAGCGAAGGCATTGCTGGCCCTCGGAATGATTTATCTCCGAGCGCAGTCCAGCCTTGAACGATACGTCCCCGCTGAAAAGACAGGGTTCGCCCTCAAGAGCTGGAGGAGTCGGCAGGCCGTTCTCGAGGGACATTGCGGTCCGGCTGTTCTTGAGGGACGCGGTAGCTTGGAGGTGGAAGTCAGAGAGAGTCTGTTCTGTCACCTCGACTGGGCGGGAGCGCAAGGTGCGATGGACAGTCAAGTCTAGGCGTTAAGAGGACGTTTCTTACGGCCGCACAAAGTGCAGGTTTATGACCATGCTCATTTCATGAATACATGTTAGGGTCTTCTTTTGGCTCTCCGATCGTAAGACCCACTTATTCAGAGACGCTGGACCCTATTGCGCGCCCGATCCGAAGTAATTCGGTCCTCTGAGACCACCCCTCGAGGTTTTGGATGGAAGTGTGACACCGGAGCTAGTTGTTGACTTCGCTCCGGATCGGTGTAGTCTGAACGACAGAAGCGGCTGAACACCTGCAGCACCATTTTGATCCACGAGAGACGTCAAGGGATGCATTGCCCCATAGCTGGTAGTTAGGAGTGACAATGGCCCGGGCGGAGAATAATAATCACTGGTGGATTGTTCAGGATATTTCAGGATATTTCGCCGAAAGTGTTCACTCACGGGTGGTCGCTTGACGCGCTCCAGCCCGATCAATTCGATCGAATAACACCGCACAATTTAGGGGTTTTCCTTATCTGCCCTTGTTTAGAACACGTGCCTTGTAAACGATCGCTCCAAGAATGTCATGCAGCTCACGTTACCCGTGACAGCCTTTAGACGGTGGCGAGCCTCTCTGCGAGCTTGCGAGATATGTTTCAAACTCTACGGGAAGTATGCATACCAAAGTGGCAACATGACCATGATATTATGTTGAGGCGTGCTTCGGCCGTCCTCTGTGGAGCAAGGCCAAACAGGGGGTGCATTTGCTCGCTGCAGACCGCTGAACCGAGCACTGGAGCCACAAGCCGCGTCGTCGTGACACACAGATGCAGCGGCTGAACGAGTTCCATCTCTGATGGCCCGCTTGCCGGCCAGGCCCGATAACAGAGACGCGGATTTGACAGCGGCAGATGAGCGACGTCGCCAGCAGAACGGAGACAGGTGGGCGGATGAAACCATACTGAGAAAAAGACGGTCAGTCAGATATGGCATGGTCCAGGCACTAGCAGTGGCTTTCGAAGTAGGCTTTCGAGGAACGGGTCCAGGGTTAGGGAAGGCTCAATGAAGCCGTGTGCGTCAGCTGCATCTGAGTCCGGAACAGCAGCGGCGGATACACAGGCGTTAGAAGCACGTATCCCCGTATGGACCTGACTTGGCGCGGACTGTAGTGCCCAGGCTGCCAGCACATAATTGCTCTGAATTGGATATGACGGGAGCGCCACGCGTCACTGTAGAGGCGACGCCAGATATGATGAGAGATGGGTAAGCGTGCCGCGATCAATTCAATGTGAGCACATGCTGTTGAAAGTGCAAAGATAGAGTGGGCGGCAGACAAATCGCGCTTGCCCAGAATATTCTATCAGGCATCGCGTCTGATACGTACCGAGTCGAGCAAAGTCCATGAAACTGTCTAGGTATACTACAGATGGTTACGATATCGTCAAGTCCCTTGTCAAGAAAGTCCAACTGTCGTTCCTGTGGATCTGCCACCGCCGGCAGCTAGCCAACAGATTAGTCTGAGGAAGATCGTTTCTCATCAGCTTGCCAATCGAGCGTAGTATCGTCCACATGCTCCTTTTTTAAAGCATTTGCTTCGATGTCGTGCTTGCTAGGGTTCGGGCGAGGAGATGGTGCGGACTCCGTTGACTTGGCCCATGTGTAATACATGGTGCCTAGCAAGATAACGAGGATGGAGGTAGCGCGGTTCCTACAATGAGAGTTCAAGGGTCAGCATGATAGTCCGAAGAGAACGACGAAGTGGCGGGAGTAGAGAGACTGAAACACTGGAAAGGGGTTCCGAGAGCCGAGGTTTGATATAGCACGTACGTAGTTAGCAAGTCTTGGAACAACCGGACACCAAGAAGAGTTTGGATAACGGATCGTGCAGCCTGCAACCACCGATGATCATCAGTATGCATGCAATCTTAACTGCAAAAAGGCGCTACTCACGCTGGAGAACATGTGCGTAATGGGACTGGTAACCTTAATACTCAGCAAGCCCGCGACACAAAGCAAGAAGCCGAAGATGCCGGTGACGATGCTTCCCCAAGCGAAGACTCCGCCGTTCCAAGAAGGGGTATGCATGAGTTCAAGTAGCTTCCCGTATTCGCCCTGGAATAGGATGAACGGCGCTAAGAATATCGCGGAGCCGAGATTCTGCCAGTACGCAAGCTGAATCGTGGAATTGTGCGTATGCGGCAGGGAAACCTTGATGAGAACGCTATGCACCGCGATGAAGAAGGAAGACAGAACGCCATAGATGATAGGAAGACGATTAGGAGCCTCGCGCCACTGCGCCATGTCACCCGCAGAGGTGGGAGCAACACCGAGGAAGAAACCGGCGGTGACGATGCCGGCGGCAATGATCACTCGAATATTGGGAAATGAGCGACCATGCAGAGATGAGACGATGATCGTCAACGGAAGGACGAGGCCTCGTGCAATCTGTGACGCTAGTTTTGAGCGCACTTGAGTATGATGTGTGACGAGTGAGCATACCTGGAAGTAAGAGGCCTCAACACCTCGTAGGCAAAGGATGTTGAAGACCAGACCGACGACGTTGACGAAGGTTACTGGCGCCAGCTTCTTCGCCGTCTTGAGGTCAAGTTTCGGTATCTCAACCTTGGGCGTGACAAGAGCGGCCGCATGAAGCAGAACGACGGCAAGAACCAGCTGGATGAGCAAAAACAGCAGAGGCAGATCCGGAGACGAGTTCATGACGGCCTTGTTGCTGAGCGCATGTTCAGTAAGGGCAACAAATCTCGGACAATGTTGCTCACACAAAGACCATCTACGAAGAAATACATGAACGGTGCATCATGAACACGATGGCGAGCAAGACATACCACGAGCGCAGCGCACATATAGAAAGACACCACGCTGGCAACCTGCCAGGGCTGGGTACCGCCATTCTTACTGGAGTCCATGCTGCAGAGAACTCGTTACTGCACGGTGAAGAGAGGGCTCGGGGGAGGGACCACCGGAGCAACTGAACGGTCGGGGTAAATAAGACGGGCGCGTTGGTGGCATAATCGGGACAAAACACGAGCAGGATCTGGAGATGATTGGCCGAGCGCGGACTTTGAGAATTGAATAGGAGGCAAGATCCAGACAGCAGCGAATTCCAGAGGCGGATAGATCGTTGGCGCGGAACAAGGGCCTGGGGGCGCTAAGGCTGGCCGTCAGCAGCTCGACTTGGGCGCAGCCTCGTTCCGGCCCATCTGACCGCTGGCGATAATACTCCAACTCATGCCGTCGGCCGGTCCTCGCAAACGTGTGTAAATTGCCTGGGAAATCGAGCGCAGACTTGTGCGCATCTGCGAAGAGGGCTTTGGCTACCCGAGGAGGCTGGGGGACAAGACCGGCGTGACAGGAGACCAGGCCATTCAATTACCGGTTGTGACCTGTGTGACTGCCTTGTGCATTTTGTTTACACGATGATCAGATCGGTGATCTGGGCGTTCGGAAGAAGCGCAGTTGACGCGAGGACGGGCGGATGGAGGAAGCCAGAGAAATTCAAGTTGTCTGTCGTGCCCGCCATGGTTTCCATCTCCACCGGTTCCCCATCCGTCACCCTGTCTGACGCCTCATTCTAATATATCGCAGCGCTTGCCTGCAATCTCCTCCCTCCGTGCCTGGACACTCCTTCTCCCCATGGATCCCCAGCCAGACCTGGAGATCCCCCGCTATAGCCACGGTCGCTCCGAGTCGCGCATCCCACTCCTCAACAAGTATGCCGACTACTTCTCACCTCCACTGAGCCCGGGCTTGCCTTCGTCGAAGGCCCACTTTACGGGGTCGCACACACGTCTCGGCCGATTGCTCTTCGTCACATTCGCTTTCCTCTCGACGGCGACTCTGATCACTTTCGCATCGTTCTCCCTCTTTACGAGCCTACGTCAAGACTCTTACTCCAGGTCGAACATTGCCGTATCATCCCCCGAGGCTGAGCCCGCAGAGACGTCGCTCCCAGCGCTGCATGACGAGGACAGATACACCAACGACGACATTCATGACGAACCCGAGTATTCTCCTTACGTGCTTGGGCCTCCTACCGAGAGTTTCCGGGATAACCTGCGCAATGATACTAAGTATATCACCTCTTGGATATCCGCCGGGTGGAGTACGTCCTCATTCCGAATGTTTTAAGATCGCAGCTGACCGGCAATTATTCCCTCAGCGAACGACGTAATGACATATGCAAACATGGTCTACCTTGGGTCCATCACTGATCGCGTCACTATTTTGCCCATGTTCATACCTTCGCATGTCGGCGGTGACGCTGGCGACTTGGCGTTTGGCGAAGTCTTCGACGTGCCCCGCTTCAACAGAGACTCCGGGATCCCCGCCGTTGAATGGAGCGAAGTCAAGGACCCACAGAGTGAAGAGATGGATACTTTGGGATGCTGGAGTGTCTGGGAGGCTGTTCAGTACAACGAGCATTACGCGAGACACAGCTGGGTGCCTGAGAAACTCAACTTGGGTTTGTCGTCCCTTTCATTCGCTGTCCAGAATATCGCGTTGACACGTTCAACAGATATCTCTTACACCAAAGCCCCTGACTGGATCAAGCTGGTTCCGAACTACGAGCATGACCACAGCAGCACATTCTGGGCTCTTGCACGACTCAGCTTCCCGGAGGAGCGATCCAAGAATATTGGCCAGGCTACTCCATCAACTCATCTTGGGTATATTGCGGATCCCGATGACCACCTGCTCTGTTATGATTACCTATACTATGCTGGTGCCCTTGGTGTGCGTAAGGAAGATGCCCCGAAACCCTTACGACTACTGACATTTTACCTACAGGAGGCGGAATTCGACTATGACTTCTCTCCCGCGTGGAGATATGTCGCACGGCATTTCCGATGGACGTCTCGTATCGAAGATATTACTTCGATTTACATTCGTCGCGCCTTCGAGCTTCCGGAGGATGCTGAAATCCCTCCAGTAAGCTCGTGCCCACCCTGCATATTACATGTTCTGAACTGACCGAATCGTACTAGTACATTGCTATCCATGTGAGACACGGCGACTTCCAGAACTGGTGTTGGCAGGCGGAGCTCCCGGAGGACTGCTTTGCTCCGATCCCCGTCATTGCGCGGCGTGTCAGGTAAGCTCGAACAATGGACGGCAGGTGGCGTGCTAGATTATGTATGCTAAGTTGAGATCGCAGGGAAGTCCAGGATGAGCTCCGTAGAAAGAAAGGCGTCGATGTCCCCATGACGCGGGTGATCATCACGAGCGATGAGCAGGATCCCGCATGGTGGAACGAGACTGCTGCGCTCGGATGGGTCAAGGTCGACCACGATGAGCTGCAAACGGCACAAATTTACGGACGATGGTACGTCACACCCCCGGATTTGGTGTTCTCAGACATTTGAGCTAATCTGACCTCCCATCAGGTACCCTGTTGTGCTCGATGCCGCCATCCATTCCTATGCACAAGGCTTTGTCGGTACCGATCGCTCGACGTTCTCAATTCTCTCTCGCCGACGGGTGGAGGACTGGCAAGATGGGGCCACGCGCACCGTCAAATGGGGTTACAAAGATGCAGATGCTCATTAGCATTAGGACTCGTGCTTTACTCTCGCTCGCAGCCATGCATACTCCATAATGGGGTCTCCTATTTATCTTCATTCCCTTGCTAGACACAGCATCGGACGGAACTCTGCGTTCCATGCACGGACTCATTCTGTATACCTTAATGCATCCTGTTGTCGCACTATCTCTGTACATGCATTTCGCTGAACTCCTCGCGCCATTAAAGGTACCGTAAGGACGAATGCAGCTTTTCCGACAGATACGCTCCGATCTGCGATATATGGAACCCCAGGAACGCAACCACACATCCCGTGTTGTGCAGCGGACGTAGGTCGGGTGCGGTGGCGCAAACTTGGAAGGCGGCCAGGTCCCGATGACGCCTTTTACGGGATGATGATGATGGATGAGCAAGGCGCACGGTGGCGGGCCCATCTCAAGCCGCCTGCTCACCGACGACCTTACGACCGTGGGCAAGGCACTAATATTGCTAGACAGCTAGACAACCAGCCTCCTTGACATATTACATGGACATACGAGACATGCGTACCACTGACACGAGCACTGGTACCTCGAGCTTGCCCTGGCTGCCTGTCGAAATCTACACCCACATCCTCACGTTCCTGCCACCCACCGACGCGGGGCTCACCGCTCTCATCAGTTGCCTGTCTGCAAACTCGGCCCTGTGCGCGGCTGCGCAGACAACCGCGCTCTGGGAGCCCTTCTACCGCGCACGGTACACGGAGTGCGTCGAGGAGCGGGAGACTGCGCGCCGGGCGGCGCATGGCGGCGATTGGCGGCTTTTGTACCGCGAGCGGCGGAGGCTGGACCGCGCGGCCCTGCGCCTGCTGGACGAGACCAGGGTAGAGCTCGCCGGGAGACATCGCAATGCATCCAGATTCGCGAAGGAGTTCTCGTTCGACGTGTGGGACGCGCTCGAGCTGGAGGCACACCTGCCGCCGCCGCCGATATTCCGCCCTCAGCCTCAGGGTGGGTCCGACGAGGCTGCCGGAGACGATGTCCCCCATGCACTGCCCCGCCGGTATTGGGCGCAGATCATGCAGGGTGTCATCGCGAGGCACTATGCGCTTGGGAGGCTAGTGCGTGTCTGTCGCGGAGACGACAGCATCGACTTCGAGGAGGCTCTTGCTTGTCTGTCGGCCTTCTATGACAAGTCTCCGAAGAGCGTGAGTGTATCTGCGCCTGGTATTCGGTGTCGTCTAACGTAACCGGACGCCGTCCTTCAGGTCTCGAAGCAGCTTGACGAATTGGCCGCTTTCTGTAGGCAGCAGCTCGCACAATGGAACACCGAGCTCGATCCGAACCAACAGGAATTTGATCTACGCCTCGTCTGTGAGCGCATTCGGCACGCTCTTCGCAGCCAAGGTTTTGGCCCCGCTGAAGGTGAGCGGACACACACGATTTCGTCTAACGTTCTAATCTCCGTTGCGTGCAGGTTCCACATTCCACGAGCCACTCAATCAGTTCCCACATGCCTTCTTAAATGACCATCGCAAGTCAATACCGATGTCCCTCGTTTACGTCTTTGTTGGTGTATGCCGCCGCCTGGGCATAGAGGCGGGACCACTGAACTACCCCCATCGCGTGCTCGCCCATGTCACCGCATCAGGTCCACGCGGGACCACGGTGCTCTTCGACATGTTCAGCGACCAGCCCGCAGAGCAAGCAAGCACGATTTCCCCCGTCGGCGCGCACAGCGCCGACTTCCTGTCTCCCTGCCGTCCCGTGGTGATGCTGCAGCGTGCCGCGAACAACATCATCAACTTCGTGCAGTTTCAACGCATCCATCGCACGACGAGCCTGACAGAGGTGAACCTGTGGGCAGACTACGCGGCGTGCACGTGCTTCCTACTCCGGACGCAGGAGCAGCACCTCGTCCCGCATGTCTCGCAGTTCAAGCCGTACGACGGCGTTGCGGTGCTGTGCGACGTGCTTGGCCCGGCACTCAGCGGCCCTGCGCGGCAGATCCTAGAGCAGCAGTGTGCTGCGATCGAGGCCGCTGATGAGCAGCGTGCGACGCAAGTATTCTTACGATCTGAGCACAATGTCCAGTTCTTCGTAGGACTCATCTTCAAGCATGCCCGCTACAGTTACACCGGCTGTATCACCGGTTGGGAGGTGTGATGCTTGCGCCAACCTTGACATTGTATGCTGGGCGACTGACGATGCATCATAGCCCAAGTGCATGGCTTCCGATGACTGGAGGGCCCATATGGAGGTCGAAAAGCTCGCCCGGGGCGCAGACCAACCGTTCTATACCGTCATCGCCATCGACGGCCACAAGCGCTGTAAGCCTCACTCACATACCGCAACCAAGCACATTTTGATTCGCGCACAGATGTGGCCGAGGAGAATATCATACCCATCGTGCTAACGAAGGACATCGCGCGGACGCTCTCCCAGAGTCGCGCGTACTTCTCGCGCTGCTTTGAGGGCGCACAGTTTGGCGAGGGCTCCATGCAGCGCGGGCGGCTCCTTCCCAGCGAAGAGCTGCGGAAGGTGTACCCGGAGGACGATGCTGCAGGTGCGGCGTGGATCGCTGAAGGTGACCTTCCTGATCCCACGTCTCGGCCTGCACAAGTTTTGACGTATTGACCCGATGATGACACCCGTTGCTCGCTCGTGCTGTCGAAATGGCACGCTAGGCGAGCGCAATCGCCAGGGCTTGAGTGACCGGTAAGGGTCCTATGCAACAACCCGACGACGAGGTGGCTGGTCGCATTACGCCATGGGATTGGCGCGGTCGTGGTACACGTGATACATGAGGGGTGGTATATCCAGATATCTATCTGCGGAGGAGAGTTAGGACGGAGCTGAAGCTGGAAAGCTCGGGAAACTAATAACGCACGATGCAATGCAATTATGTCGTGGTATTACTTAACGCATTCTTGAACATGGAGTCTTGTATTGGTATTGCAGACCGCATGCTGACGAGGTGATGTAGGATAGCAATAGCAGAAACTTGTACGTCGTACTTTTTCGCGAGCGCCACCAGGTAGCCGGTGATAAAATCTATCTCGGTGTGACGCGCCCCCTTGATTACATCCGACAGCATGGACGATCTGTTATGCGCCGTAGCCTTCGCGACTCTCATGCACTCCTCGATGAGAGAGGACGTGCGGAGCTCGCGAGGGAAACACGTCTCTAGTACCGATGCGCGCTCCTCCTTGGACGCGAGGAGCGACGCGGCCTGGGTCTCCGCCCGCCACTGCGCGTAGAATATCCGCGATGCCTCATGGCAGACGATCTTGATGAGAAAATTGCCGTCTCGCTCGAGGAGTGCTCCATTCTTGCAGCCAATGAGCGCGGTGACGGGGTTGATGACGGCATTCACGACGAGCTTCCGGCGCATCGCCATCTGGACGTCGTAGAGTGGCACCCAGGACGCGTTGAGGCCCGACGCGTTCGTCAGCGCAGCGATGGTCCTTCGCAAAGACTGGTACCGCTGCTCGCTCCTATCCAGCCCGAATTTGCAGATGTCTGACAAACGAAGAACGCCCGGAATGTCTGCGTTGGTGCGGATGCTCTTCTCGTAGTCGCGTCCCCGCGGATCGGGCACAATGCCCAGCTTGAGTGCGCCCACTCCCGCATGTATGACATGGCCCGGTTTCTTGACAAACGCGCCGTGTGTATTCACGGACAGCACGAAATGTGGCCGCGTGGCTGGGTCGGGGAAGAACTGGTCCACGAGCATCTCGTATACGCCCATACCGTTATTGAGGAGCACGATGGTGCTGTCAGCGGAGAGGCGGGGTTGGAGCGTCTTCATCGCATGTTTGACCTGATGGGCTTTGGTCGCGACGATGAGCGTTTGAATGCTGAATGGGTGTGTTGTAACATTTGAACGTGTAAAAGCCTGCCATCTCTTCCTTATTTGTGCCTCGAGGAAGCGATCTTTTGTCGCCAGTGCGGGCATGTGGTCGTGCGGGAGGGCTAATTCCTTGTACTTTGCGAAGGATTCGTGGACGAGCGGACCAGAGGTCGAGTCTGCGCCATCGCGCTCGAGAGTGACGACCGGGGAACGGCTCAAGGCAGCGCTGGCGGCATCGTGGGACCTGTGGAGGACGTAGAGGGGGAACTTTTTTGGGATGGCGGCGCGCAAGTAGTAGGAGACGAGACCGCCGATAGCACCAAAGCCGAGAATATGAAAGCTCATGCGTCCAGGCTCACGACATTTGCAGAACAGACATTTCGCAGCGGCTGTTCCCGACGCGTCCTTCTCAAAATGGCAACTCCCGGAGCGCGCGTGTTTTGCCGACGATCCCCCGGCCGGGCCTGGAGGTGGCGCTGCAAGGATCGGCCGCCGTCAGCTGCGTCGCACAAGATCCCCCTGCGAACACGCTCGCCCTGTGCGGCTTCCTAGTCGAGGACAGGCAATTAGGTGGCGAAGGCACTTCCCTACGCCCCGAAAAGGTGGCACGTCGTAAGGACTGGTGTCGAGTCTAACCGCGCTCGAGGACAGCGGCGCGAACCGACGCGTGGTGTCATGCATGGCCATCAGTAAAAAGGGTCGTCCTAATACATTGGGATACTAGGCCATACATACCACGCCTCACTTGCAACCACCGCCAGATCTTACGACCCGCATGCAAGGTAACGTATCTCTCGGTCCGTCACATGCAGACCACCAGCCCGCCAGCCAAACTGATGTCTGCCTTGCAGCGTCTTGCAGCGCAGGTAGCGCCTTGCAGCACGGGTAGCGTCATGCGGCATCTTGCAGTACGGGCAGCCCCTTATATCATTGGCAGCGCATTGCAACCATGTCGACGTATTACACTGTGGGTGACTCTTTACAGTGCAGGTAGCGGCTTGCACCGTCGGCAGCGTCTTGCAGTGGGTAGTGGGCATTCCATTGACTGCCCCGCCTTCCGTTACACATATCCCCTTCCATCGCCGGTAGCGCATTGCATGTGTTGTGTCTCATGTATCAGACAATCTAGCTTCCTTGTATCATCTGCACCATCGTCATAGAATACAGCCGCGACTCAATTAGAATACACTAAACACAGGCACTGTACAATATAATATCAATAACATATGAGGCTCACAGCATTGGCGAGAGTGCGTCAGAACAAGGACCACAGCAAAGCAGGTGAGAGGAACACAGCAATGAAACCGGCAAGCAATCGAGTCCAGAGGGGATCTTCACGAGAGCAAGCAGTCCGTACGTGAGAGCAAACCGGGAGCATAGCAACCACAGTCCACGAGACAGAAACTGACGCAGCATGCAGAAGTCTTCCAGGCAGTCACCACAAACTGTGCACTAGTTAGCTTTCATCACCTGTGTGCCAATCTTGTCAGCCAGCCCATTCACGCCAGGGTCATACCCACTCTCACTCTACCGAGTCGCATCCTGCACGTACCTAGCTGCACGCTCGTTGTATTTGGGCCCAGTTCGAGCAGCTTTGGCAGGTACCGCATGATGTTTTGCTTCAATGACCCAATCTCATCGTGACGTGCACTTGCTGCACATTTGTCCATCTGTGTTCATTGTATTAGCATCAATATTCCCACTCGCAGGCAGTCAAGCACTCACATAGTCCGTCAGCAGCTGCATGCTGTCACAGTCCTCTGCGAAATACTCCAAATATGTGGGTAACTCCGGGACCTTCTCGAAAAGCAGCCGGAAGCTCTTGTAATGGAACTCTCTGTCATTCTCGTCCCTGTTAATGAGCACATATCATCAGTTATTCACTGCATATAGCCACTCTCAATGAGTATATGCGCTCCCAGTGCTCTCTATCACACACATTAGCTCAATTTGCTCTCGAGTGCCATCGTCCAGACTATCCAGGTCAGTAACCCCGTCTGCACACGACGCAATATCGTGCTGTTCCTGCCAAGACACCATATTAGTAGTATACTGTCCCGCAAAACATGGCAGAACATACTCTGACATGTTCCTCACGATGTTCAGCAACTCGGAGAGCAGCTTCTCGCTGTCACCTGCCTCACGGCCTGTGAATCGCGTGTCCGGCCTGTTATCGGCCTCAGCCTGTACTGATGGTGAATGCGCACGCGGCGGGGTTGGGATTGGCACTGCTGGCAGCGGCAGCGGCGGTGCAGGTGCGTGATGTGTGGGGACTTCCCTGACTTCCCTGCTCTGCATGATGCGGTCATCGGGCTTAGACCGCTCGTCTGAAGAGCCTTCCTTCCTGGCACGCGCTGGCACCTGACTTCGGCTGGGCTTTGGCGCCGTCTTTGCAGATCCGGGAGCTGCCTCTTTCGCAGGCCATTGGTTAGATATAGCAGGCCCTTTCTTAGGTACCCTGTGCAACACAGACACGCACATGATGAGAAGTTTTGTCGAGTTGGGCGAGACTGTGAGATAAAAGAGAGGCAAGGACGCGTCCTGGAACGCGTCCCTCATGCACTTAGGAACGCGTCATTCAAGCGGAGCCTCAAATTGCGCATCACATGATCTTCTACTCGTGCAATCGCTAAGTCCCGCTTCCCTTGTGTGTGGTCTCACTGCTCAGGCTTCGCTACATTTTCTTGGCTTCTCTGTCTCTCTAGCTATCATGTCTCTGTTATGGCTGTAATGCGACCTTTGCACGACCGGGCTCACTCAAGCAACACCTCAAAACTTGTCAAAAAGCCAGTCAGTCGCTGTCCACCTCACTGGTGAAGCGCCGCAGACGGCGGCCGGCCCGTCCAAGAAGAAGAAACAGTAAGGTCGAGAGGTGAGTGGTTTGCGTATTGGCTGGCAGCTGACCAGGCTGACAATGGCTTGGCAGAAAGCATCAAACGAGTTACGGGAGGGAAGTCTGATGAGAGTGTTCTTGGAAGTGCTGTATGTTCGAGTCGAGTAAACGAAAGCTTTTGGACGAGCGCCGAAGACTGGGAGAGGGCTAGCAACATGGAATCAAAGAACTGATAAATGACTGTATTGCCTGGTGATGCCAGTACTGATACTAGATACATTGTAATGTAATGGGCCGTCAGAGCGGCCGTACTATGCATATGTCGCCAGATCTGACATGGATTGGGAGGAGATGCCCGCTATGCCAGACGACGCAATGTGCCGCCAGATCCGACGGGCGCCTGCATGTGGCTGGCTGCCTTATACGGGTCGGACCTTTTTCGTGATGGCCCATCAGCCAATGCCGTCGATGCCTTTTGACCGCCTCTTCATCGATGTCCCCAGCGAGCGCGCGGGCGCGGCGCGGTCACCCGCTGCCAGATCCAATCCTTGCCCATCCGGCGGCCTCCCAGCGGCCCGCTCGAAGCGTCCGGCCAGCTTCCTCCGGGATCCCGTTCCCTCGCCCTCATAAACCTTCAAGTCATGATCAATGCTCCTCAGCTCTTGCTCTCTCTCCGCGCCCACATCCCAGCCCGCTAACCCCGTATCGCAATCATGGCTTCCATCGTGCTCAAGAGGACCGGCCAGAAGGTCTGCTGTCCGCTTGTCTCAGCTCGCACTGTAGCTTACCTAGTTAGTATTCGTTAGATGCCTCTCGTTGGGTGAGAAACATACGCCAGATATCACTCCGAATATAATGATAATAACCTCCATGTCTACCTTCAGCTTCGGTCTATGGAAGGTGCGAGTCTCGGCCAGTACCCAATGCCAGAAATCTAACAAAAACGTCTCCAGGTCACCAAGTCTACTTGTGCAGACGTGTGTAGTGCTTTGCAATGCATAAAGAGCATGCCACTCACCGGCGGCTGCACAGACTGTCTACAACGCTCTGAAGGCGGGCTACCGTCTCCTCGATGGTGCCGGCGACTACGGCAACGAGAAGGAGGCGGGTGAGGGCCTTCGCCGTGCCATCGCAGACGGGGTTGTGAAGCGCGAGGATGTTTGTAAGTAACTTTTCCGGCGAGTCTGGACAAGCTCTCACGGCCGGGAACTCTTCCCAGTCGTCACCTCCAAGGTATGGGCACATATTAGGTTTACAAGAACGCTGCCCAAAATTACGGCTTCATAGCTGTGGAACACCTTCCACCAGTACGACCACGCGAAGAAGCTGGCAAAGTCGCAACTTGAGCTGTGGGGCATCGACTACTTTGACCTCTTCCTTGTCCACTTCCCTATTGCACTCAAGTACGTCGACCCCAGCCACCGCTACCCTCCGGAGTGGTGGGGTGATGATGGCAAGGTCCATCTTCGTGAGCAATCTCTTACAACCTGAAATCTGTACATTCATTAATCACCCTGCAGAGAACACCCCCATGCACGAGACGTGGCGTGCGATGGAGGAGCTCGTCGATGAGGGTCTGGCCAAGAACATCGGTTTGAGGTTCGCTGCATGACTGTTGACGGCTGCGAGTCACTTCTGACTGGTGTGACACTGCACAGTAACTGCCAGGGCACGCTCATCCTCGATGTGCTGCGCTACGCTCGCATCGAGCCCCAGGTGCTCCAGGTCGAGCTGCACCCCTACTTGACCCAGGAGTCTCTGCTCAAGCTCTGCAAGATCCTCGGCATTGCGGTCACTGCTTACTCGTCGCTGGGCCCTCAATCCTATGTCGAACTGGGTGTCGACAAGGGTGTCACCAACCTCCTGCAGCACGATGCCGTACACTCGGTCGCAAAGAACGCTGGAAAGAGTCAGGACATTTGACTCACGACATGACGAGTCAACTGCTAACGGAATGCGCGTATAGGTCCTGCCCAGGTCCTGCTCCGCTGGGCGGTGCAGCAGGGTGTTGCAGTCATCCCGAAGAGCAACAACCACGAACGACTGGTCGAGAACCTCCAGGTCGACTCATTCGAGCTGTCGGAGGCGGACATGAAGACACTGAGCTCGCTCAACATCAACCTCCGGGTGAGTAAAGTTGACGTTGGTACATGTGCGTGTGGAGGTACTCATGCTCGGTTCCGAAGCTCAATGACCCGGCCGACATCGACCCGCGTTTGGGTATCTTTGCGTGAAAAGTCAAGGGGGATCTGCGCAGTACTCGTTTGTATGTAGCATCAGGAACTGATATATTTTGCCTGGTCGATGAAGCGAGAGCGCAGCTTGCGTGTCGGGTGTGGCCCGCAGTGAGCGCAGCGCTCGGTACCGGGGGAATATCACGAGCGCTGCCATGTATGGGCAAGGCTGCCGAGCGCGTCCTCGATCGTATACACTGCGCAGCTGAGTTTGAATGACTCCACTCCAGGTCGCGCCCGTCCGCAGTGTCCCGGTATATATACTGGCGCCGCCTCCTGCCCGCTCCTCGCAGCTCCCTCCAACGATGTCTCCAGTCCATGTCAAGCTACGTAGCCCATCTGAGGGGCTCACTCGCGCAATTACCTTCCAGCAGCAGCCCTCCTGGGTCCAGCTCGCTTCCAAGATCCACTCCCTCTTCCATATCCCGCTTGCCAATATCGGCGTCTCGTATCTCGACAACGAGGGCGATGAGGTCACGCTCAGCACCGAGGAAGAGCTCCAGGACTTCTACAGGACCGTCCCGCCGCAATCCGCGGGCAGCCTGAAGACCTACTCGTTCAGAGTCCGCGATCTCGGCGTGGTCCGCGAGAACGACAAGCCCCTCCCTGCCACCCCCGGTGAGCCCAGTTTGCGCAACACGTTTGGCCAGGGCATCCCCGTCGTCTTCGACTTCACCGATGATGAGTGGCAGCGTGTCCCTATGGGCCTCGGTGGCGTCTTTGGCATGCCCCGCGCCCCGCGCGACACCGAGAGCACGCATGCGTACGTCGAAGTGCTCGATAGCGACGCCGACCTCTCCCAGGAGATTGAGGAGAAGGACACGGCGTCGACGGTCACGATGTCAGACACGGGCGAGCTCACCCCGACGATGGGGAAGGGGAAGGGCAAAGCCCGTGCGGACGCCCGCGGGGATGTCTCCTCCACCGAGTCGGTCTTGTCGTCGGAGAGCCCCGATAAGCATCCTGTACATGTATACGATGTCAGCAATCTCAGCAGCGAGGATATCTTCGGTGTTCGCAAGGCAGCCGCTATGGCGGACGCCGAGAATGCGCCGATGCAGGTTGACGATGAGTCTTCCAACCCCTTCGAAGATACGACCCCCGCGTCCACGCACACCGTGGAGGACCCTGAGTATGCACCGGACCCGCCCCTCCTGGACATTGAGCCCGCGTCGTCGCCCAGTTCGGCCGCATCCCTCGCCAACGACGTCGCGAACCTCTTCAGCACCCTCTCGACCGTCTTCGCATCGCACCCAGAGCTCGTCGAGGGCGTCCGCAACATCGCCCGCAACGCGCGGAACGGCGCCTACTGGAACGCGCACCGCGAGGCCGTTGCACGCGCCGCCGAGGAGTTCCGCCGGAGCGCCGAAATCGGTACGGAGGACGCCCGCCGCGCGGCAGAGGAGGCAGCGGGGCACCGTGTCGCAGAGGCCGTAGAGAACATCATGCGCGCCATCGGCGACGCCACGGGCTCACGCGCTGACTCTGGCTCTGGCTCCAGCGGCCAGAGCTCGGGTGCGACTGCCGGGACGCCCCCCGCCACATCGACTCCGGCCGCCCAGCGCAGCGGTGCCCCTCGCGACTTCTGGGGACCTTGGCGCACGAGCATGGGCATGGGCATCCCGCCATTTGCAGCAGGACGACATGCAGCGCACCGCGGCTCTCCCTTCGGGCCCCCGCCGCGCGGACACGGCCCGCACGGCCTTCATGGACGTGGCGGTTGGCACCGCCATCATCGCCACGACGGACACGGCATGGGTCCTTGGTCTGTCCCCCCTCCGCCACCGCCGCCCGTCCCGCCGGTGCCGCCGCCGCCGCCCCGTCCCCCGCTACCCCCTTTCATGGGGCATATGCCGGGATCTTGGCCGCCTATCCCACCGCCGTTCCCGCCACCGTTCCCACCGCCCTTCGGACCTCACGATGATATGTTCCCACCCCCGCCTCCACCCCCGCCCCCGGTCGATCTGCGCTTCCGTGGCGCAGGTGCCGATCCTAACAGCATGGAGGTCGATCCCCTGGATAGCGTCGAACACGCAGAGGTGACGCTTTTCGGGGCGATGCCGCGTTCCAGACAGCTCAGCCAGAGCACGAAGGAGGGCCTCCAGGCCGCGAAGGAGCTGTATAAAGCCGAGAAGGAGAAGTATCGTAAGGAACGCGAGGAGCGTAAGAAGGAGAGGGAGCGCAGGAAGAATATTTCTGGTGAAAGGTGGTTCTTTCGTTTGGACATGCGCTTCAATCACAATGCTGACCACACGTGTTTCCAGCCCGCAGGTTTCGAGGGAAACCAGTAAGGACACATCGGGCGCAGAAGACGTCATGAAGCGCGCGGATGCACCTACTGCCGAGGGCCAGATCTCGTCCCCCACCGCGAACACCGCGCCGAATACGCCTACGCAAATAATCAGCAACGCACGCGGACCGTACCCGCAGCTCGAGATGTACAGCATCCCCCGCCGGTCCCACACAATGCACGGCACTGGGTACCATCGCCAGACCTTAGAGACCGTCACTCCGAGCGAGACGGCGGCTGCGCACGAGATCATTCAGAAGCTTGGCGAGGTAAGCACTTTTGTTCTCCTCCTTTGTAGTCGAGCGGTTACTGATCCCGATTTACAGATGGGCTTCACGTCGAGCATGTACCCCAACCTCGCGTCGCAGGTGAATGCGCGGTTTTCCCAGACGGAACGCCCGATCTCGCAGGAGACGGAGGATTCGATCATGACGGAGATTCTTGAGGAGCTGCTTCAGGCCTCGCCGGTGAGCCCCTCTGCTGGTGCTTCCGGCTCGGGCTCGGGGCCTGAGGCTGCCGAGGGGCGTCGCCCCACTAGGCAGCCGTCCTTGCCCTAATGGCATAATACGAGTGATGCGGAGGATAGGTCAGTGTACGATAGGAATTTTGCGCCTTCGAATTAACTTACTTTCTACTTCGTCTGAATGGTATATCGGTCGGCAACTTTGTTCAACATTATGATACTAACGAGTAGGGCTTGCTGTCACTCTCGCATAAACGGACTAGGATGTAAGATACTGTAGAATGATAGGAATGTCTGTACGATATTATTGCCGGAGCAGTTCCAAAATCACGCGAATCGGATTCACTGATGTGCGACGGAGCCATTCTGAGCCATTAAAGGAATTTGAGTGCGGTTACTTGGGAGACCTGGCGTGTATTGTGAAACGCGTGGTAAGCACGGGTTGATGAGAGCCGCAATCGATGAGAACAAAGAGCAAAGGCCGTTCACTCCCGAGCAGAAATAGTCAAAGCAGGCCAACCGTCAAAGCACATCGGCACAGGAGTTGCAAATTCGTTGAGCAGGTGCAAAGTAGCAAGGCGATCGGGCACTGCAAGCGAGATTACTTATCAGATTCCCACGGCTGGCATCACTGGCATCCTGTGTCGTAGCAAAATACAAGCCGTTGCGAACGTAGGCAAAGTCTGTAACACTTTCAAAACAATGGCACCTTTATATCGACATACAAACAGCTCTCTTGGCACAAGGTCGTCCCTAGACCGTAATCATGCTGGCATGCGCGGCGAGGTTTCGATCAAAGTTGAGATAGTCAGCCTGCCAAGTGGCGAATAAAGTAACCCTGCTCAACAGAGTTTGACGGGTTGTAGCGCCACGCATAACGATATCGCTATCACAGCCGTTCGTGTCATGTTGGCCAAATATATTCTAATCCACGAAGATCACTGCTGCGGATATGACACGGGCAATGCATGCCAGAAAGCTAAAGCAGTCCCGCGCAGCCCAGGGTGTCAACAAGAAATTCTCCGGTGCAAAACGCCATCGATGTCGAGGCCTTGTCGAACTTCTTTAAGAGATCCCTGAGGTTACACGTGTATAAAGCCCGTTGAATGGACCTAATTTTCGTGACTGTGATATTCTTCTGACACCCAGCGATATGTAGTCCAGAATGAGCAACTACATAGCCATCGCAGAAGCAAATCTGCGATGGCCGTTGTTTTGAATTACAACATTTACCGTATGTAGTAGTTTCCGCTTCTCGGCTCCAACTCGAAATAGCCCGCCATTCCATTTCAGACGTGTCTCGGAATGTACTGATTTCGCGATTTGATAATATACGGATGTGGCGGAGTATCAATACTTGACCTGCTCAAGTCTTGGCAGCTAACTTGAAATTACACCATAGGCACTTCTGAACATAGACACCCGACCTGTGATATCTTCAGCGGGTATACAAGCACCGAGTGCAGTGAGGTGCAGTGTCAAGATCGGCGGCAGTGCAGACAATGATGCCGGGAAAGGGTATCAGGCTGAATTTCAGGTGAAGGCGCCTACTGGAGCAAATAGAGAATGTTTATTGCACGCGGGGTTGGACTCGGCTGAGTTTCCCAACCCATGGGCCACACAATGCGTGGTCCATGCAGTGTACCTTATGCCACTCCCCCTTCTCTATATAAGCAAAGTCGTCTAGAGATCGCGTACCTCTTGTACACACGACCGTCGAATTCCCGCCCTTCGCTCGCGACCATTCCCCTTCTATTTGCGACATCCTCATTGGAGCAGCCGTTGGGCGGCCGTTTGAGTTGTAGAGTTCTCTTCGAGGTGCGTGGAGAAACCCGGTCCGGCGCGAAGCAAAGTTTATGAACTGCGCGTCGCAGATATAGCATGGCGAACGTGCCCCCAGCAGCCCCGCCGGACCCCGAACCGCAGTCTCCACCCCGTCTGCCTCTTTTACTCGACCCGGAAGTGAAAGACGCTACTCTCCGTGCATGGCTGCAGCGAACCCCCGCCCCTACCGGGGATGAAGATCCCACATGGATCAGGGCTCGTATGCGAGTCAGCAAGGAGCGTGTGCGCGAAGTCCAGGAGACCATGGATATGATAGCGCCGCGCTCCAGCTATGTGATCCAATCGTTATACGCCCGCCAGGCGTTCTTGTACAGCTGCCTAGTGTGGTCCATCTTCCCCGTCAACCATCTTCCCCCGGAGATCTTGAGCGAAATCTTCCGACATGTTGCATGGAATACCTACGGCTGGAAGGAGGGAGTCAAGCAACGCTTGCGCCTCACGTGGGTCTGCAAGCACTGGCGTGCCGTTGCTCTGGAGGACAAACCGTTGTGGAACCCCATTCTCTTTAGTCAGCCTTCCGCCTTCCCGGTTTCATTCGCGATGATGAGCAGAGTTGGACGTGCTCCTCTGGACCTGCGCATTGAAGACATTCCTCCTCAGGATGGAGACCCGAGCCGGAGACCTTCCCCCGACCATAATCCAATATTCAGCTTGCTAGGCCATATCCTCCGCAAGGAGGATCAGCTTCGCTCGGTGGCTCTCATTCTTCACGATTGGGCAACCACTGATGCCATAGTTCGGAAGCTTCAGACGGCGAAGTCGCCTCATGCCCTCAGGCGGTTCGAGCTCCATCGCCTCGGCCGGCCTACTCTGTTGGAGTGGAGACCGCCGGACTATAGCCCCGCACTTCTTTGGGGTGGAAACGCGATCAACCTCGAAGCACTCTGCTTGGACGGTATCACGATCGATTGGGACGAGCTTCCTACAGACAAACTTCGCGCCCTCGATTTGCGTCGTATCGCGCCTCCGCTGGGCCCCAGTCTTTCGCGCTGGCATGAGCTGCTATCTCACAATCTTGTGAGGCTCGCTCTTACATCCGCTGGGCCAGACCTCTTTGGAGCTGCTGAGCAGGGTGATGCGATCCCGCAGTTCGACTTATCGAGACTCCGCGAGCTGCACCTGCAGGATCTGAATGTACGATATGCACAGCTTATCATCGCTCGGATCCGGGCCCCCGGGCTTATCTCACTGGTGTTGAACAACATCCCAGGACAGTACTATGGTCTGTTTCTACAGACGTTGACGGGTCGCTTCCGGGAGCTCAAGCTTCTCACCACGTTCGGGCTCAATCTAGAGGCCTCGCCAGAGAACACCAGGCTGGTGGTCAGATGGCTGGACACGATGCCCAATCTCCGCATGCTCAAGTTCGCCCACGTCCCTAGCGAGTTCCCCGAAGCCCTCCTCCAGGATCCTCGCCGTTTCCGCAGCACATTGCGGGGCGACGCGCACGAAGAGCCGGATCCCTCGAGCCCCCGCCAGATCCTCTGTCCAGCTTTGGACACCATCTATTTCCACTTCCAGGATCCTGGTTCGGTGTTCGGGCTCCTCCAAGGGCGGCACGATTTGGGCGTGCGATTCGAGCGTGTGTGGATTCCGCAACCACTGGTGATGATGATCGCACCGGAGATGCTCAAGCTGATGAGTACATTGGTGGGCAATATCTTCGTGACGGGATCACTCCCGAAAGACGAGCAGAACTACCGCACAGAAGTTTTTCACCTACTTCCATATGCTTAATTCTGTGAGCTGCATTACAAGGACGTCTTCTCTGATCTGCTGGCGGACAGTACTTACCATTATCCCTGACGAACATTATCACTCACATTAGGCGGGTTTACAGACTTAGCAGTAGCAGTGGTTCATGTTGTACTATAGCTCGCTGCTGTGAAACTCGAGAGGTTGACAATATCATTCATGTCGTGAAAGACTGATAGATAGATTGTGCGCTGACAGTGGCAAGCTTAACTTCAAAATGATGGTGAGATCACATGAGCGCCAATGCGAGTCACATGACACACGCGTTGTTTATGTTTATGGACGCGCCTCTGCGTCCCCCGCGCGGGTCACGACTTGACCCCAGTTCAACTTGAGCAGGCTGACCTCAAAGTAGACTCATGGACGTCGAGGACAACTCGTTAGCATATATTTCAGGGTATCCCAATTTTTGTACCTGTTAGAGACTCATTTATCTCACTCCTTCTGCCGTGCCAGCACCTGCAAGGTCGACGCCACCGCCAAGGTCGATCACATTCCATTCATCAGGAAACGGCTGGATAAACAACAGCTCCACGTCCTCGTTACATTTTTCAATCAAAAGTCTCATCCATCGAAAGAGGAACGTGCCGATCTAGCTATTCAGTTGGGATTGTAAGTGCCGTAGGTGGTCACCGCCGTGCAAGGAACTGACTGCGCTTCCGCACCAGGGATCTAAAAACCATTGGGGCTTGGTTTCAGAACAGACGAAGGCATGACAATAGGAGAACACGAACATGGAATAGAGACGCTGATGCAGAGAACCGGCACCCCGACCCGCTACTCCCTCGACATCCGGCCAAGGGTTCTCGCGGCCTACATTCGCGAAAACCCATTTCATTGGACGGCGTCATGTCAGGCCGAGAGCGGCCCTCCAGCAAGCGTCCTCCACTTGCATGCAAATCCCGAGTACGCAACCGTCTGACTACTGAGGAAGGCAACCTCTGGGATCATATTCCATCTTCGCCGCCCGCACCCCCCTCCTCGCCAAGCTTCGAACTAGAGACATTGTCTGCTGGCCCGAGGGCCGCAATGTCGCTGGAGTGGGCCTGTGCGAAGGCGAGGGCTGGCCGACGTGGCACGTCGGCAAGCACGCTCAATGAAGATCTGGATGTCCCCGAGTTCAAGTTGAATGGCATAAAACCTGAAGCTGAAGACGTGGTAATGGAGGACGGGGATTTTGAGGGAGCGACGGGCGGAAACGCACTCGGATTACAGTGGAATCAGATTCCCGAGGCGCCGCAGAAGGAGTCGCAACAAGCTCTTCCTGAAGAAGATCTAGAGGCCGCCATCACGTTGCTCGGATTCACCACACGACGGAAGTTAACGCTACAGGAAATGCATGCTGAGGGAACCTATGAATAATTCAACTGAACCACATGGAATGCTCGGTATCGCAACATACGAACTCAAACATGGTACTTTTGGCACATGGACGGGCACATTTAACGGACTATTTGATGGTAGATAAACATTCGCGTTGTCCTTGCTGTCGCATGCTCTTTACATACTAGCTTTGTAGTCTATACAATCGGAGATGTCACCACGATTCTATTGTATTCCAGATACGTACTGGTATATCATTTGCTCAATGTACAAAATCAGCCGTCCGTTGGTTTGACTGGAAGCTGCGACAGGTCAACCCTGTGAACCTTCACTCAGGACGCATCGTGTCTATATGCGATGCCTTCACTCTTCATGTAGACGATCATAAACGCAGTACGCAGACAATGTTTCACAGCGGCGAAGAGATACTAAAGTAGATTGAAAATGTAAATCGAGATTAAGCCTGAAGATAGCAATGCTGACAATGAAGTGCAGGTCTACATGTGATGAGGTGCAGGACACTGCGGCCGAAAGCATGATGGTCCCTGACCCGAAGTAGACATATGTACACCCCTTCGTTAGTCGAGGGATTTTTTCCTCTTCTTTCCGGCCGCAACGGCCGGCGAGGCTTTCTCTTCTGATGTACGTGTAGCAGACGCAACCTGCACGACGGGTTTGGGTGTGGAGCCATTCAATCGAGACGGCTTTGGTGGAGGGGTTGCAGCGGGCCCGTGAGAATCAGAATGTTTTGAGGTACCATTAGGCTTGTGGAAACCGTTCATATGGGGATGTGGAGCGACGTGTGGCGAAGGGGCTAAACAATCAGGGCTGAGTACGCACAATGATATCACATACGAGAACTACCGACCTTTCAGCGCATGTTGCACGAATAGTTCCACGAATGCGTCCATCTCCTGCGGGGTGACCACACGGTCGATCATGGTCCCAACAACGACTGGCGCACGGTCCCCGTCCGTGTACATATCAATATCAGCATCCTCCCGCTCCTGCTCGTCCTCGTCCACATTTTGACTCTCCTGTGCGGGCCGAAGGGACAGGAAGCCATCCGTCAGAGCGTCAAAGACAGACTCAAGCGGGGGCATCAAGTACGCTGGGGCGTCGAAGATGCCTGCAACCTCCTTGCCTCGCCATGGCTGCGCAACCTCTGCGCCACGCGCAGGCAAGGCTGCGGAGGTGGTAAGCTCGGCGAGCGCGGATTTGCCGAAGATGTCCTGGAAGAGCGTGCGTGGGCGTGCGCCGGCGTCTTCGACAATCTCGTTCGCGTGCGAACCTTCTTCGTCGGGTAACCGTACGTCGTCGCCGAATATGACGAAGCTCCATGAAGTGGTGATGCCCACGAGGGTGAAGGACGTTGGACTTGACGACAACGCATTGAGTGACGCGTGGGACACGACATTTCGGAGATGGAAGGGTATCGTGTGTGTGCGGACCGGTGCAGGAGATGACGGACTGAGTATGACGACCTGCGTGACCAGTTCCCCTGGTCCTGTCGGAATGCCGCGTTCGAACACGGCAAATACTTCTTCACGAGGGTGTGGAAAGGTGCGCTCAATGATGGTCGGTGAGCGGTATTGCCAATGGACTGAAATTTATGAGCTCAAATGCATTATGAGCAGAGTACTACAGTTTACTCACTGGTCTGTAGAACAAGATCCCACAGTAGCACGTCTCTCGTGCCAACAACCGCAAGATAACGGCTGCTATGACCTATGAAAAATGCCGAGGAGACTTCCTTGCACTGCGGCGAAGTGAGGACTTGGTGCAGCGAGTTTGCAATAGGATCGAAGAGAGTCACATGTGACCCGAACGAGACGCACAGGACTGAACCATCCATCGACCAGGACACGTGTCTCGGAATCTCCGAACGGAAGCTGTAGTTTGACCGGACAACCCAGAAATCTGATGTGATATTAGGACCAAAGCGAAAGAGCACGAATCAGCGCGCGACATACCATCCGTTTCACCAGATTTAGTCCGCACTGAGCGAATTCGCCACGTCTTGATCTGACCATCCCCGCCGGTACTGACCAGGAACAGTGTATCCTTGCTCTGCATCCCAGGGGTGAAAGCTAGGCTCGTCACATGCTGCGCGCCATGCGGGCGATCAATACGCGTGTTCAGTGTCCACGATCCCGAGGCCGACTCCCACGACCAAAATTTCAGATAGACCTCGCCGCGGAACGTGTCATCCGCAGCTCGGCTGTCAACTGTGACCATCCACCGCCCATCCTCAGAGACGGCGGCGGACTCCACGCGTGAAGGCTCGAGAGGCTTGTCATCACGCCTTGAGATTTTATTGGAAGGGGAGACCTCAAGCTCGTGAAGAAGACGTGATGATGAAGGCGAGAATGTCTGAAGAGAGGATGGATGCGATGAAGGGAGGATAAATGTCGATGTGGGGGGATGCACCGCGAGGGGGACAGATGTAGACGCAGATGGACGATCATAGGATATCGCAGGATCTACGGAAGATACTCAGCGGTTTGAGGTAGCAGAGCCGGTATTGCAACTTACCGAGTTTGACACGTGCTATTGTTTTGGAGACTTTCAATGTTGCAGCGCGAACGAAAGCGAAGGATGCATCAGCGAGGCCCAAGAGGTATTCCTCCTCCGTCCCTGTGTTCGATACGGCAATATGTGTGATCGGCGATCCCACCCTCGGAACAAACTCCTTTTCCCCGGTGTGCAGCTGCCATATCACCAAGACAGACTCCTCACCACCACTCAGCAAATATGCACCGTTCGCAGTGAATGCGAGAGACGAGACCGCATGAGCATGCCAGTGCAGCGTGGTTGTCTGCGCTGTCTTCTCCACGCAAGTAGTCTTGACAGTCGCAGCCTCGTTAAGACAGTACCATATCCGTACGACACCCTGGGAGTCACCTGTCGCGAAATACTCCTCTGAAGGATGGAAAGCCAAGCATGTGAGTGCCTCAGGAGAGACGAACTTGGTAAACCCGGCCTCGATGTTCGCTGTAGGGCAGACATAGGCTTTATGTCCTCCTGTCGCAACAAGCCAGGCACCACTAGGCGACAATGCCAAACCAGTGGTGCTCCGCGTCTTGCCTACGGTAATCATGTCCGAAGGCGTTTGTGCCGACAGCCCCGCACTCGCGCTAGTCGGCTTCAGCGACACGCGCATCACAACGACGTTGTGTTCCGCCTTGGGCAGATGAGCTAAGTCATGTCAGCATGACCCAGTCGTCAAAGAGCCAAGCATGAGAGCGTACCTTTGCTCGTCAGCCTTCTACTCGGCTGCGCAACAGCGACAAAAACATAGTCCTTCAGGGATTCATGCGCGGTGAGGTTAAGAATGGGTCGTGTAATCCTCACGGTCTGCAAAAGAGCAGCATCTAGGAAGTCCCAGATCCTGATGCATCCGTTCGCCGAGCCGGTGATGATCTGGTACGGATTGTGCGGGCTCAGCATCGCCGACGTGACTGCAGCGCCAGTGCCCCTTGGATTTGTAGCATCCAAGGTAGATACGACCTGACCGGTAGCGACAGAATATATCTTCACGGACGAGCCAACGGCCGAGAAGAAATATCTGACATATCCGCATAAGACGCGAACATAGTGATAGCAAGAAAATACTCACTTCCCGTCCTTTGTAAAGAAAGGGGGAACCCTACTCGCCGTAACGTCCGTTAGCGACCTCCATGACCATGGCTTGCTCTCCGGCACTCTTGACGTCCCTGCGGACGGCTCAGGTTCTTGGGTCTCCGCCTTCTGTGCTCGCGCCTGTTTTCGTTTGCGGGGTTTGGGGAGCTCCGAGTTTGGCGAGTCCTGAAGGTGCTGGCCGTCTAGTAAGTGGGATTTGAGAGGAGTCATGGTAGCAGGTCTCTCGACCGCCACAGGCATGTTGCGGAACAAGTTACTACAGAGTGATTTCTCAAAAATTGCCATATGCCCGAAAAGGCAACTACTTCGTCACTGGCGCCCGTCGAGTCGCGACGCACGCCAACTCTCGGGGCCGACACTCCTAAACTGCGAATGGGGAAATAATCGCGTGTCATACATTCGTCAGAGCCAGTGAACTAAAGGTACTACAGAAACAGGCATGGTAGGGTATGCGAGTACAGAAGTCGTTTCATGGGTTGGAACTGTAGCCCGAAGCGGACCGTCCATGCTACACTAGTAACCCATACAGTCAAAACCCAAAGGTGCAGAGCAATCATAGACAAGAGCAGGGAACATAGGGATACATCATTGGGATATTCACCAGATCTGCGGCGCAGGAGGGAGGTAGTCGTTGGGGAGCAAGAAAGCATCGATGCCGTTTTGTGAGAAGGAGTTACCTCCGAGGCTCTGGTCCGAGAGCCATACTGGCAACTGCTCGTTGGCAGTTGTCTCGAATCCGCGCCAGATATTGTCCGCATTCGCGACGTATTGGCCATACTGTTGAGCCACTCCCACGGGCATATTGCCCATCCCATCCGCTTGTGGTGTGAAGCCGGTATCATAGCCTGTGGGGGAAATGGGCTGCTGCGAGCCCATGGACTGCGAGACATTATCCGAGGAGTAGCCCGTTGCATCGCTTTGCGTGCGATGGCGCTCCCGCGAAATCGTCGGAGATTGAGAGCTGGAGAGCGTCCTGCGTCTCTTGAAACGCTTCAGCATGAGCTGCAACGTGATCGCGTATCGCTTTCCGGGTACTGGATAGGGTTTAAATTCAAGGTTAAGTCTATTTTTACAATTCGCGGAAGGATTAATCTGACCTTCGGATAACAGAGCCGCCAGGCGCTCCACCATCAATCTGATGTCTTGCATGTCACATTGGTCAGGGCTGAAACCCTTGTCAGCGAAAACACCTGGGTAGTTCTTCGGCGACTTACAAGAGACGAGCGAGACGGAGTAAGAACGACGCAGAGAAGGTCGCAGTGGCATGGGTATAATGCACGGCTGAGCGCAGGAATCAGCAATTTGACATGTGTCAAATTTCCGGCAGTCTCACCATATTTCATTCCCTCTCGGTATGCAGGAGAATTGACAGTAATGTCCAGGATCTGCCGTCCAATTTTGATGGACCGGATTGACAGCTCCCGCTGAGCGGCGGGCATCCTTTGCACCTCATCTGGCCCGTCAATGCCTCTTAAAGCCGTGGCAATGTGGAACAACTCGGCGTGAAGGTGCTGAATCTGAAGACTCTGCCGGTAGAACGCTTCGTAACATCTCAGTAATGGGCCACCATTGATTGGGTTGCAAACCTACCAGCATCTTCATACTTTTGCGAGAATGCTTGGTCCCAGGTGGCATACCAATTACGGAAGTCGATATCACCCTTCCGAAGGTGCTCGAATGTGGTCTCATTGACAGGCCCTCCAAATTGCGGCGAAATGCCGTTGTGCACTCGTTCACGAATTGCCATTAATTCTACCATAGACACGAGACGCATGTCGTCTTCGATGGCGAGCGGATGTTGCAGGAGAAGTCGGCAATGCCAGATGCTTTCGTCGTCCTTGAGGATAGCCGGACGACCTGTTCCATACGACATTCTACCGCGTGTCAAAGTGGAAAAACCACCTCGAACAAGAGTATAGACGTACTGATGCTCAAAAATGTACAAGCAGAACCAGGTCCGCGCGGAGATCACGAGCTGCCGGTCCTTTGCGGAAGCTTTCCCTGCCCTCATCCTATTAAGAAGCTCCGGCCAAGCCTTGTGCATAGCTATCCAAATATGATCAGATTCCCCAAATTTAAAACAAACGTTCCCGGGAGCATGGCTCATTGCGAGGAGACAATTGACCACTTACATAATTCCATGGCCATTCGGACCGCATGTCCGCCACTCAACCAGCCGTTGTCGGACCAACCGGACACCAGGACTGGAGCTTAGAAGTTAGCATCTACGATGCCCCGAAACAGCTAGTACTGACCCATAGCTTGGACGGCTTCCTGTCGGGTCACAGGCGCGAACAGGGTTGCGCAAGAGATGGCCTGCACCTCTTCTTGGCATTTCAGGAAGGTCTCACTGGGACCACCTACGGCGTGTTTCAGCAGCATGCTATCGCGACACATGGAGCGCACTGACCGCCGCCGTCTCTGACTTTAGCAGCGACCATACAGATACAATCAACAGCGAACGGAGAACGCTCATGTAGTTCGTCAAAGGTATCAACACTTCCGTCAAAGACAGGCAAGAATGTAGAGCAGCCATGGTAGAATCTGCGATGCACCAGTCAGTTACGTGAGTGACTCTGAGAAGATCAAGATGACCCACATTCTGAATAGCTCGCGGGCCTCGGCTTCCGAGAGAATTCCCTTTGTGACAACTGCACACGAATATTACATTAGCACTGGTATATCAAATACAGACGTAACGCACCATCTTGAAATACTGCCGGAGGGGGCGGCTTGTGGAAAACTTTCCTGCGCTTGACCGGCCTCGGTTGGCGTGGGTCCGGAGAGGTCGTTCTCGCACGACTCTGCGGTTGACTGCTTTCTCCGTGTTCCTAAGAATATGGGCTTCAATCTTTGCTCGATCGGTGATGAGCGAGTTATCATACTTTAGCAGCACGCTCGATTGCCACGTCTGCGAGCCCGCGCAGGACTTCCCACGGTGCAACGAGACCTGAAGCGGGCAGTTCACCTCCCTCGTCTTCAACGTCCGAGGACTCAGCACTGGTGACAGTCGAAGAGAGAGGAGCTGCTCGCTTCGATCCTGAGGCTGCTCCGGGCCCATTGACAGCGGCCTGACTTTGTCGGGATGGCTGCGCATGCTCATTGGAGTGGTATCGGAGTGAGGACACATTGGAGTGTTGCGCCCGCGGAGGTCCCATGGATTCTATACTTGAGAAAGGCGGGAGAGTGGTTCCGTGGAGATGAGTATGCGATGTCCCTGGTGGGTACATAGCATTGCTAGGAGAACCTTGAGAGGGATGCGCACCCATTGAGTGATCCCGATATGCACCGGACATATGATCGCGGGCCGGTCGTTGAACGTGGTGCGATGGGCCCATCGCGCTAGCACTACTTGGTGTTTGGGGGCCATGTGTGGTATCGACCATAAGCTGAGGCGCGCTGAGTCCCGTCGATGGGGTGGAAACTGCGGGTGAACCCAGAGAATGCGCGGTGGGCGAGTGATGTGTGAACAGAGGGTACGATGAAGGCGACCGCGAGTGTAGCGGTACTCCGCCGCGGAGGTGTGAGGCAATCTCGAGCAAGGTATTTTGAATGGTAGTCTGAGTCTGACGGATATCGGCCACATGTGCTTCAAGGCTGCGTATTCGCCTGGGTACATTGTTGATAAGGACATATTTGTGCTAGCCACGATATACGCACTCTAGTCCTGCCTCACCAGTCAGACTTGCTTCTCTGGTGGGCTTTTCAAAGAGACATTCCAGTCCTGCGTGCCTACAGCGCCGGCAAGGGGGATTCTCTGCGCCCTCGCAGCGCATCTTCTGCTTCCGGCACGCATTCTGGGCAGACGCGGCATCAGAAGTGTTAATGACGCGACGAAACATCTGTCAGGTGTACTCACGCATGCGCCTGCACAGAGACGGGCCCATTAAAACGTTGGAAGAAATGTGTGACGGATGGGGACATACGAGGCACTCTGTTCAAGGTCCTGACCACTGGTTTAGCATCCGTCTTGGAATCACCGGACTTGGAGTTCATGCCATCGGAGTCCTCCTGTTTCTTGATGGTGGAGGAGCTGTTGCCGTTGTTGGCGTCCATGGCTAGCAGGTGAACATAGAGTTGGGGAGGGGAGGAGGACGGTGACAGAGACAGAGTTGACGGATGCGGCGGCAGAGGGAGGCCGATAAACAAGTGCAAGCTGAGCTGAGGTGTGCCGCCGGGCCATGCGCCGAGGCAGCTGCTCGTGGATGCAATTGCCTGCTTTCGGCCGGCCACGTTTCCCTCGTCCCTTTTACCCCCGCCTCCCCATTTGCTTTTCCCACCAAGCATCGCTGTGCGTTGCTCCAACGGCCGGGCCAGACCCCTCGATTTAGTGGCCAAATGAGCTTCATTGCACATGCCCTGCTTCCCGCTACCCTTTGGGCGCGGAGATCATCAGCGCGAGGCTGTCCCGCTATCTTATCCTCGGCTTGGGCCCAAATGTGCGAACGTTCATGCAAACGCGCACACGTTGTATGCCGCGAGCGGTTGCGCGCGATAGCCGCAGTTCCCCCGTCCCCGTTCGAGAAGTGGCTGTGAATTGGCCCCCATCTCATGTTCTGTCGACTCTCGAGCGAACATGAAGATGTGCCACCCGGGAGACCAGGATCCCTCCCTCGACTGCCCGATTTCATCTGGGCGGTACCGGTAAGCGTCAACGGCACCGAGTGTCCATCGGCGGGCGCTGGGATGCCGAATGCGGGCAGTGCTCGAGCCACTGCGCTGCCAGCAGTACAGCGCTACAGGTATTGAATAGTAACCCTGCTTGCTATTTCTTTGCTCCCTGCCTCCCTTTCTGTGATCCCCGAGGCAGCCTGCCACGATGCTTGTGTCTATGCTATCCCACCTATTGAGGTGAGCACCCAGAAATCCGATTACGAATGTTTCTCTGACCCCTGTCCAACTTGGTCACATGAAGTGCTTGGTTTGCGTTCCTGCTACCTTGCTTCGCTACGTGGAAGGCGCTGTCCCACCGCCCGATCTCTGAACCGGAACTAGAGCGGTGGACAAAGTACTGGACTGTCATCGGTGCATTCATTACCTTTGAATATGTCGCAGAGTGGTTCATCAGCTGGTGGGTTGCGATGCAGCCGACGAAGATCGGCAAATAACAATTACTTTCTAGGATTCCTTTCTACTGGGAGACCAAGACAGCATTCCTCCTGTTCCTGTCATTGCCCCAAACTCAGGTACATCCCCATTTGGTGTGTTCCGAATTCATGGTCTGACATTATTCCAGGGATCTACGTGGATCTATGACACTTACCTGCATCCTTATTTCGAAAAGAACAAGGCCAATATCGATGCTGGCATCGTTGCCGCGCAGACCAATGTGCTCACGTTCCTTCAGACGCGCCTTACAGCTCTATGGCAGCTCCTCTGGGATCTTGCCACAAAGGGAGTCCCTCCTGCCCAAGGTCAAGCGCAGGGCTCCGCCGCAAACGGCGGGCGGGGTGCCGCTCCCAATCCTCTAGACATCGCCAAGGGGCTCTGGAGCGCCCACGGCCAGTCATTTATGGGGGCGTTCCAACAGCCCTCGCAGCAAATTCAACGCCGGCCCTCGCCCTCGCCGGCATCATCTTCCAGCTCCTTCGGAGTCAGTTCCTCATCTGACGTGCATGCCAGGAGCACACCTCCCAGACTGGTGGACACGGAGGATGAGTCACTTCCGCCGTCCTCTCATTCTACGATTCCGCCTGCATTCCCTGAACCTCAATTTCATTAGATGGGTGTAGCTTTAGGGCACAAGGGGCAAACTTCAGGGCACAAGGGCAAATAGAGCATTGCGAATGGGATCATCGCTTCAAATGGAATCACAAAGATTAATAACACTATTAGCATTCTTGCAATTTACAGCCGGTGGCAGCAAAATGGCTTTCTATATTCGTCGCTGTTCTGAGACATCTATGGCTGAGGAGGTAGAAAGTAAGTCAGACACCGGTGAGACCAATATCGAGAGCTCTGGGGGTGCTTGCCGACAGAGTGTGTCAAAATAAAACGTAAAGTACGCACCCACGCATTTTGCTACGGCTTGCCCGTGTTCGATGCTTCATTTTTTGTCTTTCCGCACGTACGGCGCCCATTTCTGTGCCTCATCCGAGTCACCAAACAGCGCTGTGAGCCCGGACTGAGTCAGGAAGTAGTGGTCCTCCCAGGCAAACCCCGGGAAGACAACCTCCGTAATTAAGCATCCTACGTGCTCCCCGGCTTCTAGGGAGGCTCTTGCTATCGCCAGGTCGCTCGGAAGAAGGCGGGACATCTTCCAGATCCCCGATGGGACGAGAAGCTGCAGAACTTCGCCGTTCTGAATGTCCGCTCCCATGACCTGTGCCGCGCAGATAAGCAAGTTCGTTCTCCCGGAGGATATTCCGCGTGGAGACGGGATGCTGACCTTTTTCTCTACCCGGGGAGGATTCCCGGGCGTAATGAGGACGTACTCAGCGCGTCCCTGATGGAGAACGTGCATCGTCTATAGTTAGTCAAGCGTAAGGACATAAATCATGCAACTGTTCAACGAAATGTACAGCAGATTTATTCATGTGGAATACGCCATTCGGCTCATCGGGCGTGAGGAAGTAGTATATTGAGGTGGCCAGAGAACGCAAGGCGCCATCTGCTTCTGCATGAGCCGCTGCAAGCCGTTGGAAACCGAGCGTAGTAACTACCTGCGAACGGAGACGGAACCTGGTCAGACTGGCGGTCCGTTTCAACAAAATATCCTGTGCAGTCGAACTATCTGTGAGCGATACGCCGAAAATACGTGCTGAGCAAGCCTCACCTCCCTCGGGATGCTTGATAAGCCCCAGTTGCTTGATTGCTATAGAGTTGGAGATTGCATAGGACTTCGTGCGGATGCTCGACATGACAGTTTTTTTGCGTCGAATGCCTCCGATCGCAATACGCACTGGGATCATCTCTCGAGTTTATATAGCCGGCGCGCATCAGGCCATCGGGAAAATGTCGTATTTGCTTTCGAGCACTTTGACGCCTTCCATGCCACTTCCAGGCGCTTTCTCGCCTTTGCTGTGCGCGAAAGGCTGCGACAGTGGGCGGCAAGACTTAAAAGGCTCAGAAAGCACGCCAAGACATTTTCCTGACGAGGGGCCGACGCGACAGGATGGGTGATATAGATAGTGATGAGAGCGGGAAAGAGATGTTTCAGTTGAAAATAGTATTTACGGTACACAATACAAACTCATCCTGTCTGCGGACGTCATTGTTTACAAACCTACGACGGCCCAAAGATTTAGAAGCCCTAGTGGGTATCCCATAAATGGTAGCATCCTCAAAATGAACAACGCTGCACTGGACTAAGCAAAATTTCAAAGATTCAACACGGAGACCATCCACGGATAATGCACATGATAAGCATGATTTTTCATGGCCTAGCGGTTCATGACAGTGAATACTCCTGTACAGCCCACGAAATGAATTCACTCACCTCAGCAGTCGGGAAGCGGGTATTGCACATCGTGGTGTCAGTAACGTACTGGCAGACGTAGAAGAACGTTCGAGCATGGAGTGCTGATCGTTCGTCAAGGAGTGAGACCATGCTTGTGGTCTGATCCGTAACTGCCTCACCAGCGCGCATAAAATCAGCACTTGAGGAGGGCTCTTCTTCCGTTCGGATAGGAGCTTCCTGAGCGAAGTCGGCGGACTGGTCTTGTGCGAGTATAGCATTCTCGTCCGGCTGCAGCGGCGCTGCAGGTTCGATCGTCATGGGTTCGGGTTCGGGTACGACCTGAGTCAGCTCTTGGATACGAGTCTGGAGCCGTGCCACGTTCTCCTGCAGGTCTTCAACCGCCTCCCTGAGTTCCGCGTTTTCTTCCCTAAGTATCGGTTCCTCCGCCGCTCGTCGCCTAACCTCGTCGTCAGTCCTCTCATCCTTGTCCGTCAGAACCTTGCACAGGCCCTTCCACTGCACCAGTTCCTCTTGCAGCTTCTGCATGCGACCCACGTACATTCGCTTGATCATCGTAAGGCCATCAGTAACTTGACCAGACGCCACACTCAGTTCTCTTTGCAACTGAGTTTTCTGCTCGCCAACTTCAGAGGCATGCGCAGAAGCCTTGTCATACAACTCCTTGAACAGATCACGATCGCTCTCGGCATCATGTTTCCGGCGCTGTAAGTCCTCGATGATCTTCTGTTGCTCTTGGTTGGCCGCCTCCGCTCGGGCCTTCTCCTGGGCTAGCATCTGCTGCAGCTCGGCGACTTGCGCTACGAGTTGGCTGTTGCGAGTCTCCGACTCGGCAAGAGCTCGGTTCTGGACCTCTTGGCGCGATGTTGCAGCGGAGACTACAGTGACGAGGGTGGCATTTTGCCGTCGCAGATCATCAATCTCTGCAGCTTTTTGAACGACTTCCTGTACCTTCTCACCGAGCGCGTCCGTGAGAGCTTGGATTTGAGGATGATTACTCGGCTGAGACTGGAGCTTATCAGCAGGTAGAACGACCGGGAACACACAACCCTACCTGGGATTGACTGCCGATATCTGCACGTTGAGTCGACGAAGTCGAAGGGAGCTCTCTCATCGCTTGCTCGGAGACACTCTGACGTCGTTCAGCCGTAACAATCTGTAGCAACGTCAGAACAGACATAATATCTGTTGCAAACGACGAACCTCTTGTGCTTCTGCCGCGGGCAGCGCAGCAGGTACATTGTTATGATCCGGCGCATTGGGCTGTAGGGACACATGATGTTCCAGACGTGCATGTTCCACGACCGGGTGATCGGGCTGACTAAATCCTCCATCAAAATCGATGTAGTCCTCAACCATCTGTTGTGCTACCAAATGCTCGTCAGGGATGACATCAAGGTCGTCCTGTACAGCTTCGGGATGCTCGGGAAGACTCGCCTGATCAGAGGGGGGATCAGAGGGCTGCAGGTCGGGTTTAGGAGGCCGCAAAGGCCGTCCAGACTGAAGCTGACGCCTACGCTCCTCAGCTCGTGCGGAGCTTGCTTCGGCAGCTAGGGTTTGGCCTCTGACATGCAATGTCTCGTCGTCACAGGTAGATACAACTGCTTTGCCTTTCCCTTTAGCATCGGTCCTCTGCTTTGCTCTCTGGATCAGTAGTCTAGCTGCTCCCTGAGGTCCCTTCTCTGGAGAACTGAATTGCTCGATGGAGCTGGGAGGAGGGTCGGGTTCAGGAAGATGGGGTCGGAAAACAGATGGGGATATAGTGGGTGGAGGACGAAGCGGCTTGCTTTTCGTGGTCTTTCTCGGACCGGCTTTCGCATCGTCAGTCGATGATGTCTCTCTGATCGTCCTGCGACTGCTCTCATTGCCAGAGCGGCGTCTCATTTGTGAGATGATCGACGAATCACTCCTGACAGGTCTCGTATCTGACGGCCGCACAGGTGTCGTAGGCAAACCAGCGTTCAGAGATGCATCTTGCGTTGTCAGAGCCGGTTGACTCTCCGGAACGATACCATCTCTGCTATGTGTATCGTTCAGACCTGAGGGAGGATACCCACGGTGTACGCGTAAAGCTTCAGGACTGTTGACTCGTCCGCTCGGTGAAGGCATAATATTGAGAGCCTCTTGAGTACTTTCTTCTTCTTCCTGCCGAAGTAGATGTCGTGTCTGTGAGGATATTGCCGTGAGAGGGAAGAACTGTCGTGAAGGAGTTTTGGGACTGTGTCTCTGTTGATGCACATCCCGAGTGCTAGAGGGGGTCATGTAAACCTCATGGTCCACCTGATGCGCGGGCTTCGCTGGAAGTCTGGGATTAAGGCCAGAGCGAGTCCCGGATAGTTCTGCCCGCTTTCTCTTGATTCCGCGAGGAGGCCCAATCTTCATAATCTCCGCATCCTTGTGCTTCCCCTTATCCCTTCGATTGGAACCCGGAGCGTCAGGTTCTTCATCAGAATCGGACACCCGGCCCTCCGAGTGTGCGCTTCTAGCATTAAGGAAGGGTTCAAGGACTCCGTGGACGTCTGGTGGATGTGCACTAGGAGGGCTTGATCTTCTCGACGGGGCAGACCGACTAGCGGGCCTTCGGACTATCTCAACGGACACCTTCGCCTTCTTCCGTGGTGGTACCGTCTTGGTCACATCCATCGCCAAAGCTGTAGATGGTCCAGCCTTGGGAGTTATGATCGATTGTTTGGAAACTCCTGTCGAAGAAGTTGCGGAGGAGCGCGTCTTCCCTTTAGGATGGTTCAGTCGAAATTCACCAACACCAGTCTTAACAAAACAACGCACCCTGCTTTTTCTTGAGTGCCTCTTTCTTCTTGCGGGCCTGCTTTATCTTCCATTCTCTGACCAAGTGATCCGTGCAATCTTGCTTGGGCACCCAACTTGGTGGCCATGGTTTGCCCGTTGCCGGATCCACGCCCGCCCATTTCACCTTGTATTTCGCGGGCCTCTCCTCTAATATCTCAATCACCTCCCATAACGTCTCCTCGTCGTCTTCTTGCGATATAAACTGAGTGTCGTATGATGGTATCTCGAGCGATGAATCTTCGAGTACGTCCTCGTCGGAAGCCATGGGCCGCTGGTGCTCCGTGCGCGGCGCCACTATCAATATGATCGGCACTAGATCTCACGTGGATTAGATAATCAAGTCGCGCTGGTCTTCCGCGGAGATGTGGCCCGTCCCGGCGGGTCGACCTGAAGGACTCCTGTGCTTGCCGAAAAGAAAGTCCATCACAACGATGCATTACATGGGTATTATATCACACAGCTAAGGTACAGTAATTAATTATGCAGCGATTCTGTGCCTCCGGAAACCTGCCTCCACGTCGATCGGGGCGTACTCCAGTATAACTCCCGAGTCCTTGTAACACTGGTTGATCCTCTTGGCGAACAAATCTGATATTCTTAAGAGCTCCTCTTCGCAAGCCTTCCATACACCAACCAAGACCGTTCCGGGCGCAATGCCTGTACCCCCAGAGGCATCCTCTGTAGTGGCCTTCTCAGATGCTTCCGTGAAGTGCTTTTCGACCCGCTTGAAGAGGACGTCGATGTGTTTGCGTACATCTTTTGCAGTGTACTCTTTGAGGACTTTCTTAAGAGCGGACTTTGAGTAGCTGCTGTTCGACGACACTTCCGATGGTGCAGTCGTTTTGAGTAGCCTCTCCACGCCCTCGAAATAATCCTGCACATAAATGGGGTTAGATACTTATATATCTTGAACGGTTCCCCTTACGATGATTTTGGAGAATGGACGCCTGAGAACAATCTTGACGTAAGCGTTCAAGTTCTCTTCGTAGATTGCCTGCGCTCGTTTCAAGAACCCTGCAACGGATCCGAGCTCGAGCTGTGACACTTCCGCGACGAAGTGATGCATATTCTCTGTTCGTGCGTATTAGCAAAGCTTAAACGGTAGTACAGAAAGCTGACATACCTATGATGATCACATGGTAGTTCAGCTGTCCTTTATCCTCCCCTTCCCCATCGAGCTTAGCCATCTGTTTCAAAGCGTCAAACATAGCTGTCACAATCTTGTCGTAGGCAGCATCAACGCTGTTCCGGATCTCAAGAGTGTCCGCGCCAACGAGCTGGCCCTCAACACGGCCGATGTACGTAGGAAAGTATTTGATGAATGGCACAACGCCTTGTCGCTTCTTACTTGTGAGCTTGGTCTCTTCGATGGACTTGATTTGTTCGCTCTGTTGAGGTCATTATGAGCCTACCGACCGCCACGGTCATCATCATGATAACTCACGACGCGGCGCTCGAATAAACTCTTGAGACGCATGTGCTGTTTCTCGAGAACGTTGATCAGGAAGACATTGCCTCTGTCCTCTGCGTCGACCAGGAACTTTTCGAGGCAGGCAACCATCCCGACGAGTTGACTTTGAGACGCATCTCAGATACGTATGTGAACCCGTGTCTATCAGTGACTCACATGTGGTCCTTCGTCAACACCACATCTAGCCATGCTTTGATTTCCATAGGCAGAAACCCGAAGATCAAATCCATCGCACCGCGAACTAATTTGGATGTCTGTTGACTGAGGCCGGCAGCTCGTGCAGCCTGTCGACGGAAGTAGTTCTCCATGCCCATGTAGTCAGCAAAGGTGAGAGCAGCATCATTGATCTGGAGGAAATCTGCAATGAAATCCTCTTCTCGATATATTGCAGAAGCGATTTGGTCCAAGACAAGCCCAAATGCCTGTCAGATACCGTCAATTAACAAGAGACTTGAGTTCAGAGTATGGAATGAAATACATCGGAAGGGCGCATGTCACCGTCCCCCTGCTCCTTCCTAGACCGACGGCTCTCTAACGGGGAACGCACGATTGTTCCAGCACGACGCACGCCCGAGGAAGCCGCCTTGAATGTACTGGCGGTAGAGACAGCAGTACTAAAGCCTATCAACTTGATCAGCATCTGTAAACATGTCAGGCATGACACGTACCGTCGACCTCCTCATCGACCGGCTTCTTCATCACATCGGAGCAGGCCGCTAGCATTGCCTTCATTTGAGCGTTATGGAGAGCACTTGCTGCAGAGAAATACGCCTGATCCGACGGGTCAAATGGCGCAATTAAACACGATACTCGCAGACGTACAGCACAGAGTTTGCCGTAGATGCTCTCCTCCATCTCCTTCAGGTATAGCATCAAGCCACTGTACCTTCCGAGATATGTTTCCATCTCCTTGTGATCCTTAATGGCAGGCCGCCCATTTGAATCTCTCACAATTCCGTTGGAGTCCCCAAGGACTCGCTTTGACTGCGAAAGAGCACTGTCAGAGCTGGTTAAAGTGTAGGAAATTACTCTTACCTGGGCAGTGAACATGATCGAGAGATAGTCCAGTAGTCGTTTGCAGAACTGAACGTTGTGCGTCCGATATTCTTCAAGGCGTTCCATGGTAGCAGCCATATCTGAATAGTATTGACGGTGAGCACATTGACAGGCACGTCTATCCGGTACTTACCTCGATCACGACTCGCCTGTAGAGCTTTGTAGAGCTCGGTGGCCGCCTCTTCCAACCTCTGTATGCTGGCCGGTTTCTCAAGAGACTCTTGAGTAAGAGCGAGAAGCGCTTGCTTGTCGACTTGAACAGTGTGCTATTTTTCAATTAAACGCATGTGTAGATGAAGGCCAATCCACACGCACTAAGAGGTCTTCTAGCTCATCAAGGAGAGCGCGCTGGTTCTGAGTCTGCACTTGCAAGCCCCGGTTTTGTGACTGGATGTAAGCAATATCGTCACTGACAGCCTGATGAGACATAGTTAGGTACATTCTACGTGTCTGCGATAGCCTGAGCACATGAGCACTTACGTTGAGATGGATCTTGTAAGAAGAAACGATGCTGTCCATGCTGTCCAGCTCAGTGATTGCGTCGTCTAGATATTTCAGTACGAAGTTGACACGGTCGTCGGACTCAATGAAAGAATGGATATTGGCCTAGTCAGTTGAGTCAGTACGAGGGAAGATCACAGAGGTAGGTATGTCACAACCTTCTCCAGAGCCATCAGTTCATCGAGCAAACGTGCTTCAACTTGATCAGCCGTGCCAGTCATGGTTCTTCGTTCGACAATGTCGTCGCTTGCCCACTCGTATCCTTCCAGCATCTCTTCCACACTCGCGAGCATCGCCTGTGCGTTCTCGATTGCGTCCTCTCCTGTATAATCTTCCACACCGTCCTCGCCCTCGCCATGGATAACAACATCACCCGCCAGAAGTCGGTTCAAGGTGGCTTGATTCGCAGGATCAAAGAAGGAGACCCGAGCATTGTGATCTCGCTTTGTCTGACCGCGCTCACTGGGGTATATGCTGGACGACCGAGAGGATGTCTTTCCTTTAGGGACCGTCAATTCCATGATGGGTGGAACTGCGGTTTGTGGTGTTTGCGGTATCTCTGGAGCCTCAGTGTATGTTGACAGTGACGAAGCTTGTGACCACGAAGACGGAGATACAGAGGGCACGTCCAGAGATGTTCGAAGACTTGACGATGTTGCTGGGTCGACTTCGGGTTGTGGAGGTATATTGATAGGGGGTATTTGAGAGGTGGCAATGGAAGGCTGTGACCCGCTTGAGAATACGATGGAAGGCAAGACGCTCGCAGCAGGAGGAGACGGCCGGAGTAAAGATGGATCGACCGTGGGTGACGCGTTAGACGGCGTGCGACCATGTCTAGGCCGCAGGGCAGCTGGTAGGGACGGTCGGTCGGAGGAAGGAGTGCTCGGACGAGAACGATTTGTGGTATTAGCTCGCTCTGTCGCTGCAACAGCACGAGCTGAAACTTCAGGAGATTCCGGACGAACTGGTGTCTGCGCCCTTGGTCGGGCCGGACCGCGAGTAGGCGCAGGAGTGGGATAGCTAGAATCGATCCGGCCGTTCTGGAAAGCTGACGCTTGGCTGATAGATGGCCTCCTTGCAGCGGGTGCGGCTAGAGCAGTGATCGGCGCTTGGCTCACTGACGGCCTCCGTGCTGCAGGTGCAGCCAGTGCAGTACCATTCGCCGGATTTGGGATTCTCTCCGCTCGTGTTTGAACAGGCTGAGAAGCTTCATATACCGACCTCAACACGAGCATCGCTGCGCACGGGAGAAACATGCGTACATGAAGGACTCTCAGTATCTTGGACTCCAACAAGTTGCAAGGTAGTCGCTCCGCCTGTCATTCTGCGGAATAGTCTGACGAGCGCAGAAATGAAGTTCGCTTGATCCGTCTCAACTTCTGTCTGCCATCGATAGGTCCGAGCCAAAGTGATCTTGAATGCCAAAGACTGTGCGGATCCGACGTTTAATTGAATATGCAACTTTACCCAGGTGGCGTACTAAGCGTACATTTAGCACCTCGATGCCACGCAACTCCGTCAATTTCCATGTCTTCCCAACAGAGAACGTGCCATTGGAGTTTGACTTGGCTTTGTGAATGAAGCCCCCTCCGGAGGCAGCCTCTGATCTTGAATAAGTACAGGACTCCATCTTAGTCAAGTGTATAGCACGTACGCGACAGTATGATGTATCGCGGCTTCCTTCCGCCTTCGTCCGCTGACGCCTCTTCCCATATCTTGACATGCGCGACATAGCTCTCGTCGTGACCGGAAGCATTCAGCTTCGAGAACACCGAGGAGACGATTCGTTGCTTGACGGACTCATAGTCTGCCATCGCAGATGTTCGATTCAGTCAATATACAGATCCAGAAAGTGAGAGATGACTCTAAACTCGGATTATGGTACACAGCAATCGCAGAGGGTGGCGGTTCTACTCGTAACAGTAGGAGTGCAAGCACGTGGCGTTGCAATACCAGTATATTTACGCCTATTGTGCAAAGCCTTTGACGCCTGTTTATTACCTGATTCGTCCGATCAAACCTCCAGAACCCAAATCGTGCCTCGCACGTAGATGATTTCGCGCAGTGAAGTCGCGGTTCTATGACAAATCTCCAGTCATGTTACGAGCAACATTTTTGGAATCGTCAGATTGGAGTTTCATTAGTATGTATTATTACGCTAAGACTTAAGACTTGGTCAATCTTGTGCAACATCCAGTGGCTCATAATAATCTGACTGTCGCTTAGATTTCCTCACCCACCAGCTCCACAATGCCGAAGTCGTATTACCAACTCTTCGCACTTCTCCGTTTCGCATCACCGAATACCGTCTTCCCCTCCACTCGACCTCGTTCCCGACAATAGCTAGCACCCATATCGGTAACGCTAGGAGCTCCCGCATCATCCATGCCCCCAAGAAGGCTAGACGCGAATCGGCAGGTACAGGATGCCCCGCCAATGACGAGAACACATCGAGGTCCACGGCGAGCCATAAGGCGAAGTGCACGGGTAAGAACAGCCATGGCGGGACGCCAGCGAGGTGCTTGAGGGCTGCTGATGCGAGGCATCCAAGCAGGACTGATTCCGTGAGAGGCTCCACCATTGTGGCGGCAAAGACCATGCGCTTGCGCACTCGCACCCATCGTACACGGCGCCAAATATAAGCGCTCAGAGTCATGCTCCCGACGGCGTTCCTAGCGATGTCGCAGGAGAGGTCGTGACGCAAGCCCAGCTCATGCCACAGTGCGCCGGCGATCATGTTGTCTTCCGCAAGGAATCGCCCAAACGCAGCTAGCCCTCTGTCTCCGGGTGCTCCCTCTTGACGCACACTGGACGAGGACGGTTTAAGCGACCCGTCCACGCGCTCCAAGTCTGAACGTCTGTAGAGATTGGATTTACCGACGACGCAAGAGTCAATTGCGACGGTATTGATAGCGAGGTACATCTTGGCATGATTTGTGTTCAGGAATGCCTCTTCGAGGCGAGATCCAAGCGCATATTCGGTAGCCCATGCAAAAGGCACATGATGCACAAGGCCAATACGACGGGATGATGGCGAAATGTCGGGAGGACCGATGAGTGCATCTACAGAACGAGCGAGGGTGCCAGGTGCGACCATCACGTTCGAATCGAGAACCCAGAGAATATCGTGCTTGGCTTGTCGATAGGCGCGCATCAGATTGTTGACTTTAGGGTTGACACCAACGATCTCCTCTCCTAATTGTGTGCGCGTGGTTAAAACTTGCAGACTCAGAGTATAGAAACGAACATACCTACAACCACATGCGCATCGACATCGGGGTACTTTGAAATCAGATCTCTAACAATTCCGAGGGCCTGATCATGTTCGTCCGCTACGCAGAGGAAGATCTCGAAGTTCAGATATTCTTGTGTGAAGGTCGACTCGAGGTTTTCATACAGGTTCGTGTCAAGGCCCTTGAGAGGTCGTAGTACAGATACACCAGGGGCAGACGTCGCAGGGGCAGACGCGAGTGGCGACCGAGGCTGTAGCTTATATCGCTTGCGACTGCAGTACAAAGCGGGATTGAGGAAGGCATGGCGGAAGGAATTGAGGAAGTACGCACGCTGTACGACAGCCCAAAATACCTAGGGCCCATAGGGTTACATACCAAATGAGACATCCAGATGAGAGGACCAACTTGGGCAGTGCATATTGAGAGTCCGTTGAGCTTGACCCGCCGACGCTGGTGCTCGGTGCCTCCGACATGGGTGTAGTCGTGACGAAGAGCCGCCGGCGTCGATCCGGAGCGAGCGGCCCGCCTCCTCTCAACTGTCACAGCGTCAAGAGACGTGACGCGACGTGATGCGACGCGTTCGCGAGTCGCGCTCGGCAAGAGCCCGCCGCTCTCTCAAGCCGACGATAACCTGGCGACAGACTGCCCGCCTCCCATGGCATCTTGGAAGAAGACATTCCAGCAGGGGGTGCAGCGTTTCCGTGAAGGAAGACTCGAGGATGCTGTCGTTTCCTTCACAGCTGTGAGTCTTTGGTCACGGCGCATGACTCAGGCCACAGTGTGACCAGGCTTGTACGGCACAATAGGCTATTGATTCTGAGCCCGGAGAATACACGCTCTATGATTCCCGGGCTGCAGTATACCAGAGGCTGGGGAAACTTCGTGAAGCTCTCCTTGACTGCAAGACAGTGATCGACCTTGCACCCGCTCGCTGGCAGGTATGTCGCGGGCCTAGGTGTAGATTCGTGGCTGAATAGAGGTGGCAGGGATATTACCGTTCAGCACAGCTGTTCTCGAAGCTGAACAAGCTACCATCTTCTCTTCGCATGGCAGATCTTGCACTAGAGCGCTTAGCCGATGGCGATAACAAGCATCGCTCAGAGCTGCTTGATCTGAAAGACCAAATCACAAATGCGATTGAGGAAAAGGAGAAAGAGGCCTCTCGCACGGCGGACCACTTTGGCAAGCTGCCATTGGAGCTAGCCACGTTGATATTTTCGCTTGCCTTGAGCGACAACCATTCCTGGGTTGTCCAGCTGGCGCAGGTCTCGAAGAGCTGGCGCGCCACAATACTCGAAGCACCAGCACTGTGGGATATCCTCGTACTATCTCATCGTAGCCCTGCGAAGAAAGCGAGATTCTGGAAGGAGCGTTCGAACGGGAGGATCGTCGAACTGTGCATTCGAGAGCAATTTCACAGGACTCCCTGGGCCCTCGACCAGCTTCGCGACGTCAGCCTTGACACCTTGCGGAAGCTCCGTATAGACAACTTCTCCGTTAGTCTTCTTCGCGCACACATCCCTGCGTTTACAAGTGAGGTTTTGCGAAACCTGAACGTGTTGGATGTCAGCCGATTGACAAGCTCGGATCCGAACTCGCTCCTCTGGCTATGGAGTGAGCCCAACATGCAGCTGCAGAACCTAGTTGTGCAGAACACCTCCGTAGATTGGCCCAATCTTGCCCAGCACGTCACCCACCTTAGACACTTCACTTTCCAAGGGCCGCTATACTTCAACTGTATGCCAGACGTGCTCTGGCTCTTACACAGTAATCCAAACCTCGTCGAATTGAAACTCTTCATCGACAACCTCATCGAACACAATTCGTCCGGGCGAGATCCTCCCGACGCAGTCCGCCTCGCGTCCTTAGCCCATCTCGAGTTGCAGATCGTCAGTCGAGACCAAACTCTCAATAACTTACTCCTATCCCTCGAGCTCCCCGCATTGCGCACCCTCCGCATCTCCAAGCAGGTGTCCTCCTTGGACGCATCGCTCACACATCTGCTGCACTGCCAAAGCACAACATTATTGGCCGAACTGAGGATCAGCAGATGCCATTTCTCGTCGACCGCGATGCTACAGCTGTTGCGATCGGCGGCGGCGCTGGAGGTCTTGGAGCTCTCGCACATAGGAGGAAACCAGGCTAATATCGTGCTCGAGGCACTTGCGACGCCTCAACAAAGCGATAGCCCATCCGAAGAACGCGAGGACTCCCCATCGACTACAACACTTTGCCCCGTCTTACATCATCTCGACTTCTCTAATTGTCCATCCGTAACCGGCGGCCCCCTCCTTCGTTTAGTGAAGGCACGGTTGCAAGGCATTGAGGAGAACAAACCCCACGATTCGGAAGTTCCTAAGACGACACAGTCGCAACACGCAGCACCTATATCCACCTTGATAATTGACGGTTGCACTGCTGTTGACGCAGATATATTGCCATGGCTGAGGAGTAAGGTCTCCAAGGTCAGCTGTATATACATGTCGAAGGAAAAGGCGAGGTGGAAGCGTTGAACAGGTGTTGCGGGATCTTACACTGCCTGGCCAGGCAGGCCATGACATGCAGCCTAGAACGGACGGCCTGCGGACAACCAGATAGTTTGGCACAACATTCAGGCTCCGTGTGTCAACTCCTCTAGACCGAATACTTCCATAGCATTTCTCCAAGCTGCTTCTGTCACCCGTTCGAAGGTAGCCTCCGGATGGAGCTTTGATACCGTCCATGCCACACCTCCGATTGCACTCGGTTCGTTGCGCCCCTTGACCGGCCTGCCATTCACGAAGGACTCGGGCTTTGTTGCAGGAGGGAGGTAGAGGGCGCTGAGATTGGCCGGTAGGGAAGACAGATGTTGCTTCGATGCGTGCGTCGATGTCATAGAGCACCAAGGGGCATCTAAGGACAGGGATTATATCAGGTCGAGCAATATAGACATGACCGCTGAGATACAGACCAGTCTCAAACATCAACTTGTCTAGTCGTATTGTTTTCGCGGTCGCAAGGTTGTCGGCTGTTTTGAGCGAGCAGCCGTTTAGACTGGGTTTCTCAGGTCAGCCCCACCTCGTGGTACTAGAACTCAGCATTCATTACCCAATGTGAAAGCCCATGTCCATCTAGTGCCACGGAGGAATCAGTACCATCATCGACCGACTGCGGCCTCTGAAAGGATTCTCACTAGCTCCGCAGCCTCTTCCGGGGTGCCGGTGAAACTGTGCACAACGCCACCCTTCGCACCAACGCTTCTACCGCCGTCCTGGCCGAACCCCTCTTCTCGCAGGATTTGTACGAAATCTGCATGTGCGGCGCGAGAGTGCAGGAAGAGCGGCAAGTGCAGCTTCTTGGCTAGTCCGAGCTGCGTCCCTAGCCTTTGAATGAGATCAGGTGTCCGCTGCGGAGAGGTATGTACGTACGGAAATGCTTTCGTTGAACATCCGCTGGAGCGAAGTGCGTGCGATCATAGTCTGCGGGAATGAGTTTCGATGCAAACACACGTCTGAAAGAGCCTACCCAAGCCGCATTCTCCTATGGCAGCAACCCTTCCCCGGCCCGTCATATTCTCCAAGATGAGCTTTTCGAGCTCAAGCAAATAAGCGGCAGGCCCGTCGGGAAATTCGTCAAATTGACCTGAACGGGTCGGATGACAGCCAACCGTAGCGTAGAGATCGTATTTCCGCGCAAGCTCAAGTGCTTCCCGGGACTCTTCCAGGCTACCTCCAGTAATCATCATGGATTTGACACCCGCAGCGCGGGATCGCTCCAGCATCGCCTCAAAGTCATCTGTTAGTGGCCGCTGCATGTTCAGAGTTCGCGTGACGAACGACGCTGTAATATGGACCAACCCTCGTGCTTCTTCCTTCCATGGTATGAACCTCTGAACATGGGATCGGTAAGGTTCACTGTGCGCGGTGCTCACTCGTCGGGTCGCCCAGTGTGTATCCCATTGTTCACTGACCTGCAATATCTGATGCCGTATGCGACAACATCAGCATGACGCACAAACGTGGGGGATGCACGGACCGATGAATCTGTAGCTCCCTGGGCTGTTCTGCGTAGCAGGGGTAACTGATGCCATCTTACGATGCAGCACAAGGAGTAAAGCGAGTTCTCGTGTGTGCTTTTGCCGAGGAGTACGACTTAGAGCCAAGAAGGTCCTAAAGCTAACGTAAGAGATCGTCATGCCATGCCCGGGCTCCTAGTGGCTGTAGGCCAGCGCGGGGTCTTCTCACCTGGCACACGATGCTCGCAGCCAGTCCGTGAGCACCACTGTCGCGTTTTGCAAGAGTGAATGAAGTCTGAGGTTCACGAGATCTACTCAGTAGCTCAACAGCACGCGCAGTGATATTGATCGAGGCGACGCGCCGCATCACATGAGGCGAGGCGGGACGCTCTGGCATCAAGCACCTCCCATGTTCCGACTCGTGCTTCTCGGGCTCCCCCCGAGCCTCTTATACTCTTCTTGCTGCACTGTCTGCTGCCCTGCAGACTGCGCCGCTATATCTCGTCCACGAACCACATCTGCACTGAAGTGACTATGGAGCGTGTCAGGCAACTCGCGTCTCATCTCACCTCTGCCAGCTCGAAAGATGCTGCCGCACTGCAGCGCAAGAGCCCGGACGATGTGGTCATCACTATGGCCGTACGGTCTCCTCTTTGCAAAGCAAAGAAGGGCGGCCTGAAGGATACGAGGTGTGCAATCCCATGTAGCTAATATTCGTACCGAACTGACTCGATCCATACGGCACAGATCCGATGAGCTTATGACGGAGATGTTCAGGGTATGTGTCACTCCCTCTCGCGCGTGCCGTACCCTCATGTTTTGCACAGCAAGCAATTGCTCGGTCGGCCATTGATCCCGCCTTGATTGGGGATATCACCGTCGGCACCGTCCTCTCCCCGTCAGCTACATACGAGGCACGCGCCGCGGCTCTTGCAGCTGGCATCCCAGAGTCTGTTCCAGTGCAGACTATCAACAGGTTCTGCTCTTCGGGTCTCATGGCCGTGACCGACATCTCGAACAAGATCCGGGCAGGGCAGATCCAGGTTGGTCTGGCGCTGGGTGTCGAGAGCATGTCTCAAAAGTATGCACTTCCTTGTGGTGTCTTGAATCGGAAGATTACATGGATCCACATTGCAGCCCGGACAGTGGAGGACCGCCACCAAGTGAGGAGATCAAAGCCCACCCTGCCGCCCGTGACTGCACAATGCCCATGGGCTGGACTTCTGAAAACGTTGCGGGCGACTTCAACATCTCACGCGAGGACATGGATGAGTTCGCAGCGATGTCTTTCCAGCGTGCCGAACGTGCAGACAAAGCTGGCTACTTCACCCATGAGATTGTCCCCTTCACTGCCTTTGTGAACGATCCTACGACGGGCGAGCGTACCAAGAAGGTAATCACGAAGGACGACGGCATCCGGCAGGGCACCACGAAGGAAGGGTTACTGAAAGTGCGACCGGCCTTCCCCCAGTGGCAGCCCGCCCGGACGACTGGAGGCAATGCCAGTCAAATTACCGACGGTGCGGCGGCTGTGCTGCTTATGACGAGACGGAAAGCGGAGGAGCTCGGGCTTAAGATACTGGCCAAGCACGTTACCACATCTGTCACCGGCCTGGCGCCCCGGATTATGGGCATTGGGCCGTCTCTCGCCATCCCCATGGTCCTATCACAAGTCGGGATCTCCAAGGACGATGTCGACCTATTCGAGGTGAGTGCTCTCTGAGATCCGCTAGGGGTGGTGCGCTTAGAGTGGCCTAGATCAACGAGGCCTTTGCGTCTATGTATGTGTATTGTGTCCGGACGCTGGGCCTTGACCCGGAAAAGGTGAACGTCAATGGAGGCGCGATTGCTCTGGGCCACCCTCTAGATAAGTGCAATCTGTTGCCCAAACGTGCCTTTGACTGATGTTCTGTTCGGCCCGTCTACGTTGCACTGGCGCCCGCCAGATCGCGACTGGACTGAACGAGCTCGCGAGGCGAAACGGCAAGGTGAGCGTTTCCTCGCCTCGGTGTTGATGTGCATGCTGAGATCGGCCGGCCTGGCGCAGATTTTGGTGACGTCAATGTGCATTGGGACAGGCATGGGTGCTGCTGCGGTGTTCGTCCGGGATTAGTGCACCCGATGTGAATCGTCGGACTGCGGTGATCTGTACGCCCGCGATGTATGGATGTACGACTGTCGTAGCTAGAGTATGCGGACCATCTTGAGCAGCCTGTGTGTGCGCCGAGTATGCGGCATGTTCGCGTCGAAGAAGTGAACGCACGAAACAGGATGGGAGAGTTTTGCCAGGCGGTCTCCAAAAATAGAGGGTAGGCGCCGTGGGATGCCGGCGCTGCCGAGGCGGGCCAAAATACAGCATGCCAACGTCGCCGGAGACTGTTCCCCTCTTGTACAACACACCTTTTCATCCCGCCCTCACCAGGCCCCGCGCCGCCCCGTTTCTCCAGCCCACTGCTAGTCTCTCCTTTATTTGTCAAGCCCTCTCTTGCTGGGCCCAGCAGTGCCATGGCCCCCAATTACGACTATTCGAATGCGAGTTCTACTCCCTTGAATAATGCCGGCAGCTCCCCCTATGGCTCCGGCGATCCCTACTACAACGAGTCCACCGGATACATCTCCCCGGCCAAGCCACCCCAGCGCAAGAACAACTGGCTCAAAATCGGTGTGCCTGTCTTCATCGTTGTCGTCATAGCTGCCGTGGTCGGTGGTGTGTTGGGAAGCCGCTCGCATGACAATAAGTCCGCCGCCGCCTCTGGCGCACAAGCTTCCCCGACCGGTGCTGCCGCTGCCAGCCAGGCGGTCAGCATCAAGCAGGCCCTCGGGGTGCTGCCAACCGCGACCGATAGTATGTACCTACTTCCCATCTACCCCTCTACTGTAAGTTGGCCCGTCCAGCTCTTGGCCATATATCCTTAACTCATCCTATTTCTCGTAGACCAACCAGGCGGCATTCACCACCCCAACCTTTGTGGCAAACAGCAACAATGCTGATCTGGGTTGGCCGGCTGATCCCTTCCAGCCCGCGAACCCCGCCCCTACCAGCGTCCGGCCTGATCGCCCTCGCCTGATCGCCCCCGCCTACAAGTGGCAGGCACTTCCTCAGCTCATCGCCAATGACCCCTACCTGAAGTTCTGGAACGACACCAACTTCAACAACGCCACACAGTTCAAGGGCCAGCCCCCTGTTCCATACGTGATGGACGGTAGTAACGGTATTCTCGATCCTGCTCGTGACATTAAGCGGAGGATTAAGGCATTCGGATATGCCTGGCGCATGTCCAACAACACCATGTGGGTCGACAGGACGTACCAGGAGCTGCAGGTTAGTCCATCGCGTCCTGTCCTTGTGCTCCTGAAGCCGACTAATGCGCATATAGAATGCTGTCTCCGACAGCTGGGGCCCTGACAATGATACAAAGTGGAACCCTGCCCACTTCTTGGATACGGCAGAGCTTACCGCGGCTTATGCCCTTGCGTACGATTGGTTCTACGACGTGTGGCAGCCGAATCAGAAGCAGTTCATCCTGAATGCCATGCTCACGTACGGCATAAATCCCGGTCTCGATGCTCTCGTGAACAACACGAACTTCTGGGGCTGGTGGGCGGACGACATCACGGGTAACTGGAATTGCGTCTGCAACTCCGGTCTTACCATGGGTGCCCTTGCCATCCTCGGCGACGACACAAGCGGCGCGGCAGAGCGCGTTCTCAACTGGACGATCCCTAACGCGATGGAGAACTGCGCATTCGGTGTGAGCTCCGATGGAACATGGGTCGAAACCCCGGGTTACTGGTACTTCGGTACCACAGCGCACGCCGAGATGTCTGCCTCGCTCGAGAGTGCGACCGGTTCTGATTACGGTCTCCTTACCGTCAACCCCAACTTCGGACTCACTGGCCTCTTCCACATGTACGTCACAGGTCCCGGCTCCCTGTTCTGCTGGGGTGACCAGGGCCCGAACCGCTTCTCGACCACTGCCAACGCCATGCTCTACTACGGTGATAAGTTCAACCACCCCGAGTATGTCCTCTGGCAGCGCGATCAGTTCGATGCCTCCTCGGACCCATGGAGCATGTTCTACTATAATCCCGCCGTCACCGGTGCGTTCTGGGACGGCTTGCCGCTGGACCACCTCTTCGACAATTCGACCACTGCGTGGGCCGCCATGCGCAGCAGTTGGACCGATGAGGATGCCTTGTTCGTCGGTGTCAAGGCCGGTACGCTGACTGGACACCAGACGCACAACGATCTCGACTGCGGTGATTTCGTCCTGGACGCGCTGGGCACCCGTTGGGCTGGTGAGACTGGAGAGTCAAACTACCTCGCAGAGGGCTACTTCAGCTCGGATGATCAGTCCAGCGAACGTTGGTTGTACTACAACCAGCGCACGGAGGGTCAAAACGCCATCGTTGTCAATGGACAGAACCAGCTCGTCACTGCCTTACCTACAGTCCAGTTCCAGACGTCTAACACGAGTCAGGGCTCAAGCACTGTGTTTGACGCGCCTAGTAACTCGACCGCGTTTTTCATTGCGGATCTCACGAGCGCGTATGGCAACGTGTAAGTAACTATTGGGGTCCAATGCATTTCGCCGTTACTGATATCCTGCGTAGCACATCTTATCAACGTGGTATTCGTATGCTTAACGGCCGGAAGCAAGTCCTGGTGCAAGATGACATCAACGCGCAGGGCACGGTCATGTGGCGCATGCACACGAACGCGACGGTCACAATTAACACCGGTGGCACCTCTGCGACTCTGCAGATCGGGAACGACCAGCTCACGATGCAGATCCTGAGCCCGACGAGCGGTGCGCAGTTCACGAAGGGCCCCATAGCGCGGCTGCCCACGGACCCCCCGCTACCAGCTGGGCAGTCTGATCTGGACGATGGACCTGTCACCGTGGTGATGATCAGTCTGCCGGCGGGTCAATATAGCCTGCAGGTGTTATTCAACCCGCAGTGGCCGGGGATGTCGTCGAGCGACTTTGTCACGCCACCTAGTGTTCCTCTGGGTTCGTGGACGCTCGACAGCCACAACTGACGGGAGGACGTTTGACATGATTGACCTGTTTCTGATTGACACGGATGATAGCAATGGATTTTTGGACAATTCATCCCGATATCTAGTTTTAGTCGAGCTCCTTGTAATTTTCGTTTGGCAACCTCTCTGGAGATGGAGTGCGTGGTGTGAATGAGTGAGGCCCTGAGCGTCGGCTGCGTAGGCGGACAGGGACGAGATTGCCGGGGATGGCGGTGGGCGGGGTCTTGGCGCCAGAGTGGTTGCCCCGCAACGGAAGTGGGCAGTGAACGTAGACAAACTGCCTCCGTTGGGCCATCCCCTGCCTCAGTCCGCTCTTTACATCCAACATTCCCTTCTGACCGTATCAAACAAAACTTGAGGCCAGCGGGGTCAGCTTCCCAGGCGTTTTGTGCGTCCCATTCTTCCCCTTCTCACGCGCCAGTCGACAATACCCGTCGCTGCGTCCGTAGTTGTGCTGAGCTGTGCTCACCACATCCCCTCTTTCGAATCCTAGAATACAGGCTTACGCTGCTTCTGATCCCGCCAGATCTCTAAGCCTCTCGCTCCCCGGTTTTGTCTGCAATATGTTCGTCAGCAAACCCAGGAAGGTTACCCTCACGCTCTTTTGTCTCCTCGTCGCCCTCGCGTTCGCCGCTGTCTCCGAGGCCAACAACTTTACCCCCCAGCGTCGCGACCATGTCGACATCAACCGCATGGTCCGCAAACGTGCTCCTCAAATCTTGAAGCCTCTCATTGGGGCGGCGAATGACCCTCCACCCGATACCCCTGCCTCCTCCAGCTCGAGTGCTGCACCCTCCAGTAGCTCCCAAGCCTCGTCCACCAGCGCAGCTACATCCGCCAGCTCTCAGGCCACGTCAGCCTCATCGGCCGCATCTTCTTCTGCCAGTGCCTCCTCCACCGGCCTGAGCTTGCCTCCTCTAATTCCGGTGAGTTGCAGACCACACCTCTCGATCAACGCATTTTGATCAACGGTGCTGGCAGTCTGCGTCGTCTAGCTCTAGTGCATCGTCCTCCGCCAGCTCGTCCGCGTCCTCTTCGGCATCTTCGTCCAGCTCTTCGTCCGCGTCGTCTAACTCCGCTTCTTCCACGTCGCAGTCTTCCCAGGCGTCCACACCTACGAACACTCTCCCCGACATCATTCCTGCTCCCTCCCCCACCGATGGCACTGGCACCTCCGCCGCTAACACGACTCCCTCGGCCGTTTTCAAGACCGTGACGCAAGGCGTCGCTGCTACGTCCGCCGCGGCGTCGACGTCCTCTGCCGCCTCCACCACTTCCAAGGTCACCCGCACCACTCTCACGGTCATCATCGCCGTCGGTGCCAGCGTTGGCGCCGTCGCCGTCGCCTGGACGATCATCCGCAAGTGGAAGCTCAAGCCCTCTTCCCAGTTCGACGAGCGCATGCAGCCGATCGACTGGCGGCCGACCAACGACGATGACAGCGGGCTCCCCACTGACCGCCGCCGCGCCTCGCACGGTTCGTTCCACTCCTCCAGCCACGGCCACGGTGACATGTCGGACCACGGCCACGGCCCGGTCGCCATCCAGCCCATCCCCGAGCACGACTTCACCGCGGGCGCGACGGCGCTCGCCCCCGTCGGCGGCTACGCTGACCTGCAGCGCGGCCCTAGCCCGCAGCCCCCGATGGGCGAGCTGAACCGCGGCCCCAGCCTGGCGCGCCCGGCGTACGATGCCTATGGCGTCCCCCTGCACCACCAGGGCGGTTACGAAGTTTATGACTACAATGCCACCGCCATGCGGTACTAGTCGGGCGCACTGGCCACGTACCGCTCGGCAGCGTATGACAAGACGGCGCTCTGCCGCTGGTTGCGGTGTGTGTATTCGAGCGAGGTTCTACGATACCTTACTACGGTCCTTTATATATGGCGAGGGGGCGCGGTTCACGGGCTTTCTGCTTTCGATTGCTTGGTCCTTCTCGCTGCTTTGCGCTTTCCTCGTACACTTTTGCGTATGTTGAGAAATACAATGCTTGTATTTTTCATCCCGCTGGACGCTTCATCTTATGTTCATTCCCGGCGTATGCTCATGTGACGCAGGCCTCACGCTTGTCTCTGTTCACGGCTTTGGAAGTCGACAATGTTACATTTAGCTCTTGCGTGTTGCATATGAAATCTGTGTGAGTGTACTACACGCAGGACCACCAAGAAGACATGTGAAAACAAGAGGTAGACAGGCATTCATTATTCAGACTTCGTCTTCCCAAGGGCTCTCGACGCCTGTGTCATCCAAGGATAGCGCGCTGAATCGGCTAGCACTAGGCTTCACTGCGTATTCGTCTTTGTCTTCATCACTTTCGTCGTCGTCGCCGTGCACAGAGCCCTCAGTCTCGCTCTCAGGCTCGTGGAGTGTGTCAGGTTCTTCGTCGCTATCCGTATCGGCCTCATCGATATCCTGGGCAATCCATATTCCACACCCGTCTTCTTGATGAGCGGACACCACTTCCAACGGCGTGCCGGGCGGCCAGAAGGCCCATCGCACCCTGCCTTCAGCGAGTGCTCTGAGAACTATGCATCGAAGCAAACCATTGAGCATTTGAGCGGAACAGCGTACGCGACGAGACGAGGCACGCACTAGCGTTCCCTGCTCTGTTGACATCGGGCCGACCTGCTTGCGCGGTGACCCAGCATTTCTTTTCCGCATATGCGGTCAAGATGTCCATCGCCGTCCACTGCGGGGTCTTGCTGGGGCTGCCAGCCTCCTTCGGGCGCGTGCCCACGCGCCAGGTGCGCTTGTCTTCTACGGGCGACGCGCTGAGAGCAGAGTGCGACAGTCCGTACATGCGCTCGAGCGGTAGGAGCTGTGCGGCATAGTGGATGCAGAGCGGCACGGCTGACACGCGGGAGATGGGGAGGATGCCACTGAGGACCTGGATGGGATGAGCGTGCGATCCCAACAATGAATACAAGAGCTTACTTGCAACTCCATGGGCACAAGACTCGGCATGACGAGTCCCGGGCAGTCTACGAGACGTACTTCTGGCGTCCAGAACAGCGTTTGAAAGTGCTTTGTCTAGGGGACATTGACTACACAGCTAAAGATGGCAAGTGATGACACGCACCTTTCCTGGCGTTCGAGATGCCTTGACTTTGGGTAACTCGAAAAGCGCATTCAAGAGGGATGATTTCCCAACATTTGGTTGTCCTTTCGTCACCCCAACGTTATCAACCGCCATCATGGAACTGTTGAAAGTTACCTATCAACCCGATGGTCAAGAACTCAGGCTCTCCTTCAGTCTCGCCCTCCTCAGGTCCCCCCTGCTCGTCATCATGAATTCGGGGCCGCGGCGCGATAGCTCCACCAACAGCAGTACCAACTTGCCCACCATGGGCGTCCAGAACGGCTGTCCAGTCGACTTGCCGTCGCACTGGAGGCACCCACCGTGCACGCCTTTCTGCATCATCCTTAACCGAGGCAGGCGGTTCGAGCAGCTCCGCATGAGCCTCCTGCAGGGCTTTCACCAGCGTCTGACGGAAAGCAGACGGGAGATGAGGCTCGTAAGCCTTCCTGCCACCAGTGCTGGATATAGGCTTTTCAATGTACGACTCAACCTGCACCACTCTCAAGCCCGGAAACTTGACGTGGAGGAAGCGCGTCCACGCGGCAGCCCTCTCCGGGCCGCAGATGTCGACCTTGGTCAGAACAAGGATCGTGCGGGTACGATCGACGAGTCGCGGAGAAGATGACAGGTATGATGAGAGAGAAGAGGGCAAATGAAGAGTGGGGCAGCGAGAATCCAATAGGATCAGCAGGATCTGAGATATCTCCGTGACCCGCCAGCTGGAAAAAGTCTTCGTGATAACTCTTGATCTCTGATCATCGCGACACGTACAGTTGTCGCCAGACCTCCAAGTTTCTTTCGTAGGAAGTAGGCGCATGTGGCATAGAAATCTGTTCCTCTGCCTTTGCGACCTGGCCGTCCTCTGGTGAGGGTTGAGCGACTGGCTGGGAATACCGAGCGTTCACTTCGACGTCTGTTTGAGAAAGCCACTTCTTGAAGAGCCCTTCTTCATTCATCTCAACCTCCTTCTTGGACATGTCGTACCTCCATTTCGGCCTCTTTGGGCACGTCAGAGTTGGACGCTGAGGGCCATCTTCATTGATCTGAGCGGGTTCGCCAAGATCAGCAAGTATCGCGACTTCCGGGGGTATCGGGCGCGTGAGCGGCAGAGTCGACGCAAGTTGCCTAGTGTGCTGCAGGAATTCGGGCGGGACTTTAACGAAGGAGGACTGGAGACGAGAAGAAGAGTCTGCGGAGGCGGCATCTCGGGATGAGCCACCAAGTTGCCCTGCGTGGCCTCTCTTGCCCTGACCGCGCTCCGGCCTGTACGGCGGTGGCGGGGAGACGTCTCCACGCTTCACAGCACGCTTGAGCTGGAGCTTGGCCTTCTTCTGCTTTGGTGATTGCGGTTTCCGGCGATGCATGATGCTAATCTACGCGGACGACGGGGCAGGGTGGAGGACCCATAGACGCCCATACGGTCGATCCGTCACGGCGTCTCACGAGACCCCGGAATGGCACGTGGCCCTGGAGAGGCCGTCTCGAGGCCGTCGCTCAGTTGCGCCCGGGGCCAATGAATCACTCTGCGGAGCACCACGCTGAGCGCGGCGCTGAGCGCGGTGGCTGTAGCAGAACAAGGGATGCCAGACATGGCCAGGAATCTTCGCAGCTTCGAGTCGGTTGCAGCTAACTGCGAGGCTCGCGTGGAGTCCGATCGGCCCTGAGATCTCCGAGCCGAGTGAACGAGTGAGATTGGGTTGTTCGGGGCATCTAAACGTCGCACGTCCACAAAGTATGGCCCGTCGCTCTCGGAACATGCATGTGGCTATCCTCCCTCCTTGTACTCCTTTCTGCCCCCCATGTCCATCTCCAGGTCTGGCCACAGACCAAGCTATAGTTCGACTGTTTCCAACTCCTCTGAGAGCAACAAAAAGCCTTATGGCAAGGAGCGGACCTTCATAGAGCATCGCGGCTCCAGGTTCCACGCGTACGGTAGAGACAAGGCACCGTATCCTCTGCCGTTCGACCGAGAGGTTCTGGAGCTGTCAGTCCTAGTCGGTGCTATCCCGTCCCGCCCTCTCTGAATTACGACCCCTTGCTAGGTGGTGCATTGATCATGCTCTCATCAATCAAGCTTGTTCAAACGTATCATTTGTCGACTTCAAGGGCAATACCCCTAAACGCTGTCTTGACCTTGGCACTGGAGTATGTCCGACTCTGCCACTCCCGCAGGGTATCCCATCCTTATCAGTTGCTCGTAGCTCGGAGACTGGACAGTTGATGCGGCAAAGCTGTGGCCAGATTGTACTTTCGTGAGTGACTACCTGTCTCTCGTCTCCCACAGACTGATAGATTATTGGTGGGAAACCTCAGGTCGGGTTTGACCTCGTAAACGTACAAATCCCACTCTTTACCCTCCACGAATCAATAGCAAGCCGAATAAAGTGGGTCCACGGCAACTTGTACGTTTGGATGCTTCACAAAACTACATTATTACTGACCGGCTCTGTCAAGTCTGCGAACTAGGCTGCCGTTCGACGACGACGAATTCGATCATATACGCATTCAAGGCGTCTCATTTGGAATACCAGAAAACAAAGTAAGTTGTTTCCATCTACTCCGCGTTTGTGACGCAACTAACATAATCTGACCAGTGGGTCTGGCTGTATGAGGTTGGTGGCTGGCGTTGAGATGCTTGGAGTGTGCTGATGAGCGACATTCACAGGAGCTCCGCCGTGTGCTAAAGCATGGGGGTACGATCGAACATCTTGAAGCAGGTACGGCAGCAATCAGCTCCCCACATGTCGCGACATTGAGTTCCTTGCTAGATGCAATATTTCCGATCCTGCCTCGCTGGTTCACCGATCCTCTGCACGCACGTACCAGATGCCTGGCGTCATCCTCATCCTCGTCGTCCTCGGATTCACAACAGTCCCTACGTACCCCTGCCGCGGATCCCGACCGCACGTCACACGAGTATGAGCTGCTCGAGAAGTTATTCTACGAGGTCTTTGAGAACCGGTTCATCAACCCTATTGCCAGCGGTACGTGTGTCCCAGGAGAAGTCCAGCTTCTCATATTGACATTGGCCACTGTAGCGATTGTACCCAGATATTTCTCCGCCGTCTTTTCGCATGTCGTCTCGCCTCCTGTGCTCGCGTTCCCTATGCCACCGTTGCCACCTCTGGAGCCATTTCCTGGTATCCCTAATGGGAGTGCAACGTCGGCTGGAAGCGACACATCTCTTACTTCACCACACCCGAGTACAAGCCTGCAAATTGACACGTCCGAAGAAACCCTTACACCTGTACCTTCGCTTGCGACGCCCGAACGTTCCTCCTCCAGCGCGGTCGACAACGTTTCCGCAGACCCCCAACCAGAACCTCCTCCTGAAAAGGTGACCTCTCCGCGGCGCCCTCCCTCCGTAGCATCAATCACTTCATCTATCGCATCCCCTTCAAGCGTCTCCTCGTCTGCCGTCCCCTCCCTGAGTAGCTCACCCTCCACCAGCACCTCGTCGGCCGCCTGCGACGAGCCCCGTGTTTCTGGAACCCCGGAACGCCCAGCGGTAGTGTCCCTCAACGCCGAGGAGAGCTCAAGCATCGGCGGGGTCGAGCTGTTCCCCATGAAGGAGCTCAGTAGCCTCGACGAGCACTCGCTGTACATGCAGCTGTACCGCGCGGCCGGCATCGTGTTCGCCACGAGGGAGGCGATGTGGGAGGAGCTCGCGGAGAAAGTGGTTAAGAGGGACAAGACGCTGCACCTGTATGGATGGGGCGACGCAGACTTCACCATCGATGCGAGCCGACGGAAGTTCGACGCGCTCATGGGGTCGTATATGAGGTGTGCCCGTCGCGTTCGCCTCCCTATGGTGTCCTGCTGAACTCAATTTGACCAGTGATATGAGGGCGCGCATCGCATTGTGGCATTCGCTGGTGAAGAATGGCTGGGAATATCCCCGGCGCGACCCGCTGTCGAAAGCCGAAGCCGTCGAGGAGGAACGGCTGCGGCACGACATTCTCGAGGCGCGGCGAGTCGCGAAGGAGAAGGAGCTCACCACATTCTGCCGGCAAGTCAGGCTCGCCGTTGGGATGAACGTGAAGGAATAGCGGGTGGCCTTGCCATGCCTTCATCTGTCTTTTGTTCTTGTCCAACACAGGATATTCCTCTTGCTTTCTGCTGAACGTTATCTAAGTTGAGAGTTCATTGCCATGGACATCTCATCGATGCATGCTATATGTTATCTGACCTGTCACCATCACCCATGTAGTGTTAGTTTTTCAACGATGTTACAAATGATACCCCGCATTCCTTGGGTCTTGCATGGACCAGTACTTCCACCTTTTTTACTCAATTTATGCCTCGTTATTAGGCATCGCAAGTAGCAAGGGGGGCCGACGGGCAAATTTGTCGATAGTGACACCGACTGTCTGCCATGCTAAGCGTACCGGCGCTAGATACAGGTCTTTCTCTCCGTCAATCAATAGCTCGGTTTGACCAATCGATTCAGAGGCTGTTGTTGCATCGACCAGGCCCCGAATGATACCGCAGGCGCACCACAGTCAATCAGGTGATCGATTCCTCAGGCATGGGTGCCTAAAGCTCTGCAGGCAATGATCTATCAATATATCACGATTCACCTCCTTCAAGTGAACTTGACTAGCAAGCCCAGTACGACGCCACAAAGGCACAGCTCAGTATTTTATTTGATACTTGAGCACTTGATTAGTGTGGCTGATCTTCTGGTCTTCCTTCAAGTGGAACTCTGCAGACATTGGTTCGTATTCTGACCATGGCTTCTACGGGATTCATTGCTGGACTGGGACGTTATGTATCAGTAGTGGATCCGTTGTGATTTGAGCTGTCCCGTCAGCATCTGCATGAGGTACCTTTTGCGCATCTGCTGCCAGTCTCTGCCTTCAGCAGGCAAGCAAAACCTATACAGTGCCTACTTCACACTGTTCGCCGACTACTTCGTGTTCACGCTTCCGAACCTCTCCCGGCATGTCTGGACGCTCGACAGGGCGAGGACAACGTGACCATACTGGGCGGCAGGGTGCTCGCGATGAACATTTTGGCGGATATGGAGGAGTGTATGCCCATGATTCCTCGCCGAAGCCAAAGTTCGCTCGAGATCACCCAACACCGCATCCCGGCAAGCTTGGTATAACAGGGGGTTCCTACTTCGATGCCTACGCGCCCGACTACCCTTACGACGAAGAGAACCAAGACCCGTACCGGCAAGCAGCTGTTGTCGAGGATCGTTCGTGCCTCGGCCCATCTCGCCCGACTTTCCCGTCGCCGCCCACTTCATTCGACGTCGATCCCAAGGACAATGATCACCGCCCGCAGCCAGAGCGCACGTTCAGTTCTCTTGAGGCTGGCCAGGAGCGCCCTAAACATAGTTCCCGTGTTATGTCGTCTCTTCTGAAGGCGATCCCGGGACATAAACCGGATCTTGCCGCCACTGGAGAGCAAGGTGAGCAATGACTACCATCATGCATATCAGCCGCACGTCTCACAGTTACGGTAGTCGTGACGAAATTGTCGACCTACCGAGACAAGTGCCTCTTGCGTAAAGGCCGCAGACATTCCGGAATCATTAATCATGTCGAATGTGAACAATTTTCTTGCCTGCTGCCTATGAGTTGTATCTAACACGGAACCGATAGCATACGAAAAGAGGCAGAAGTTCATCCTCAGACTTGCAAAGGCTCTGCTGTCGTTCGGCGCGCCTTCCCATAGAATCGAGTCTCAGCTGCTCTCAGCTGCGGATATCCTCGACATCAATGCGGGCTTCGTTCACTTCCCGAACCTCATCATGGTCTCATTCCTTGATTCGGACACGAAGACGTCGGAGACGCACTTCGTGCGGGCTGGTGGCCGTGTCGCTCTCACTGCTTTGCATAAGGTACACTTGGTATACCGAGACGTCCTCCGTGACAAGATCGGCGCACAAGAAGGTTCAGAGCAACTGAAGAGGATAATTCAAGCGAAGCCACTCTACAACATCTGGATCCGCTGCGTCTACGCCTTCATCTGCGCCTCGATTATCTGTCCGCTGTCTTTCGGCGGTTCCGTGACGGATATGTTCATTAGTGGCGTAAGTGCCGCTGTCCTGCAGTATCTCGGCCTCAATGCGGCTGCGAAGAGCTCCATCTACGCCAGTGTCTATGAGTGAGTCTCTTTCAGAAGAGCGTTCCTTATACAGCTAACGCTCTCTAGGATCTCGGTCTCCATCATCGTATCGTTCTTGTCGCGCGTATTGAGTACGATACCTGGGAATATCTTCTGTTACAGCGCCATATCCTCCGGTGGTGTCGTGCTCATTCTCCCCGGCTTTACAATTCGTAAGTGATGGCAGCCACTGCCGTTGAGAATTACTAACATGGCATTCTTGCATGCAGTCATTGCCGCTTTGGAGCTGACATCAAGAAATATCATGTGCGGATCCGTGCGAATGGTCTATGCCATTATATACACCCTGTTCCTTGTAGGTATATTGCGTCATACTCTTATACGCCACTGAGTATGGTCCATCACAGGGTTTCGGCCTGACCATCGGTTCAGACTTCTACCTGATGGTCAATAGGGCCGCTAGGCGCCACCTCGAGGCGACCACTAATCTTGACTCTGAGACCTTGCACGGCCACATAATCGCCAGCAATTCCACGCTGCCTCTTGCGGCGCTAGCCGGTACATTTCATTTCGTGGACCAATCGCAGACCGCTACACATATTATCAAGGGTTTGTTTTGTTACCGCGCACCCAGTCGCATTTGCTGAACCAATTTGCAGGCTGTTATCGCGATCCTTCATGGCCTTGGTATAGGCAGCCATTCCCTTGGTGGACCATATTATTCCTCGTCCCGATATACTCGACCTGCTCTTCTTTGTCGAATCTGCAATCCTGGCGCAGCATTCAGCTTCCGGTCATGGTCGCCTTTTCGTGCGCTTCGTATGCGGCCAACAAGGGTGCCAATGTTCTCATATCCAACCGGGGTGATATCGTTTCGGCGTTCGGTGCCCTGATCATCGGGTTGTGCGGGAACGTATACTCTCGCTTGGCTGGCGGTACAGCATTCACTTCCATGGTCACCGGAGTTCTCTTCCTTGTACCTGTGAGTAAGCTCAACGAATGACGCGTTGGTGTAGCTCATGCAGTTTGATAGTCCGCCATCGGTTCTGGAGGTGGACTAATACAGGAGTACAGCAGCTCGGAGCAGCAGTACTCGAGTAGTTTTGAGCTCGGAATTCGCATGATTCAAGTTGCCATTGGTGTCACTATCGGTCTTTTCGTGGCTCAGATCCTGGTATATACCATGGGTCATCGCAAGAACGCAGCTCATTTTGCTTTCTGAGACTGGACAATCACGGACTTGGAAATATAGAGCATCGTCTTGATGCATTATACCCGAGCACGTACAGGAACAAATTTCTACTATTCTAGTGTAGCAAGCATAGGCACTTACAAATGACAGACAGCTAAAGTACGACACAGACGGAGTCCATACAATAAGATAATGCATAATAACTTAATTCCCAAACAGTTGCTGGAGCTCCTCCATACGGCGCTGAAGCATGTCGGCCTTGCTGAAATTTTGGCCTAGCGTCATGTTGGCTAATTCCGTCTTCTTCCGCTGCACTTCAAGTAACCGCGCTTCAATAGAGTTCTCGATGATCAACTTGATGGTCGTGACGGGTCGTGTTTGCCCCAATCGATGCTGGACGAATATGTCAACAACCGGCGTGACGAAATGTCGAATGGAGCACTTACAATACGATCCACCGCTTGATTCTCAACGGCGGGATTCCTGACCACAGATGAGCGTCACCACCCCGTAATTGTTGAATTAGCACTCACCAATAAGGGTCCATGAGATATACCCGCTGCGCCGCTGTTAGGTTCAGACCGACGCCTCCTGCCTTCAAACTGACGAGTAAGACTTCGCAACCGGGATCGTTCTTCAACGCATCCATGGCGCGAGTGCGCTCCTCCCGCTTCATGGTACCGTCCAGACGGTCATACCGTATACTAGCGGCTTCTAGAGCATCCTCGATCCTGATGAACGACGTCAGCGCTGTCGGGGTGAGAATCCAGAGATTGTACTCACTTGTCAAGCATCGAAGTCCACTGCGAGCTGAAAAAGATGAGTAAGGCGACGATACGAGGGGTACAAAGACATACAAAACGACTGTCTTCACGATGCCATCGTCCAGGCTGTTGCCCTCCCCATCTACCATCTGTATCTCAATGGAGCCTGGGTCGTAATTGACCGAATATGGATTCGCCTTCGAGAACTGAGCTAGATCTCCCAATAAAGCCTTGACCTTGGTCGACGGATGGAAATTCTCCAGATTGACGCCCTTCGGTCGCTTCCCTTTCTTCGTAGACTTTTTCTTAAAAGTCGTATCGGGGAGAGTGCATTCGGGATTAACTTCAACCGCGTCCACAGGAGAGAGTGCCATTTGGCATACGGAACAAGACCGATGCAGGTCCGCGGATACAGCAGGCCAGCCGGGATAAATGGAATTCCGGAAGCACTCCAAGCAGAACAAGTGCTGACAGCGCGTAAGAATCGGATGTGGTGTGGAAGGACTGTTCTGACGTGTGGATGCCCGTGAAGCAGCCACTTTTGGCTTCCGACCTCGCTTTGGAGCACTGTCCATTTCAGCTATATTCGCTTCCGCGTCCTGGGAGATGGCAAGCTCGCCCCCGCATTCGACGCATTGTGTTATGCCTGACTCTTTGAGCAGAGCGAAGATAGTCGTCGCTCGCTCCAGGTCAATGCCATCCCGGAGAACGGTAGCGACCACATCGTCGTAGGCAACGGCGGAGTCAGCGGAGCTGCCAAGTAGGCCTTTATCGCGTACAAGTTCGAAATGATCGCATATCTGACGAAGACGCAGGATCTTCTGCAGAATGCCGACGTAGTTCTTCATCACCTCGTTCTTGTGCGACAGCTCGTTGAATTCTGCCTTCGATTCGGTGAAGAACTGGTCGTAAATGGCCTGTTCCTGCTCGTCGAACTTCAGGTATCGGAGCTCGTCTCTCCGTGGCGGTAAGGCAAGGATCCTTGTGCCATCCTCTGTCCTGGATTCCTTCGTTCGCCGGAGTGTGATGCACTTCATGATGGTCTGCAGCCGGGCAACGCCAAGAGGCTGACCGTACTTGACAGGTGTCCCAATGTACTCGGTCCACACACTCTTGTCATCAAGCGGTTCCAGACGTAGGAACTTGATGAGAGCGTAGACATCGTCCAGCTTGTTCTGCACAGGCGTTCCCGTGAGACACAATCGACGATCCGCGACGAGATCACAGCAAGCGCGACAGCCGACCGTGGTCGTCTCCTTGATGGAACTGTGTGGTATATCAGTCTCGCGGTCATTTGTACCATCTTTGAAAAGCCTTACTGTGCCTCGTCAAGGACGACTCTGAACCAATGCACACTCTGCAAGGCGCTAGACGCTTCCATGTTGCCAAATCCGGGCTTCTTCCTCTTCTTGAGACCAACCTTCTTTGGCTTAGAGAGTTTCACGATCTGATTGCCACGCTCGTCTACTTCTGCAAGGCCATCACTACTGGCGTCCGCATCGTCTTCGTCATCATCTGCGCTGGTGATGCTCCGAGACTGTTTCGAGAATTCGGATGCCAAGGTAGCGTACGTCGTGATGACTGCGTCGAAGTTGGCGAGGAAATGTGGATCGGGTCGACGTGCATTGCCGTGATAAACATATACGCGGACCGGTGTACCATCCCGCGCTCGACTACCTGACGGCTTCAGAACATCCGATAACGTCTCCATCTTCGGAAACTGAGATAGCGATGGCGTAGTAGATCCTGATGGCGTGGAGTATCCGGTCGAACAACTGCCACCTGCGCCGCCAAATACGCTGACTTCGCCGCGCCAATGTTCACGGAACTGATCCTCCCAGTTGACAACGGTCGACAAAGGACAGATGATAAGCGTCGCGCGGCTCTTCACTTTGAGACGACACGCCCTGGTGTATTCTGCGTCCAGCTTATCCTGCTCACGCGACGCCTTGGCCTGAGCTTTTGACGACGTTGCGGACGAGGACACCGGAGGCATGCCCCAGACAGACCCGGCGAAATGACCGGCAGTCAAAAGCGCGCCATTAGTAGATTGGTCCGGCGGTGGTTCAGGTCGCGTCAGAGGAGTCGCAGCAAATTTCCGCGCTGATTCTAAAGTAGCTGCCATAAGCGAAACGCAAGTGATAGTTTTTCCAAGACCCATCTGCAGAAGAAAAATCAAAGATCAATGGTGTTATATGCCATGCTGCAGAGCACTCACGTCATCGGCCAAAATTGCACCTTTCGCCTCCTGCGGCTCGCTATAGATCTCTTTCTGAGTGACAATGTGATGCCACGTTCGCTCTCCGGATATCGGATGTTGTCGCTCTTGCCAAAGTGAGGAGTGCTTGCCACCCGGACCTTCAATCTCCCGTTCTCTTTCCAGCAGGAAAGTCAGCGCCTTCTTCTGGTGAGGATACAACGTTGTTGCGACGTCCGGTGCTACAGAGTGCACGTTAGTATACGTGAGAGCATGTATGATTCATGCACGAGCTTATCGACTTACGTGCCGGTGTTTCCGCAAGCTCGTCGCCGCTTTGAAGACTCTTGAACAATTCGTCGATTTGACTCCGCTGAACTTCCACGCTTTTGCCCGCTACACCAGGTGTACTCCACCGTCCCATACTACTGCCTCCCGGACCCGAATATCCCAACCTACCATGGACGCCGACGGGGGCACGAGCATGACCGCCCGGCGGGGGGTTGTGGGGGTTGAAATAATGCTGCGTGGCTAACCTCTGGACATCGACGGGTAGTGTGGGGTGGTCAAGAAATAAGCCCGATTGGTGAAGGTAGTTGCCGACTACAGGAATGTTGCCCTTCGGGGTATACACTAATATTTGTAACGGTAAGATAGGTAGCTGAATGCAACATCAGTCACCGTGAGCGCGTACACGTCAAATATACTCACATTAGGTTGACCTCTGCGAACTTTAGCTTCTAGACGGATCAAGCCCTTGCCGAACATCGGTCCTAGATAGGTAGCCACTTTCTGTTCAACAACCCCAAAGTTCTCCCCAGGTACAATTTCTCCATCTGATGTCTTCATGGATGGGGTCTTGATGTGTATCGTCTCTTGACCGCCAGGTTTGTTCGGGTTGTGTTCATAGTTCAGCCGGACGGGAGCCCATTCAGCGTCGCCAATATGGCCCTCGGGTTGCAAATAGGATATCGGATATAGGACAAGTGCAGTGACGGTGAGCTGACCGATACAAACTGGCGTCTTCGGAGGTAGATCGCTCGGCAAGTTTCCTTCTGCGGGCAGACAAGGTGGGGTGCTAATGGCAATCGGTGGCGGCGAAGGAGACGACGTCAAGTCGATCACCTGATGGTTTGATGGACCAGGATTGGCAACAGGAGCATATGAAGAACGGGTCGGAGGGAAGGGGGCAACAAGCGGGGCTTGTGCACGAGGCTGGAAGAAGGCGGATGAATGAGACGGCCCGTTGAAGGGTATCGGACGGATAGTGTTCGGTACAGGCGGTAGGGCTGGACGGTCAAAAACATGATAGTCAGAGTGAGCCGCATGTCCGTCTGATGTCGACATATTCAAAGGGTTTAGAGAGGCACCAGATAGGGTCGGCGTAAGGCCAGAGGAGCGATATCGCTGTAAACGGGAGTACTGGTCGTCGGAACGCGCATCATTCGCGGCATTGAAAGAGCGGCTAGCTGTGCAGGTTCGCTTGGATTTGCGGTCGTCAAGATATGTGTCATCGTCATCAAGAGTGAGATCGATAGGATTAGACTGAGTATATGAGCGTATGGGAGAGATGGTCGTATTCGTGGTAGACTGCGAAGCCATGGTCGCGCTCTCGGAGAAAGGCTCGTCCAGATATAAATCGGTGTGCGTCGGAGATGGAGCGCGAGGCGCGGGCTGCCTACGCAGGCGAAGAAAATTAATAAGAGCTTAGAGAGCGGAGGATGGGGAACGGAGGTCAAGTTGTAGACTAACTTCTGCGCGTTCGACGATTATAGCATGCTTATGGCAGCAAGCCAGGCGTCTGCCCGCTTATGGAAGCCTCTTCCCTCCCCGCCGGCTTCAGCCCACCACGTGATATATCCTTTACTGGCTACTGTGGCACACCAGCCCTGAGCCCTCCATTGGCACAGTGTAGTCCATCCCCCAGAATACACTGGGAAACTCGCCGGGATCCTGAAATCCAATATTGCTATCGCTTCGTAATCCCGGCTTCGGGGTCCGATGTACACACACACCGCGTCGCATGTAACGTGTGGCGGACGAACGATCGCGTCATCCTACTCTCGTCAACTACATGTGTCCTCAATTTACATGTCCGCAGGCCGCAGAATAATAAACACGTAGCGCAGCCAGGCTTGGTGAATGCCCAATGTCTTGATGGCATCTCGAAGGGTCTTGTGAAGATAAGAGCACAGATTCTCGAAGTAATCTATCTTCGACCATCGTCATACTAGAGCTTAATCTTCTGCGCTACTGAGAATCAGCTATTTGGAATGACCAATCAAAAGGTCTGTTATTTCTCACCAGCGACAGAACCCTCCATTGGTTGCAATGTGCATGCGTTTCGGACATCCATCAATTCCGGGCTATTGTAGAGGCGGGACCGGTCGGTCGCACAGTTGTAGGTTATGCTCTTCTGGCAAGAATGGACGAACATCCGTTCTCGATAGGAATTCTACACGCATGAAGTAAGACAAACCTGCTGGTAGTACGTACCTCAGACAGTAGGAGCTACTGATATGACCCTATGGCAGGCGGCGCTGCTACTTTGGCTCGAACAAAGGAACGGCGCAAGGACAATGTCCGTAGATATACGGCTTGAGCCAACTTCAATTCACTGAGAACACGCCGATAACAGAATGTGCTATGTCATAACATCGAAATCACGAACGAAGGGGTGAAAAAGGAAAGCATAGGGTACAAACCCAATACCCATACTCAATGTTGCTTGTGGAAGGAAACATAGGAAGTGGGGGCAAACATGTATATCACTGAAACCAACTACTATATCCAGGTATCACCTACTTGCTGCAGATACGTTCAAAACCTTGACCGGTGTGATCTAGCAATATGTCTTGCTAGATCACAACGGTAAATGCAACATATGAACATATGACCATCGCTTCATGTAACAGACAGATCAGGCACCTGAGTATGTGGTTAAACGGTGACCACGAAGTAAGAGCACCCTACGTACGAGGAGCCCATCCCATTGCGTAGTAGGCTTGCCGCGCCGCTTCTTCTTTAGCAAGCTGTTTGCTCGCACCAGTTCCTGTGCCTTTCTCAATCCCATTCACTATGCAGACATTGAATATCCGGACATTCAAAGACAAAACGCTGACGCATACCGATGCACTGAACTGTCCAACGTCCCGCATGAGCGGGGCCGGAGAATTGCGCAGGGTATTCCACCACCAACCTCCTCTGGTTGGCCGTCTGGTTAAACAGAGGAAGGAAAGCGGCGGAAGGCTGCGCCGGTGCGAGCGGGTTAGGAAGCGGCGGCGGGGGGTTCATGGGCGGCGGGGGCGCCTGCGTGCCCGGTTGCGGCGGCGGGGTACTCATCATGGACTCAGTCTTGACCTTCTTGAAGGAGAACGAGTGCTCCTGGTCATAGCCGGTCGACAGGGGAGGCTCATAATTCGGATCTATCAGCGACGCTATCCAATTCTGAGCCACGTTCATCCCATTCTGGGCATATACAGCACCGACGTAGGAGCTGAACAATGTGCGCATTTCCTAACACTGTGTCAGAAGTGTTCGCCAAGCAGCCGCATTGACACTCACTTGGGGCGTGTTGAGACTCGGAAGGGCGTCGGCACTGCATCGTACCTTTTCCTTGAACTTATAGCCCACTACCCAGCTCTCAATCTTCTCATCTGACAACGCCTCCCTCCTCTGTTGCTGTAGATTGGAACGATTCTTCAGATGTGGGTACGTGGGCACTTTAGAATGCACATACATCAAGTTCATCGGCCCTCAGCATCGGCCTCTTGCAAAACTGTACCCATGTAACGGCGGCGTCGAGGACCTTCTCTCCGAGATATGCAAGACGCTCGTTATCACCATACTCTGAGTCCTCGTTGATTGGAGCACCAGCGAAACGCAGGGAATGATGAGTAAAGACGTCAAGTATAATCTCCCCCCTCAGCTTGGGAGCGGGTGGTAGAGTGTCCACGGTGTTCATGGCTGAGCGAGAGCGTTTCAAGCTAGGCCCAGGGCTCTGGGAGGACTTCGGTGCTGAGGGGGGACACGTGCCATCTGAGATAGAGTTAGAGGTTGAGCGGAGCTGCCTGCAGGCAGCACGGTAGCTTCTTCAGTGGGCGTACAAAGACACACCTGCTGCGCCGGACCAATGTTGCTCGGACTGCATGCTGAAGCTCTTGACTTGTGCTTTGACCATCAAATGAGGGATACCAACAAAAGATGTCCACCTCTGCGAGATTGAGTGGTACAAGGAGCGTCTGGAGTTTAGTACATAATGAGGTGTGGTAAGAGAGAGTGACCAGGTGGCTGCAGATCTGCCGATGGCAAACTGCATCGCTGCGCGTGCCACACCCGTGAGCGTGGCACGGAGGCAGACCTTGATCACCGGTCAATCAACGGTCCTCTCCCTCCGCTCCTCGCCTTTTCGGTGTGGATGAATTCCAAGATAATGCATTGTAAAAATACACTACAAGAAGGTCTATACAGGGAGACAATCTATTGCCGCTGACGAGATCATATCAACTCGAGTACAAAGCAAATGAAGCACTGTGCGTGGATGCACATACAGACCGCCGCCACAAAGTAACAGTCCAACGCTCACTCGCTGAGCGCGGTCCCGTTAGATGCAGCAGAATGGGCCTGCCTGAAGTCGCGCTTCTCCTGCTTCTTTAGAATACGTTGCAAGATGGTCACCGTACTCTCGTTCTCGGGATACTCCTCCAGCCGCCCAATGGCCCTCTTGATACTGAGAATGCGCATGAGCGCGATTTGAATGCACGAAAGAGGGTTAAGCCTACCTCTTGGAACCGGCAAGCACGGTCGGACAGTCCTTGGCGAGATGGTGCGGTGTACGTCCGCAGATTACACACGCAATAGGTCCACCTTGTTTTGCCTTCTTCTGTCTCGAGATGTCTGGTGGAGGCGGCGAGAGTGTCCGCTTTGACGAGCCCGCTGCTTCATTAGAGGACGATGCGGAGATAGAAGGAATCGACGTTTGACGGACATTGGGGGCTGCGACTGGCTGTAGACGAGCCGACGGTATGGAGCGAGATGCCGAAACGGTCTGCACTTGCGACATCGTCGGTGTCCTCTGGGCCGCCTCATGTCGGTTACCTTGCGCTTTCGGGGCAATATTCCGAGGAAGAGATAGTACGGGGGCACTCTGTTTCTCCGGCAAGGGAGCATCTGCACGTGCAGATTGCTGTTTGACAGACCCTGAAGATGAGCCGGCACCGTTGGACGTGGAGTTCTTCTGTCCCGGCGCAGAACGGTCCTGTGGACGTGGAACCGATGTTGAAACGTCCAATTTCTGCTTCTTGTGTGAGATAGCAGCGTTGTGAGGAGCGGGGTTTTCGACAAGATACAGAGGCTGCCCAAAAATCAAATGAATTTTTCCTCGTCTGTACAACGTCTCGTCGATGGCCTGTATAGCAGCTCGCTGAAAGATGCACTCTTTAGACGGGTCACTGGAAAAAGACCTGCTGAACTCACCCTTTCTTCCAGAGGCTCGTCGCCCGCATGCACCATTAAGAGGTGACGATATTCAGCAAGATTCTCAGAGCTTTGGGTCATATAGCAAGGACCCTGATGCCGGGTTCCGCACAGGCCACATTGCTTATTTGAATCTTCTACATCGTCTTGCAGAGGCTGCGGTCGGTTGGAGATGGGTGAGAGTGGAGGTTTGTGTGCCCGCTTCCGCTTCTTGACCTTAGCCTCTTTCAGAGGAAGAGCAGGAGAAGAGGAGCCGGGTAGCAGTGGAAAGAGGGCGGCAAAGTCATCAGCAACAGTCATTAGATTGTCGGCACTCCCACTTTCCGCTTCCGACGGCGTGTCAGATGCTGCATAACCGTCTGACTCATCCGAGCGGATTGACTTCGACCTCCCTTTACCCTTCTCTTTCTGTGGCTTATCCTTGGCTGGCGAGTCTTCCAAGTCAATATTTTGCTGACACAATATGATGAGTGAATAGTTCGCTGTAGACTAGGTGATCGGCATACCTGAGGGAACACGGCAGCGGCACGACGACGAACACCTCTTCCAGTCTCTTCTTTCTCCTTTGCTAGTGCGCGTTCCGCAGCGATCCGTTCGAGAGTCTTCGCCCAAGAATCTGTTTGCTCCATCTCGACTGGCGCCTCGCCGGACACCTCCTCCAGAGAGTCTTTGTCTACTGACCACATCTTGGCGAAAGAGAAAGACGAGCTTTGACCCGCATCGGGTGCGACTTCGTCACCCTCCTTCTCCGTCTTCTCAATGAGCCTTTCCACATCATTCTCGGAATCTGTGCCAGCGATCTAGTTACTTTATACTCGTGGAAGAAGAATGTCGAATTGAACACACAGTGAATCTCGCGGGCCGCTTGCTCCTCTTCTTCGAATAGCGTCTTCGCTCCGAACATCAGGGTGGACTGTACATCTTCACCGCCCTCTTCGTCATCCATTTTTTGGACAATCAAGTGATCGAGGACCAGCTTCTTCTTGCCAGTTTGCATGATTCGTTCTGGTAGCAAATGTCATTGTTACTTGCATCAATACCCATTACCCTATACTCACCCTCCGCAGACTCCTTTACCATCAGTTTGAAGACGAGAACCGTCTTCTTCTGTCCAAAGCGATGGGCACGCGCTATAGCCTGGTGAAAATTTGAGTAACGTCTCAGTTCTCATACAGACCGGCACACACTTGAAGATCCTGTGAAACAGATCAGTTGTTGTCGCATTTAGACAGTAAAGATGTGGTTTCACCTGATGCGGGTTGAAATCCGGATCGAAGATAATCACGGTATCAGCACTCCAAAGATTGATACCGACGCCACCAGCTCGAGTCGTCAAGAGATATATGGAGATATCGGAGCCAGGTTTGTTGAATTCGTCCATGCCCTTTTGACGGACACTCTGCTTCGTGTTACCATCCTGGATGGGGGTCGGTGAGGTGGATCCACGCGAGACGCGCCAAAGACTTACTAGACGTAAATATTTGACTCCTTCGCCGATCAGAAAGTCCTCAACGATGTCCAGCGCTATCGCAAACTGGAGAACGTCTCGTTCAACACTTCGGTAGGGGCACTACGAAGATGGTACACACCTGACTGAACAACAATACGCGATGCCCTCGAGCTCGCAGCTTTGGCAGGAGTACCTTGAGTAACCGTAGCTTTGCACTTGCATCAATAAGTTTCTCATGAGCTTCTTCTTTCGGTAAACCTCGGGGCTCAATATCATCCGACACAAGGTACGGGTGTTGGAGACATCTGAACGAATAAACGAGCCTAAGAAAGGGTCCAAGAAAGGGTCCATTATGTAAGGGTCCTTACTTCCGGAGTTGCATCAATATGTTGTTCATGTTCGTTTTGAGGCCAGATGCACCGATTCGACCGCCTGCTGATCCTCGGGCGAGGGTCTTGAGCACCTCAAGGTTTTGGCCTGTCGATGGTGTTAGTTTCGCATTGTAAACCACAGTAAAAACTTACTGAGGATAGATCTATAAATCTCCCTTTGTAGAGGAGTCATGCTGACTGGTACTATGACCTCATTCTGTTCGATGATACACTATGAGGGACCAGCCACAGTACGCAGGCCGTGCTTACCTTCGGTGGAAGATCAAGCACGTCGGCTTTGATACGACGCAAAAAGTAGGGTCTCAGCTTCGAATGAAGCTCCTTGATCTTGTCTTCTGAGAGATCTTCATACTCCGTCGACAAAGCTTTCAAGTCGTACCATTCCGCAGGGTCGAGGAAGTTCATGAGGTTGAACAGCTCGCGGATATTGTTGTTGATAGGAGTCTGGACAGTCAAGTTAAACCATGAAAATGTTCACCGGAAAGATATAGCGCACGCCGGTCATGATGATGCGATGGATAGTGTTGAGCTCTTTCAGCTTCTTGAACAGGAGACTGACGTCGCTCTTAACTAGAAGTCTAACGGTAAGCCTTTGTCAATCCAAGGCAGCCTAACTACTTACGTCGTTGACCTTCGTCCACTACCAGAACCTCCCATCTAGGGGTCCGCTTAAAAACGGGTGCGAACTCCTTGTTGTTCGTAATCGTCTCATACGTGGTCACCAGAACATGATACTTGGCACCGGTAGTACCGCTTTGAGGATTCGAGTGGAATAGCTCATAATTCTTGATGACTTCTCGTGCTCTATTCTCGCCATAGAATGGAACAACTCTCAAGGATGGAGCCCAGCGTTCGAATTCTCGGACCCAGTTAGTGATGGTGGAGTTCGGTACTACGACTAATGCTGGAAATGCTTTCCATTTCGCGATGATTGTTCCAATGAAGGTCGCTACCTGCACTGTTTTCCCCTTCGCGGAAGTCAGGATCAAGCGACAGCGGGACACACACAGGACCCACCAGACCCATCTCATCCGCGAGAATACAATGCTGCAAGTTCCACCAGTTGTCGCACAACCAGTTGACGCCGTCAACCTGGAAAGGCATGAGACGTAGATTGTCAGCCTGCCCAAGTTTCGGAGGAGAGTTTGAAGTGAAAGCATATTTTTTGCGGAACTCGTCTTTCGCCCGTGCTGGTACACCCTTCGCAACCCGCGATGGGACAGTGACAGAACCAGCGGAAATGAAGCGCTTGAACGCTGTTACAAACGCGTCGTATCCAGGCTCCCCTCTGCGAGGCGGGGAATCCCATGTCGCTAAAATTTGGGATATTAGTTTCAGTACCCCAATCAACATGTGTAAGTCTATGTCAGCGCACCGTCCTCGTATCCTCGATCGTCCCACTTGACAAAGGCCCAAATAACACCATCAACATCCTCTCCTCTGGGATTTCGTCCATTGCGCTTCTTGAATTCCTCCACTGTTTCCGTAAGATCTGCACTCGGCTGCTCTCCATCGTCATAGACAGCCATAAGCTCTCTATCAATAGCAAGTGCCTCTCCATCCTCGTCATCGTCCTCATCCGAACTCTCCACCTGTCGACGTGAGGACTTCGCTTTCTTCTTGGATTTGGACTTGCCTTTGCGTTGAGCAAGACGTCGTTCAGGGTGCCAGAAGAGCACATCCAGGACTCGATCGACAGTCTTCCAAGCAGGGGGGATCTTGCGTTCTGCATCCGGATCTGCATCCAATGGCCGAGTTTCTTGACGCCGGAAAGATGATTCTTCGGAGGTATATTGCCCTATCTCGAACTCGACAGCACGCTCCTCGTCGCGCTCCTTGGAAAGTATGTCTGGTACTGCCTCGCGCAATAGTTCAATCTTGCTACCCGTAGTGAGGAAATTCTTCAATTTCGCGGGGCTAGTGGACAACAGCCATCCATGAGGCACCCATTGCGTTCGCCGGTAACTCCGATCTGTCCATTTCACGAGGTACTCCCGAGGGAGCGTTGCCTTGTAGTTCACCGGCTCGTCAGCAGGACGAGATGGTTCCATAGCATTCTCAGGATACGGCCTCCATGCGAGGATATGCTCGACAGAGTATGTGTACGACGCACAATCGACGCATTGCCAGCTCTTCTGTGTTTGATAGTACTCTGCTAGATCGGCAGGAGAATAGTCGAAGCCGGCGTCTTCTGGGGAAGGAAGATGCGAGTAGTGAGCTAGCCGTTTGCACGTGAAGCAGCGGAAGAGCAGCTCGCGATGTGGATCGTCGTCGTCTTGCCGGTCCTGCTGACTAGAAGTGCTCGCAGCGACGGCTGCACCTTCCATCTCTACATCAGGTGCAGAGGAACTGAGTGCGGCAGTCGAACCCAGCGCATCAGCGACCGGCACACTGGTCTCAGTTTTTGCTCCAGCAGAAGAATCCGGAGCAATGGCCACATTTCTGCACATCATACAGATGCCGCCTTTCATGCACGACCCGCAGATGAACTCCGTGGTTTGGTAGGCGCCAAGGCCTGCCCGCTTCGCAGGCTCAGGGAGAGACTTGCTCGAGGAGGCCTGACCAGCAGTGCCCTCTGCCAAAGCAGAGCTCTTCGCCCACTCAGCTTTATCTTTCTCCAGAGCAGCCCGCAAGATCTCGTCGCGCTGAGTCTTCGCGAGACATGCCCAGTGAGCAGCCACCGGACATTTGAGACTAAGCAAGGTGTAAGTAGCAGTCGGATAGGGATAGACGTGAGGATGCTGACCATCGCACCCAACCCCCCAATGCCGCGAACTTCTCTTCGTTGTCTGATTCCTCGTCAGATTTCTTGTTCTTCCGCCGACCGCCCTTCTTCTGCTTTTTTGCGAAAGCTGCAAGCAACTCGTGGGCCGGCGGTCTATGACACTTTTCGCAGATTGACCGGTGTGCTCTCAGAGGAGCGGTATCGGGATCTTCCTCTTCGTCAAGTTCTAAGTCGGCAACGACCCGGAAATGGCCATACGCCGGTCGAGACTCTTTGCCGCGCACAATTTTCTTTGTCGCCTGCTTTGCCTTCGGCTTCCGAGAAGCCCGTTCAGTGTAGTCATCGCTGTCCTCCCCGCTTCCCTCTTCTGGAACCCAGTAGTCGTCCAGATTCGTCTTGACGAGTTTCTTCGCACGCGTTGACTTCCGGGTGGGCAAAGATAGTTCGACAACGTCACTATCGTCATCGTCGCTATCTGAATCCGGGACGATAATTGCTCGAGACCGAGTCTTCTTTGGACTGAACGGAAGATCGCGAGAAAGGCGCTTGTTCTTCGTCTTCCCTCCCGCCGCTGCAGTCCTGGTGGACTTCTTCCGAGCACGCGAGGATAAGTCATCGGACTCGTATGCATCAGAGTCAGTTCCCATGACCAGCTCATCTGTCTCCAACGAGGAGTCTCTTGTCGTTGCTCGTCTCTGGTTCGAGACCTTCAGCATGAGCCTGACGCGAGATTTGGGATGCACAGTGACACCCGACGGGTCGAACGGGGAAAGCGACCGGCTTTTCTTCTTTCGTTCTGCACAATGATTGGCCCAGTCATCTTAGAAGAAGTTTACGCCACATACCGTATTCCGAGACAAGACCACGGTATTGAGATTTCATGTCTGCGGCAGGAAACTAGCACAAGGTTGTCATAATCAGTGAGGAAGTTCAAGGAAGAGCGGCATCCGAGCACCATGCTGTTCTCGGTATCATTCGCACTCAATCAATCTACAGGGGAACACTCACCCTGTGTGAGATGCCATCGGAGAAGCGAGCGAAGTACCACAGCTGTCGTCCCTCTTTATACTCCCCAACTATCTCCTTGGGCTCTTCATCAACTTCATAGGAAGGGACTGGGGCCTCGACGACTGAATCATCGTCCGAACTAGTGAACGTTAGGTCGTTGAGGTCTCGATATTCTGCTCGCAGTTCCTCTGGCAATGGCGGAATGAGAACATAAGGACTATTTGAACGTCGTTCGTCCGGGATTGGCGTCAGTGGCGAGGGTGTTCGCCCATCGAGCAGAGATGGCGATGGTGAGGGGGGAGGGACGGGGTCACTGGCGAGCTGAGGGTCGACGTCCTCTAGCATGGTGGGGACCTCCATCGCGTCCGAGAAAGCCTCAGACATCGTATCTGGTGGTAGATCAGTCTTCTAAGTGGGTATCACGTCGATATACGCGTCCAGACGCGTCGATGGCCGTCCTCTACACGCGTCGCTAATGAGAAGGCCGCTTTGTGGTGACAGGCGGTGGCTCGCGGCATCACGCATCTTTCCCACGACGTCAATCTTACTACAGTTTTGCTGAATTGCTAGCAGCAAATTACATGCGAGCGCGGACGGTGACACCGATGATCAGGACCTAGGTCGCCAATAATGCAGCGGGCGTGGTATATGATAGAGTAAAAATCACACGCTAGTCTCTAACACTAATAATAGATGATCATGTCAACTCCCCTAACTCCAGCCAATCTAAGCACTGCCTAGCCAACATATCGCCGTGGTCTTACGCTCCGTCAGCAATGAATGTATCGAACCCAAAGGTGTAAAAACATACTTATGCAGAATGCATGCGGTATGTCTTCATGTGCATGTACAATCTTCAATGACCTTGGGTCGGGATGAAAAGCACTTAGTATCGCTTCCTTTTGTTCGCCAACCCAATCATCGTGCTCTGCGAAGAAGATATGTATACGATCCCGATAGTCTTGCAGTAGCCTGACGTCCAGATCTTGTATAGTGTTCATCTCGTCATCGGCCATGTTGAGAGCTGCATATACCGATGCCGGGCAAGTAATGAAACTACGAAGGACAGCAAGCTGGGCTGGCGGCCAGTGTGAAAATAGAAGTTTCAACAAGGCCAGCGGTAACACATGAGCAGCTTTTGAAAAGTTTGAAATGATGCTTCGCAGTAGAGGGCGAAACAACGGCTGCTCGCGGGTCACAATCATGCCGTCTACCATGACGATCTTCACTCACAGATAATCTTCGCCCGTTTGGCGTGCTCGCGATATGAGCCAACGTAGGAAATAGCAAAACCACAGAAGCGACAGCTTCAGGTCTAGCTTTCAAGACCTAGCAGTAGTTGGCATATTATGTAGAGGTGAAAGTGCACACCTTCACTCACCTGCATGGTGATCCAGGACCCGACGCTATGTCCAGCCAGTATCAGTCGGGCTGATTGTCCAAAGGTAACACGTAAGATGTCGATAACTTCAATCGTGCTCTGTAGCTGGGCATCAAGACCGTAGACTGTCTTGGTATGATTTGTGCTGTTGGCATGCACTTTCGGGCTGTGACCCAGATAGCCGTGCGCGAGTATTGCCATCCGTCCTTTGCAGTCTTCGTGCATGGCAGAAAGGAAAGGGATGTAGAACTCGATAAGACCAGGATTGCCTGCAAATAGATAACAAGAGCATGCCCAAAATGAAATTTGCGGGCGTCGGGGACACCGCACAGCAACTTGCCTGGAATGAATACGAAGATAGCACCTTCAGAATTGACAGGGGAGTTTGATGGCCACCAGCATGCATGCGCCGGCATGCCTAGCTCGTCATGAGGGAAAAGGCCTTCCACATAAGATGTTGCGGAGAAAGAGGCATCCTTGAAGGGTCTAAGGAAAGCTGGAACATCTGTAGATTGCTCGTGCATGAACGCGACGTCGACGAGCAGCTTGGGAAAGCCGTGGTCTCCAGTAGGCAGACAATAGTGTGGTCTATTAGGAGCAGAAGGACGACCGCAACTAATGAAAAGCTGGAGTAGCTGGAGTAGTCCGATGCGGCTGGGCACGTGTGCAATAGGGTGTAACAACAGACTAGTACTGCAGTGCACCGGGCAGCGGGCGCAGCGGTGTCAAGCCTACGTTGAGCGGCTAGAGCCGCTGAGCACTTGCTTTCTACTAGTTAGTCGTGAATGGACTGCGTTTAGCCAGTTTCGATGTCTCGAGTCCCTCCATATCCTCCGGACTCTTCCCGGCGTCCTGGATCCTCGAATTTGAACGGCAGTGGTCGGCAAGGCTCGTTCCCGACGACGCGGCCGCTGCAGATCAATCGTACCCCGACGCGTCCAACCACGCCCAGCAGATCTTCGGCTCTGGCGGGATCTCCAGAGGGTCCAGCACGTCCTACGAGATCTGGGCTCCGGAGTGCCCAGGCCTCCCAATATTCAACTTCTGACCGCACCTCTATGGATTCGCGCCTGACCCGCGATTCAGGCGACCCTCGCGATGCATACGCAGATTCACCATCGTCACAATCAACACGTTACGAATCGGGCTCTTCGTCATACTATAATGGACGGTCTGCGCCCGGTGGCGTTCCCATTTCGCCCACTTCGGAGACGGAAATATCACCCACTTCGCAAGCCGTGATTGCTGCTTTCCAGAGCTTCGGACGTAGGAGGGCAACTATCGATAAACTGGTAGACAAGGAGTATGAAGAGGCAAGGAGGAAAGAGCAGGAAATTCAGCAGTTGCGTCAACAAAAGATCCAGCAAAGGGTTCCTGGTAGGAGACCAGTGGGAAGAGCTCGAGCTGGAGATATCGATGGTGAGTGACTGGTAGCGTCGACAACATGTTGACACGAATATAATCATATCTGCATAGCTGTATTGGACGAGATTCAAGATGGCTGGCAGATGGTTACTGATCCCAATGTATGTGCTCTTCATGTGATATAGAGGAACACTGTCTTAACAGACTCAGTTCAATCCTGTGGATCTTGCCCTGCAACTCCTAGACGGATCATCTTTGGGGAAGGACATGGCCTCCTTTCGTAGAACGAAAGACACGCTCTCGAGAGCTCTCAAAGGATCTGTCGATCGTACGCTGTGCGCTACTCTGTAAATTATCCCATCTAACATGTCCTTTGGTCCTCCAGAACATTACCAAGCTTTCAATGCTGCACTCCCTCACCACGCTGCCCTCCTAAGCCACTTTGGGATGACACAGACTCAGATCACCGAAGCTAGGATGGCTCTTCAGGAGGCGAAGGACACCTTAGGAGGCAAACGTTCTGATCTAGTTCAGCTGTGGTCTCGAAGTCAAACGGTGGAAGAGATGGTGCGCATATTGAACCAAATGTGAGAGTTTCAGTCTCTTTGCACCCATGCCCGACTATTGCTTAACTGCATATCCGCAGCGAACATCTGAAATCGGTTCCTGATGCCCTGGAAAGTCTGATATCCGAGAAGCGCTTGTTGCAAGCCGCAGTGCTGCTCGTTCGCAGTATGAAATCAATAAACAAGCCAGATATGCTTGAAATTGGCGCGCTTTCTGATTTGCGAAGCTACTTGAACAGTCAGGAAGTGGTCAGTCGTGTGATCCAATTTCGTGTATCATTGACTAGACTCATTGCTTTCAGGCTCTCAGGGATATTCTCATTGATGAACTTCATAGCCATCTGTATCTCAAATCTTTCTGGTGCGAATCGAGGTGGAGTGTCTATACTCCTGGCCAGCAAACTTGTAAGTGAGGTCGTAACGCCGGTGTCATATCACTGATTGCGGTAGTCTAGTCCCTGCCGTGGAATTCGATGAGGTCGATTCCACCGCGGAATCCAAGCCATCTTTGCAGCCGGCGCAAACGCCAACCTCACCTACTTCTACTCGGTCGACGCGGCTCAGTCGATATCTCAACGACCTGGCGCTTCGTCCAAACGAACCCCCAATAGATGTAAATGATCACAGCGTTCGAAGCAGCATTCCTGGAACACCCATTCCTGGATCATCAAGCGTGATTGGGCTGTCAAGCATCGCTTCGATGAACTCGCTTGCCGCACTATCCGGCGTCAATGCCGCTCTGATGCCCGGCAGCGCTCAGTCTGCACCCAATCAGAACCCTGAAGCTGACTCCTTCCTCTACATCGAGACACTCCTTGAATCACTCGCAGTGCTGGGAAAACTGGGCAATGCTCTAGACGCTGTTGCTCAGAAGCTACCCGGAGAGATATTCTCCCTTGTCGAGGCGACAATAGACGAGGTCGAGGAGCGTGCGGAGTTCGGACGGAGAATGTCCATAATGGTTAGCGCAGGACCGTCGTCATCAGGTGGAAGACCCAACAGTCTGGTTGCTCCCTCGGTGCCACCAAGTGGCATGACCCTTGACTCTGGAATCGCCGGTGTCGCTATTGTTCCCGACGCAAGTGCGTCTGCTGGCCAATCTGGAAGAAGTGTAACTGTACGTGCCATAAGTCTACGCCTGGCAGCTTTGGAGTCGACCACGAAGCATATGGACCAAGAGACATTACGGGACTTCTTTTGGACGTTGTATTCGAAACTTGAGGCGGTTGCACAAGGACTACGCGTTGTATACGAGGTGGCCAATCGGATAGGCTCCGTGAGTTTATTCTTCGCGGATCCCACTCGCATAATACACATGTGTCTGACAAGGAACGTGAAGAGACGAGACTTCAAAGATTCATCTGGAGCAAAACCAGGCTCCTTGTTCCCGCTAGCCGAACTTTGGATGCCCGTGCAGGCAGAAGTATGTCCACCTGACGGGATTTGTACATTCTACTGACTCCTGCCAGGTTCGCACTCTCCTCAGCGACTACATCAACGACGAAGAACAGGGCACGGTGACTGGTCGTAATCCTATATCCTCAATCAATGAGGTGTTGCGCGAGAGCAAATTTAGTCGGGACAAGACAAAGGTTTGTGTCGCATCATTGCAGCGCTCGTTACTAGACTGACTTGCTTTGCTTAGCCCGTCTTCCGCTTTGCAGACACAGACGTCAAGTCAAGTTCGAAGCTTCTGAAGCAGCATGAGGACGAACTTACGCGCGTCCTGAAGGATACAGTTCCAGGCCTTGTACAAGGCTCTTCGGACAATGCCGTACAGGCTACCTTATCCGCTGTTGGCACGGACGATCGGATGCTGGGGACGGGACAACATCACAGGTTACTCGTCCGACCGGACGCATTCCATGTTAGCGTTCTCTTCCAGCCTACGCTTGCCTACCTCGACCGCGTGGCTGAGGTTCTACCTTCCGGCCTAGAGGCTGCTCGCCAAGCGAGCGTCGTTCTGGACGAGTTTGTCCTCAAGGTCTATCTTCCTCAGCTGGAGGATAAGATCTCCCTCGTTTTCCATCATGCCATCACAAGTACGTTATGCGTAGATGACTCCTGTGCGAAATGCTCACGCTTGGTAGGTCCGGATGCATTTGAACCAGACGCTGCGTCCAAGAGGCTCTCTCCTCGGCCATTGGTGAAGGTTGCGGTACAGTTGATGGCACTTGTCAACTCATTGTGTTCAATGCTGCGGACAACACCCTTCCACCGAGAGAACTACTCACGACTAATTCTCACGGTAATTGGGCAGTTCTACCAGCGATGTAGTGACAGGTTCCAGGAGCTGGCCACCACCAGAGACGATGGTGCTGTAGACAGTGATCTCAACTTGGCCCTTGCTGCGCAGTGGGCCCAAACCCCTGAGCTGTATTCGTGCCTCTCGGATTTGTTCAAGGCCGCTCAGGACGACGGTCCTAACGCTAAGAAAGCGCAGCTCCGTGACCAGGAAACACAGATTGAGATTAAATATCTGGGGCAGGGGACAGTGCAAAAACGTGACTTAGTGGCGTCGGCGAGGAATCTATCTTCGCTTGCGTGTCTCTACCACAGCGTTGTGAGTACCTTTGCCACCTCATTCTTTAGACCGAATTGACGCCTCCCCAGACATGGTTTGCAGCGGAATTGAGGGCTCTAGCATCTGTGCCTGAAGGCGCTATCTCACCATCGGCAGAACCTCAGAGCTCCCTAACTCCATATACTCCATATCTACAGGCAGCCATCCCCGTTCAATCGAACGAGCAACTGCGACTTCCGCTATCCTCTGCGATGGCGATGTGCGTATTTGTCTCAGATTTACACAACCATTAAATAATTCATCGCTTTTTGCAGGCGTTTCCAAGCCCTCCACATGACATATACCCAGCTCGCAGAACTCATCCTTCATACGATCCGCATCGATATCCGTTGTCGGGTGATGCATCATCTTGATCTGGGGCTGCGACATGTGCGTTAACTTGACATGTGCCACAGTCATCCTGGCTGACCCATCATCTCACTTGTGCTAGGGGGTATACCGTATTGAACGTGAAGCATCTGAGCCTGATCCTCACATCGTTGACCTGAACGTGGAGATTGGTAAATGTGACGACGCAGTGACGTCTGCACTTCCCGAGTTGGAACGAAGGTAGGCTGCTCTTACGCCGAAGCAGTCGCCCGGCTTGAATTAAAATCTGCGCAGATTCGTCTTTTATGGTCTCGGACACCTCATGGAAGACCTTCTAATCTCGAAGGCGCGGTACATTCGCTCGGCGAATGCAATGGGCGTGCGGAAGATGATGCGCAACGTGCTTGCATTGCAGCAGAACATGAAGACAATCGTGCAAGACAGCCGGAACGTCGAGTTCAACAGAGCAAAGCGCTACTACTCGTTGTTCTTCATACCCCCTCAAGTGAGCCTTACGAGTCTTCACTAGAGTTCCGGAAGAATAACTATTTATGATCTCCTAGGATATGATCAGTGGCATTCGTCAAAAACAGGAGTTCACTTTCGACGAATACAAGACCATGCTCGATCTGCAATGCGGCGTCGACCCCAACGGTGGCTTACCAGCCGGCCAGCCAACGGACCGTAATTACAACATGTATGTCATTGATTTGCACGGACTGGAGCTGGAGAATCCCGCGGACGGTATATCCTGAACTTTCTAGTCATACATTACTTCCTCGCTATCGCAATTATTTATACATGTTCTCTTACGATCGTCTCATGGTATTGTACTGCGAATTACCGTTGTCTCTGTTTCTTTGCAGCACCTTTTTCCCTCTCATTGTGGATTTCGGCCTGCCGGATCCATGCGAGTGATGCACTATCGACTTCCGGAAATGTCTCCGGAAAGCGTTCAGATGGGTGGTTTGAATGTGGAGATAATGTCACTTCGTATTTCCCGGATTTTTTTGTTGGGGTGGAGTTAGGATTCTTGAGGTACGACAAAACAGGCATCCGACCCAAGAGTAGCTGGAAACGCCTTCGCAGGAATCTGGGGACAGGCTGAGGCGGGTGAGGTCGAGTATCAGCGAGTGAACCAGAAGTAGACTTTAAGTCGGCGACTGGTTCCTGCGGATCCTCAGATACAGGTCGAAGTCGCTGATGAGGTGGCCGCGCGAGCTGCTCAGCTTCTTCAAAGACCCCAGTCCCTTGCAGCCCAACACTGCGAACTCCAGACTGTGCGAGGTGATTTTTGTCTACTTCGACCGCTCCTGTCGCTTTATCGACTATAGTGGTTTGCAGAGGAGGCAAAACCTTTCTCCATGCTGACGCGAAGTACCGCCAGCGAATGTTGACTTCACGGCGTTTGCTAAATGGACCCAACAGCCGTGCATCTTCCGAGGTTGGATCCGCCCGCTCTGGTAGAGTTGGCGGCTGGTTGAGATTTTGCGGTCTGAGGCCTTTCGCCGGACGTGACAGCGACGTTGCAACCAGCGCTTGGAGCTCCGGAGAGTAGACGGGAGGTCGGGATTTCTCTTCTGCGGGAATTATACGGCCAGGGGGTGGAGCTCCAGGATCAGAGAGAAGTGGCTGCCAGAGGACGCGTCAAACGAGCTCGATTGTCCGATGACAATTCCCCGCACCTCGATGAGCTCATACCGTAGCTTGCCTTTCCTCCCGTAGGCGAGGTTCAAGATGTGGTCAAAGCTTCTTGCACGTCCAGCATTGGCCTGGTTCAGCTTGCGCAACTCCTGTGATCCCAATAGTACATCGTGCAAGTCTGTGTAATGTGCGGCGAACCTTCTGAAATCTCTTCATTCTTCGAGCACGCGAGACTTCATCCGTCGTGCTCAGGATGGCGCGAGCGTCGTCTGCGAGCTTTAATCGGAAGAACTGGCTGGTATTTTGCGGGTAAGTTTCGCTGCCACCGCATGTGACGCTGGACATACCGGAGATACTCTGTAGGAAGTAGACGGCTCTGCCTCCGACCAGCCCTGTACAGGCCAATCACATCGCGGCTCATAGGCTATTTTGTATGGCGACAGCCCGAAGCAAACGGCTGTTGATGGCGGGGGATGGCAGAAGGAGGACTGTTCTCGAGGACTCCCAGTCTACTCTCGGAGGAGTCGTCACGCGCCGAGAAGCGACCGCCATGTGATCGGCCTTCGCGTCGCGTCGCGACTTGGAACCTCGACGGCGGGCACCCACGCTCGCAGGACCCCGTCGTTCGAAATGCCACCTCATGCTGCCTTGTATCCTTGGGGACCACGGCGTGCGATGCTCGTGAGGGGTGGCCCGACACCACAATGCGGGAAGCCGGCTCACAAGGCTCCTCCCAGTATCATGATGAAATGTAGCTGAACACCAGAGATGCCTCGCTATACCAACCGGAGGCTGACCTTTCCTCTTGACGCCTGCTTTTCTATTCTTCTCTAGCACAAACTGTGAGCTGGACAGCGAGCTTCTCCGGATCGAAAGACGACATCACGGATACGAACGCACGCATCCATCGTGCCCAACGCTTATGCAGATTTGCACACATGAGCAATTTATTTCCGCAGTTACTCCGTGGTTTCTAAGAATTCCTCGGTCGAGAGCTTTTGCGACGGTGTCCATGGCTCCATATATAAAGACTCTGCTACCCCGAGTCCATAGGCCACCTCACAGCATCATGTTCTACTCGGCGATTCTTCTGGCATTCGTCTCTGCCGCTCTCGCTCAGCAAACCGTATGTCCTTTCAGCAAGTCAACCTTTCCTTACTATTGACTTACTCCTGCCACAGGAATGGGGACAATGCGGTGGTATCGGCTGGAGTGCGTCCCCATTCGAGTTCGGAACCAACGTACATGATCTTGATGACATACGACAGCCGGCGAGACGTCTTGCGTGTCCGGAACCGTCTGTACTGAGCTCAACGATTGTAAGCTCCTCTTCATGAAGAGCGTACGGCACTGCTCACTTTGACGCAATAGACTACTCTCAGTGCCTCCCTGGTACTGCTGCCCCCAGCTCAACTTCTGCGCCTTCTCCGACTACCAGTGCTCCGAGCGCGCCGACCCAAACCAGTCTCCTGCCACGTTTGGGCGGTGTCAACACTGCGGGCTACGACTTCAGCGTTGTGCGTAGCTGCAATTTCGTGTCAAACCATTGATCTAAGTAATTGTGTCTAGGCGACCAACGGAAGCTTCTCGGGAACAGGTATATACAAATCAAAGAATCTCATAGCAACGAGACTTATGGATTATCAGGGGTCTCCCCTCCTGTGTCCCAGTACCCTCACTTCACTGCGGAGGGTGCGAACCTTTACCGTATCCGTAAGTTCTCTTTTGACATCGTAACGCAATTGCACTAATGCCGCTGTTATTCTGTTATTCGTAGCCTTCGGTATGTGAAATGGCCCGCACCACCGTTTTCGCATCCGTTCATGGCTATTTCTACTAGCGTGGCAGTTGATGACCCCCACTCTGGGCGGCACGATCGACTCCAACTTCTTTTCCACCTACGATACGACGGTGCAGGCGGCTCTTAACTCGGGCCCGAACGTCTACGTCATCGTTGACCTCGTAAGCTTCCCAATGGCACTCAACTCGCTAATTATAACTGAAGTTATTGACTTCGTCATAGCACAACTACGCAAGGTGGAACGGCGAGATCATCGGGCAAGGTGGTCCCACCAACGCGCAGTTTGCGTCGATCTGGACCCAAATTGCTGCGCAGTACGGCACAAATGAGCGTATCATCTTGTAAGCGACTTACGCTCGCATTCGGAGGACAATGCTAACGATGACGCAGCGGTATCATGAATGAGCCCCATGATTTGCCGTCCGTGGAGACATGGTCTGACACGCTCCAATACGTCGTCACCCAGGTCCGCGCTGCGGGATCGCAGAACTTCCTGCTCCTGCCTGGATCCAGCTACTCCTCTGCTCAGACATTCCCGACAGAGGCTGGTCCTTACCTCGTCACTATCACCGATCCGCTTGGTTCGAACGACAAGCTCATCTTTGACGGTGAGTAGCAAGTCAATGGGAGCAATAACGTATTTCTGAACCTGAACCTGAACTCTCAGTTCACAAGTATCTCGACAGCGACAACAGCGGCACGCACGCCGACTGCGTCACCGTGCGTATATGCGCTCCTTGCACTATTGTACAACTGGCGCTGACACTCGTTTTCTCAGAACAACGTCGACGTTCTCACAACTCTTGTCCAATTCCTCCAAGAGAACGGCAACCGTCAGGCGATCCTGAGCGAGACTGGTGGTGGTAACACCGCCAGCTGCGAAACTGAGTATGTACCACCCAGCGAAGCGGGGCAGTTAAACTAACCACACGTCCTGCCTTAAAGCCTCGGCCAGGAGCTCGCATACGTGAGCTCCGCGTACCCGACCCTCATCGGCTTCTCCATTTGGGCCGCGGGAGCTTTCGATACGACCTACGTGCTCACCGTCACCCCGAACGCCAATGGTACTGACCAGCCTCTCTGGATCGACGCTGGTACGTCTATATATCTCCCCAGGTTGTAGAAGACACTCTAATGCATGTGTGCACAGTCATCCCCAACCTGCCGTGAGGCGGAGATGCGCAACGTTCTCCAAAAGTGTCTGTGGTGTACTAGTGAGACTGAGAAAGACGTGTAGATCATGCGAAGAAAATGGTATTTTTTTGGGATAGTCCTTGCTTTTAGCGCACCTTGAGACTTCACTGCAGTCCTGCTGAGATTCCACTGAGCGATGTTATGGCCGGCACGGAGGATTTCCGCTTTCGGCCAGCCCTCGACGCTGCGCGATCGGTTCCCACGGCCAAAATAAGGAAGAGGTTTAGTGAGCTTGCTTACCTGAGGCCATCGAGGACAGTCTTGCTCAGCTTTGCTCGACATCTCTTCAAAAGGGTGCTAAGTCTCTGACTCTGATTTCCCAGTTACTTTGGACCCGGTATACTAAACGTGAGGCTGGCAGTATCCGATGGTACGTAGTCATCCGGATGCAGCAGTTAAGTCTCAATCTAATCATTGATCCTCTTCCGTAAGGCACCTCCGAAGGGCAAAAATCCGAACCCGAGTGGATTGGGTCGTGCAATCATCAATAAGAAGGTCAAAGATGCCCGCCAAGCGAGAGAGTCTGGACTAGTAAGTAGCACTGTTGATCAAGAACTGGATGTCTCATTGAGCTCATTTTACATTCTAGTATACCACGGACCTCGATTCCACCACACGCCTCCAATCTATCACGCAGGAGCGGGACCTCGATGAGTTCTTGAATACTGCACAGTTGGCTGGCACACAGTTCACGGCTGGTAAGTCGACCCTTCTGACTCGAGGCACATCGTCTAATTACCTCGTCCCAGAACGTCGAAACGTCAAAATCATCAATACACCCTCTGGGTCTCAGCACAACCCGTATCTCTTGTCTGAAGAGGAGGAGGAGAGCACGTTGCAGAAACATCAACAAAATAAGCAGCGTTTGCGGGTGCCGAGACGACCGCCATGGACGAAGGATATGACCCCTGCCCAGTTGGACCGGCAGGAGAAGGACGCGTTCCTTGACTGGCGGCGAGGGCTTGCAGAGTACGTTCAATTCATAAGCATGTCTTCATGCTCTTATGGAAACAGTAATGCGTTCATCTAGACTGCAAGAGCGCGATGGTCTGCTGCTTACTCCATTCGAGCGCAATATTGAAGTCTGGCGACAGCTTTGGCGTGTACTCGAGCGATCGCACCTCGTTGTCCAGATTGTCGACGCGCGTAATCCGCTGCGATTCCGTTGTGAGGATTTGGAGTCGTACGTGCAGGACGTTGAGGGTGCGGAGGGAGAGCAGGGAACAGGAAGGGGCAAGCGGAGGAGCCTGTTACTGATCAACAAGGCTGATCTCTTGACCGCTCAGCAAAGGTACGTCCCGTAGCGGGATTCGCACTGGACGATAAAGTTGACTGGGATTAGGTTGCAATGGGCCGATTATTTCGACTCGCAGGGAGTGCGGTACGCTTTCTTCTCGGCCGCGAATGCTGCAGCATTGCAGGAGGCGCGACGTGAAGCTCTTGCTGCGCAAGATGCAACTGAGAGGCTTGCGGCTGCAGGTACAGAGAATGCGGAGAGCGATGAGGAGGGAGACGAGGATGGCCTCGAAGAGCCACCTGCAGGTGCCTCTGACGAATTTGCCAGTGGCAGTGACAACGGCTCGGCGACTGAGGAAGATTCATCTGATCCTGAATCGGAAGATGAGCAGGGTCTGTATGTCCTTCCGAAGGAAGAAGCCCTCAGTGACGATCCGAGGACGCGGGTATTGAGCGTCTTGGAGCTCGAGGATTTGTTCGTCCAAACCGCACCAGATCTGTCTAGTAAGCCAGCATTTGGGATATCCTCCCCAGGCTTCTCGTCTGACATCCTCTGGCTTCGCAGCATTCACGGATTCATCTGGGAACCACCCCACAAGACTGGTCGTTGGTCTCGTTGGGTATCCTAATGTAGGTAAATCCAGCACGATCAACGCTCTTATTGGCGAAAAGAAAGTCAGCGTGTCATCCACGCCCGGAAAGACCAAGCACTTCCAGACCATCCTTCTCTCACCGACGCTCGTCCTTTGTGACTGCCCCGGTCTCGTATTCCCTCAGTTCGCTACCACAAGGGCAGAGCTCGTGTGTGACGGTGTCCTTCCCATTGACCAAATGCGAGAGTACACGGGTCCCACTGCACTGGTGGTGAAGCGCATTCCGCAGGAAGTCCTTGAGGCTATTTATGGCTTGTCTATCAGGACGTCAGGAGCCGAAGACGGGGGAGATGGCAAAGTCACTGCAGAGGATTTCCTGATTACCTATGCTAGTAAGTTTCGCTCAATTCGTGTTGTGTATCTAGATGTAACTGACTATGTTTTCAGTTGCGCGTGGATTCACGCGGTCAGGACAAGGTAACCCCGACGAAGCTCGTGCCGCAAGATTTATCCTGAAGGATTATGTCAACGCCAAGCTCCTGTTCTGTCACCCGCCTCCGGGTATCAGTGAAGACGAGTTCAATGAACAGACACGACAATTGGCTCTTCGTCGCGCAGCGGGGAAGAAACGCGCTCCTACAACCCGAGTAGTCAAGGGTGCTGACACCTTTGTTGCGCCCCACGATGTCTCTCCAGCCCATTCTTCAGCCAGTGGTACTCCTGCTGCAACTCCTGGAGGGCGCAAGTCGCGCGTTATAGATCAGGATTTCTTCGCGAACGGGTCTTCGATGTCTGCAAGACCCTTCGTGCAGGGTGCAACGCGGGGCGGCCAAGAGGTCTCACGAATGCGTCTCTATCCTCATCAAAATTCTGTCGCTGATGACGGGACATCTTTATCTGGACGAAGGGCAAGGATTGCGGCAGTTCTAGCCCAGGCAGGGACGGAGATCGGCGCAGGGAAAAAGCATCACAAAAAGATGAAGCGAGTCAAGCAAAGGAGCGGGAAGGGCTATGATTAGCGTGTCTCTTGTGCAAATGTCGATGTATCATTCTCTCTATATGCTAGAGCTATCCGTATCTTGGACGCAGGGCATAAGGCTAGTTCACCTTCCTGACTATATGCGCTCACGTGGTCGAGAAGAGTCCGACGCGTCGACGCTCCTCGTCGGCCTCACATCTCTCCACTCTCGTACCTCCTTTCCTCTAATCTGAGACAGGACACACTGCATCTGAATAGTTCATCTCGTGGTCAAACCCAAAACAATCAGATGCCTACCTCGGTCTCTTTTGCTGAATCTCGGTCTGGGTGCGATGAATTAACCCAGTACTCGGTTGCTTCGCCACCGCCCCCTGAGCCTATGCCCTCCTCCAGCGTATGCGCGAAGTTCTACACTACGAGTTGTGTGGGCAAGAGAGAGGGTATGAAGCCTCTTGTTGTTTTCGCGACTGCGGCTGACGATCATGTGAAGCACTTGTTCTTAGCATCGACAGACCCCTTACCATTGGGCGAAATCCTTCGTGGTGCGGTCACATAAACCCCCTCGGCTGTAGGGCATAACATTCACTCATGTTTATAGTTCATATGTCCTCAAGGATGTGGTAGTCTCCAGTCTTCATTGCAAACTATATGCGTGAGGCTCCTTGTGATTCATTCGTAATGTCTATCTATTCATCAGGTTTTGAGCGCAGCATCCGTTCTAGTAATGGTGGTATAATTGTCTCGTGTCAGGTATTCTAATTCGTTTTTCCTAGCAATATTATACCCATAGCTCCCAATAGGATCTCTCTACGAATGGCGTCGTCCTGAATGGACACAAATTCAGGAAGACATCCGTGATTCTTATGGATGGAGATATCCTACAGATACCATCGTCTCAAAGTTGAGCGATATGTGCTTGTATGCGACTGACTTTGACCGTATATAACAGAGTTTGAGTGCATTCATATGCATAGACTTCCGGGTGAAAGGTCAAATATATTCGACCCCACGCCGCCTGTGAAGCAAATGTTAAAAACAAAGGTCCATCTGACAACTGCAAGGTTATATGCCGTATATTGACACGCTCTGTGTTAGCGCATCCTCAACTACGTCGTGACGTCACACTGTCTTGGAAGCGGAAGCTTTGCGACAGTTCACCTTGCTATGGATGCATCTGCATACCGACAAGTTGCTTGTAAGAGCATCAAGAGAAAATCTCGTGATGCCATAGATAAGGTTATGAAGGAGGTCAACATCCTGATATCCCTAGATCACGTAAGAGGACTACGACTATAGTCGACTTGGTCTGACGGTTACTCCAGCCAAACATCAATCGCGTGTATGCTGCCAATCATGACTCTAGTTTTCTGTGAGCGTTAACATAGTGATAATGTACATGTCGTTGACTCATGGCGTCCAGTCATATTTTTTTAGAGCTTTGTACTGGTGGCGATCTCTTCTCCTACATAGTCGGGCACAAAGACAGCAGGCTATGCGAAGGAGAGACGAAGTACATCATGTATCAGCTCCTCAAGGGCCTGAAATATCTACATGATAAACTTATATCACACCGAGGTGAGTAGTTCACGTTCATCCATCTCCACTGACCTGAATCCGTCCCCATAGATCTGAAGGTAAAGCTTCTGAACACTACGACTATCCTCGTATCATCAACCATGTCTTCCGAAACATAGCCCGAGAACATACTCCTTCATTCGCCAGGACCCTATCCCCGTATTCAGATCGCAGACTTCGGGCTTGCGCGACCCAAAGCATACCAAGAGACCTTCACAGTTTGCGGTACAGTATCGTACCTACCTCCGGAGGGGATCCTCGCACTCGACCACAAGCATCTCGGCTATGTCGGCATGCCGGCAGACTGCTGGAGCGCGGGCATCATCATGTATATCATGCTCACGTACGTGTCTGGGGCCGACGTGCGTAGACTATTGACCGTATAAGTATTCTCAGTGGTTGTCACCCATTCGACTACGAGAAGGTCCCAGGCGAATCGGAATGGTACTCGTACAGGCCCTCGGAAGATTTGGGCGATATGTCGTCTATCTCTCAAACCTCGGTGCGCAGCGATCGAATGGTGAAGAAGAGGATTGTACATGGCGAGGTTGAATTCCCGGAAAACATCTGGCACAATATTCCTGATGGTACGATGAGTACCTCTGTTCTTGCAGCAGCTACCACCCGTCCTCTCGTTTCAGTATTGACCCCGGAACCGCGGACGCTGACTTGGCTAACTCCTTCGCATAGCTGAAGACCTCTGCAGCCAGCTTCTCGTCTACGATCATCCCAAGCGCGCTACCGTGCATGCGGCGCTCAAGAGCAAGTGGTTCAACTGCGAACTACTCGAACTGGAAGCCGCCTATCGCGAGAGAATAGTCTCGGGATGAACCCGCTGGGCCGTCTGCCCCATACGCTTTCTCTCCCTCTTATCGTATTCCTGTTGTCTCGCATGTGTTAGTTCATTGTCATGAAAATTATCAATATACGAGGAGAAGCAATTGTCCTGTATGTCATGTAGCCGTACCGCGGCGCAATTGACTTTATGAGTGTAAACAAGTTCGCCTAGACGGCGTTTGTATCTGAAAGAGAGTGAAAGCGATATCTTCTCAGAGTCCTCTCGGCCAATGATTCTGCAGAGCTTATTGTCGTTGATACATCGGAAAAACTTCTTCATATAGGCTACTCTATTGTCTTCTACACATTGATATCTCCCTACGCCTTCAAGAAGTTCGCGTGGACTAGTACAGGAGATCAGAATATGATGTTTCATGCAGAGAAACGAAGCTTACAATGAACGTGATCAGCACCAAAGGTAGATATCTGAACGAAAGAAGAGAAGAATTTAGCGACTTGACGATGCTACTCGAGCGGAACACATACGAAGTAGTAGCTGTGATCGTAACCATCTTGGCTCCGCACACGGACCTGCATTTCATCATAGCCGACACCTCGGGCGGCCTGCAGGAAGTTCTCCGGGAGCAGCTGGCCTTGCTTGTAGAAGTTGTCCGCCGTACCCTGTTCCACGGTCAAATGTGGCTAAACCTACCAACGAGAATCCACTCACGTAGTCAACGAGAATGTGGACGGGCTCCTTGCCCATCTTGGAGATGATCTCGGTCGCGTCGTACTGGTCCTTAGCCTCTTCCACACCGCCCTGTAGGTAGCCCGAGAACGCCTTCTGGCCCCACGGGCATTTGGTCGGGTTCGCGATGGGTGCGAACGCGGAGCACGAGCGGTACTGCTTCACGCCGGAGCGCAGGGACTGCAAGTACATAGTGAGGGCCCCGTGGCCACCCATGGAGTGTCCGAAGATCGATTGGCGGGTCAGATCCTAGGGCGACATCGTCAGTGACGTTTGTGTGCCTATATGCATACTGTCATAGGAAGCCTACAATGGGGAGACCCGCGGCCTCGATTGTCTGCGGGAGCTCGACGGTGACATGGGCGAGCATGTTATAGTGCTTCGCGTACTTAGGGTTCGTAGCGTTCACGTAGAAGCCCGCGCCTGAGGGAAAGAGATATCGCTCAAGTGTTAGTATCAGTAGCGGAGAGACCCACCAGTTCCGAAATCCCAATCGGCATCCTCGCCCTCGATGCCAGCACCCCGAGGCGAGGTGTCGGGGAAGAGGATGGCAATGCCCTCCTTGGCAGCAGGGCCAAGGAACCCGCCCTTCTGCGCGCTACATGCAGGATCAGGTTCCACTCCACTCACGACACCGGGCAGAACCTACGCGTTGTCCTCCGTGCAAGTAAGACCGGAGAGGTAGGTCAACAGCGGGACCTTGCCCTTGGACGCATTTGCAGGCAGGAAGAGGTTGAAGTTGGCGTACAGTCCTCCCAGAGCTTCAGACTTGATAGTGTGTCAGAGTGCAGCTCTCCTGAGTCGCTGAGGTTGACTTGCCTTGAATTTGTATTTTATCAATTCACCATCGAACGCCTTGTTTGACGAGACCTTCTCGAGCGACATGACGGTTTGCAGCAACGGAGACGGGAAGAGCGTCGAACGGTGGGTGAATACGAGAGACAGGAAGCTTTCTGAAGGCCTCGAGTATAAACGAGCCCCCCACCAGCTTTGGACGTGCGTCACAGACTGGACCGCATGATCAGCCTAATCTAATGGCGCGGAATCGAGCACCCGTCGCCGTCCCATCCTCCTCTTCTCGCGGGTTCCAACTCTCACACTCTTTTGCACACGCTATTCGAAGAAACCGAATGCTAAACATCGTCGTCGACACTGAAGCAGCCGCGGCGGCCGACTGCATCTGTACGGAGGCATTCGCTCGCAATGTGCTCCTCCTGTGTATTGCGGAGTGCCCGGACCGCCGACGCGTCCTAAGTCACGTGCCAGAGTCCACTGTGGCCCCGAGTCGAAGATCCTTCGCATCCTCGCACGGCCGTACAAATTCTTGCATGTACTCCCTCGCAATGAGCCACCTCTAGGATAGACATTGAGCCACTATGGAGAGATTAATCCTACAAATATGCGATGTATGTATGTACTATGGCGCCAAATATTGCAACAGACGGGTATGTGGAGGTTGCTAGTGTGTTCATTATGTCTATGACGGCCGTGCAGTTCGTTCGCCGTCCGGAATGTCGCATTCATGCGAGGTAGGGTGGTCGTGAGCCCGGTCCAGGCTGTCCGCCATCTCGGCGCGCTCGCCCTCCCTCCGGATCTCCTCCCTTTCTGCACTCGAGACGCGCTCGGGAGCCTCAATTGCAGCAGACGCGCCGGCACGCGCCGGAAGTTCCTGCTCCTGCTCCTGGCCCTCGGCGACCCGCGCAAGGTGATCCGCGATACCAAGGTAGAAGGTGGCAGGCTTGAACTTGATCTCGCGCCCCATGATCTCTGCCCATTTATACCGTGCCGTGTTGATCCAGCCAACGAGGTCAAGGTGGTTTACGCCCTCAAGCGTACCAAGATACGTCCCCTAAAGTTCATGTAGGCGACATCCGTGAGTACTGAATCCGCCAATGGGCACATGTAAAACGTACCCATTTTGCCGACTTGAGTGAGACGAGGCCGTCATTCGGACCTTCCTTCTCCAAGATGACAGAATGAGGCCACCTGGCATATGATTCATTCACGTCCAAAGTAGGCTGGATTCAAAAAATACGCACTTCCAAGTGTCAATCAAGCCTGGCTCGTACACTGCACCCCAGCTGAAGTACTTCACGCCAGGGACATCCGGCGTCTGGTCGTTGAACTTGCGCATATTCTCGACCGTCAAGAACTCAAATGCCTTCCCGTCTCCTCCGCCATTAGGCAGCATGTCGAGCAATGATAGGACCGATGGTAGCCGTTCTCGTCCGACGGTGGAGAGAAAGTGGTCTGCGAACGACGATCCTCGGTGTGGACTCGAGATTGTGGTTATGGACAGGACTTTGAACTTGCGCTCCGTCAGATGTGTTGTCAAGTACCTGCAGTCAAGACCACCCTATGCGCGTACGTGTGAGATATTGAGGGTCGCCGGGATGATTGACCTTACCATGCTATGTCCTAGACAAAAAAGGTGAGCCTATGGTCTATATAAGCACTCCAGCGGACTCAGACGCGAAGCAGCTCACCTATGAGGTGCACACTGCGACCCGGATAGGCCTCGTCGATCTTCTCCATGAGAACTTTCGCGCGATCAATGGGCGAGCTCGTCGCAGGTACTCTGGTAATAAGGACCTCGCAGTCGTTGGATTCCAGTGCATCTTTAATACCCCGCCAGTGGGAGACCTGTAGAGCTCCGAGAGTGACCGTGTCAAAGCCTAGCAGGCCGTGACAGAAAACAACCGGATTCTTTGGAGAAACGTCTGAAATGCATCGGTTCAGCTCAGTGATCGCAAGTAAGGATCTTTGCAGGGCGTACATTTCTGCCGTATACGTTCCCTCTGTTCTTCTGGGGTCGCGGCCTTGTCCTCCTCGTTCAAGTATGGGTCCATGTTCTCCTTGTTCGTGCCCTCGTCCGAGTTGAACCAATTTTTGATAGAATCCGGAAGGCCGAACTTGAGGGATTGGGAGGGCGTCGACGTATGCAGGCCTCTCCCTCTTTCGTGTATTGACCGTAAGGTATCAAGCGACGACCGCGTAGACGCTGTCGAGCGCGACGGAGGAGAGCGATTAAGGTGCGCAGGGGCAGGAGTATGCGGGATAGGTACGGGTATCGGCGTCGGGCTGAGGAACATGTCGAAGTCTTGGCTGGACTCGGAATCCGGCGGGAAGGGATTCTCGAAGGGGTCTGCGTATCGCGTGCCGAAGGGCGTGGGGGAAGTTGGAGAGAGACACGCGGTGGGCATCGTGGTGCGCGAGAGGCTGGAGAGGAACGAGGGCGGTTTCGGCGGGCGGAAGTGGGGTGGCAGGCGGGCAGCCTCTGGGCGTTGCGGGAGGTCGACAGCCTCGGGCTGTGCCTGAGAGTACGCCTGCACGATGTGGGGGTCGTCGCAGAGCGCATCTGCGAGGGCGTCCGCGGCGGACGACGGGGTGCTCGGCGAGGACGGCGCGGGTGAGTCCCGCGGCGAGGGCGTCGGCGCGCACGAGCGGTCTGGCGACTTGCCTGCGTGGGCCTTGGAGGGCCCCCGCGCGTGGCTGCCGGACAGCCAGCGGATCACAGGATGGGGCATGTCGTGCGCAGGCGCAGAAGAGCCGGAGCATTCAAGCGGCATGGCGATGCTGTGTGGTCTGGAAGGAGGGCGGTAGCGTGCTGCAGCGGAGCCAGGGCGTGCGGTGGGGAGGCTGGGGGTCGGGGGACGGGTGCGTGTCCTGCGCATGTCCGATGTGAGCTCCTCGGAGCGACGCGAGGGCGGCTCGGACGAGGAGGACGGGAGGGAGAGCTGGAGGGAGGAGAAGAAGGAGCCGAGGCGGGCGGCGACGGAGGCCCTCTGGTCATCGTTGGCGGCGGCGTTGGGAGTAGAGGACATCCCCTTGCGTCGCACAGCCGGCGCTTCCACTCACGCGTCCCCGCCCCCGCTGCGCGTTCACTTTTAGCAGCTTTGGCGGTGGCTGCCATGAGCCATCCCTCGTTGCCTTCTGTCCTCCCCTCTGTCCCTGTTCTCCAGGATGGTGCGCACGCCGTGATTCCTATCAGCTTGCACTCACGAAGCCCCAGTCACGACCACCCCTCAGCAGATAGCCGAGACGAAGCTCGCGAGGGTCACGAATCCGGCCGAGTGAGTGCGCCTGCCCAGCATAGCGCGTTCCTTCAACATGCCGAGTCCGTGCTGCTCTCTAGGACTCCTATCTTTATATGTGCTTTCGACAACTGCAACAGATTGTTTCCTACGCGTGACCGCCTTATGACGCACCGGAAACGCGACCACGACTCGGAGGACGATGCGGACATAATCACCTGGAACGGGTGAGCAGGTCTCGTCGGGAACCGAGTGAGAAGCAGTCTCTGTGACCTCTCCAAAATAATAAACTTTCGTGTCAGGACTATCGTGCGTATGCGTGATTTGTGTTGCTCTTATGTCTGCGGCCATGACACCACAACAAAGTATTTATCATCCACCTCGTCTCCTGTCGATCCGTTTCCAAGCTAATCGCGGGCTCAATATACAACAGTCAGAAGGCAGCGCCTGCTCGGTCAAACATCTTGTTATACGAGGGTAGATTCTGCAGTACAACTCCGCTAATCGAGTCCGTATATGATAGAAATGATCCAGGTCTAGTTGGTCGGCTGTGATATCCCAGGAGCTCTACGGTTGTCAAGCATTCTTCACAAACTAGTCAGTAGAGGATCTCGCAGAGCCTCTTCCGCACGGGGTCTTCTACTAGGATCCAACGTCAAGAATGAACGCATGAGCTTGGTGTAACCCAACATGAGGCTGTCTCCATTGTGATCTTTCGCGTACTTCTCCATGTCGCTCTCCATTGTCTGGATTGGTCGAACGCCGGGAATAGCATGATTGACCAGCTCTGCGCATTCTGGATCAGAAGACGTTGATCACGATACAATAAATGGACACACTCTCTATGTCTTCGACGCCGATCAATTTACCGTACCGTCTCAAAGGTGCAAGCTCATGAGCATCCTGCATGCGCTGCGCCATCTGCGAAAGGTGGACCACCTCGCGTGGCAAATCGGTGGGTACATCCGGAGAGAACAGCCATTGCCCGGTCGCAAGCTCGAACATCTACGCGCAGGATGAGTCAGTTTGAATAGAGAGTGAAGACATCTCGCACCAAACAACCCAAACTCCATATGTCGATTGGCGGGCCCCAAGGCAGGCCGAAGATCACCTCAGGAGCGCGCAGAGCATACGGTTGGACAATGCCGCCTTGATCTGGGATATGTGGACGGGCTTTTGGATTGCGTCAATGATAGCGGACCTCGGCCGTGAGTGATGTCGACGCACCGTGGCCGAAATCCGAGATGACCCAACTGAGACCAACGTCCCCATCGAAATCTGGTGTGAAGTGGATTGGCGCGGCTGCCACCGGGTGGAACGGCAGCTCGTCTGGGGCGATATCTTTGTTGATATACCAAAGTTTGCTCGGATTCTCGGACAGCTCGCGCATTACGGTCGCTTCCACATCGGTTGGTTTTAGTAATATATTATCTGGCTTCAGATCTTCGAGATAATTCAGAGCATGAAGTATCATAATGTTTAACGTCATACCAGTATGGATGATTTTGCATTCGTCATGCAAGTACGAGAGGCCCTTCAGAGTATCCCTGACCAGCTTCAAGACGAGCTTAAGGGGTAACCGAGACTCGTTCGAATGAATCAGAAGTCCGGGCACGTCGAAACTGAGCACATCGGTCACTGCGCAGACGTGAGTGCCTGCGAAGCTGTTGAACTCAAAATCGTGGAGCAGTTTCCCGACGTGACGGAAGCCGGGGTGTGATGGGTTGGCGGAGGCGATCTTCTTGAGCATCTCCATCTCCTTCATGCGCCCAAGCTGTATCTCCCTGCTGCCGAAGGCAGTCAACATCTTGATCGCCACGCTCTTCTGCAGTCTGTAACGCGAGCGTTGAATATTAGACTTGGTACGGGTGGAGAACGGCTGTAGCTTACTTTTGGTCCTTGGCTAGCCAGACACTGGAGAACCCGCCCCATCCGAGTTTCCTGGTGATAACGAAGCGGCCTTGCTCGAAAGTCTCCCCTAATCGGGCTGGATAGAACCCCCCGCGTTCCGCGATGGTGATACCAAGGTTCTCTTCAGGCCATTCAAAAGTCTTCAAATTATAGTTCGATGGCCAGAAAATGTTCGGCGCACTCTCATGCGTGGACAGCGATCGACGACGGAGCTGGTAGCAGCTGGGACGCAGTAGACGCGCTGGGGCCGGCTGCTTGGCAGCGGGGAGGCGCGAGGAGATGTTGCGGGACACCAACATGGGATCTAGGCCAGACGGGGGTCACGCTGGAAAGTGCGAAGATGAGCGGTCGCCACCGGGGAACCAGAAGTAGTGCTGCAACTGCAGTGATGTCGGACTGCGCCATGGAGCTCGACCGTATGGCATGTACTGGTAGACGCCGTGGCCCACTGCGAGATCGCGGGAGTCTCGACAGTCAGAGATGCAGCTGCGCGGGTATCCTGGAGCACTGCAAAAAGGAGACTCGCATACATACTACCATCTGCTCTGCCGCCGCCAAGAGCGATCGAGCAAGCACTGAGCATTCCCACGGCGTGACGTCAACTCTTATCGCGGACGAGTTCCCGCGCACACGGGCGTATGACGTCGGCAACACTCTCCGCGACCAAATGGGCCATCTTACGTCGAGTGCCGTCTGCCACCCAGTGCGACGGCTCCTGCAGTGTAAGTCCGTCTTCCTTGTTCCGGGATCCCGAGAATCTGATGAACATTTCGTGCGTGCAAGGCTATACTTCAATCACATGCCTGCTGCTGCCATGTTCATCGCGCACATATGTGCAAATGGTCAAGTTGATTCCAACAAATTGCAGTGTCTCAGGATACCCGATCCATCCGACAATCCACGAGAATAGTGACATGCTGGGCAGAGGCGAGGCCACGGCCTACCACTCGAGACCACCGGCGTGGCTACATGCTGATCTCGAGCGACAGCGATGCATGATGAACTTGATGTTCGTTTGTCACATATGTTGATTCGTCCCTGCCCCGCCGTACCATGAGAATTCCGAATAATAGGAGAGAGTTTGCACACCCAATGCATCTTCTCCGCCTTGAAGCGATGCAGACTGTCGCTCTTGCTGGGAACCTCGTCCTCATACCGACCATCTAACAGCCCCAACCTCTGCACTCGTCCCCTCAACAACCGGGTTCGTTCCCGAGGTCCTATATATCCTTGCAAATATTCAGGCGATCCTGACCCATATTTTTGACCGACATGTGCTGTTGGCGTGCGAAGCAGTCGAAGCTCGGCATTGATTCTGCCACATTTCATCGTACATATACGGTGCGCATCTCACTCCTTGAGGAACCAGACGAACTGGAGAGGTGAGCTACCGCCCTCACCAGTGGCGATCTTCGTTGCTCATGCTCGTTTCACAGTACTGAGAGCGATAACACTGTCGTCGGCAAGCAGGATCTTGGAAAATCAAAGACGCCACTACAGCCTCCTGAAGACATGCAGGCTCCGAGACCTGTCCCCCGCTACCCGTGGTCACAGCGAACACTGAATGTCCTTGAACAATCCCCTTCGCCGATTCCTCGATATGGCCACACTCTCTCAGTAATCTCCGAGGGCGGAGATGGAGTTTGGCTTTTCGGCGGTGTCTCCGACGGAGCGCTGACATCTGACGTCTATGTGCTGAATATCCAAGACGGTGCCGTGAAGCGTAGACATACCGAAGGTACAAAACCTACTCCGCGGATGGGACATGCGGCGGTAGTCGTGAAAGTGTATGAGCCGGAGATGAGGGAGTCAATCATCGTATGGGGAGGACAAGCAAACAAGCGAGATTCGGATCTCTACGTCTTTGACATATGTGAGTCCGAGCTCATCTGTACAAGCATGTGATGATAACACTCACCGCTGCCTAGCGAGCCTTATATGGTCACGGCTCCGATGGACTGGGCACGGGCCAACTGGGCGAGTTGGGCATACACTCACCGCTGACGGATGCAGGCTATTCATGTTCGGCGGAGATGTTGAAGGTCGCCCTTCAGACGAGCTCTGGGTGTGTGATATCGACGCATGTAAGCATACCACCGGTCGCTGTGTAGCATCTTACTCAATCCCTGGGTTCATGTAGCTTCTCACTCGGCAACATGGGGCAGAATCTCGCGTGCGGATGATATGGTATGGCCTCCGGCACGTGTTAACCATACCTGCATTTTACACGAAGAACATATCTACCTGTGAGTTCCTATAGGCTGCAGATCGCATTATCCAAGAGGGCTGATGTTTCCTGTTAACCGAATCTAGCTTTGGCGGCACGGATTACCAATATCACTACAACGACACGTGGATGTTCTCGATAGTCTCACACACTTGGGTTGAACTCAACGTCATTGGCTATCTTCCTGATCCTTCCGAAGGGCATTCTGCGGCGCTCGTAGGGGATCACATGTATGTATATGGAGGGCGCGACGTGAATGCTGTCGAGACATATCATCTTGGCGCACTTGACATTCCTCGTGAGCATGCCCCCTTTCCATCCCTTACACCCGAAGTGACTAATATGAAAGTGGCCAGACTGCCGATGGTATATGTTCCAGAGGATGGGCCGTGGGGCAGGCCCCCGAGCTGACCACGCGGTGGCAGCGGTGGGGTCAGAGATCATAATCCTTGGCGGAGAACCCCGGAGCTACGAGGCTCGATCCGCAAACAGGGATGAAGAGAAGAAAGATCAGCATATAATGCACGTGTTGGATACTGGTATGTGGCTTTCTGGCATCCCAGGCCATCCCGTATGATGATGATGCATTTATGTTGTAACTCTGGCTCCAGGATGCATCAAATATCCCGACTTGCCTAGAAAAGGGACAGGCACGAACCACGCGCAGTGAGGATGCAGTATCATGCGTAGACACGGGAATGTGCGAATAATATACGTTCTACGATACGGTGCACTTCGTGGTCCTGAATGCAGCAGGCTCCAAAGGAGTTCGGGTTTCTGTCTTACTGTGGCTTCGATGCGAAGCCAACGGACGGTGACTCCAACCTAGGTATCTTCCGGTTACGATCTGCGGGTGTGGGAGTCCTACTCAGTCGCCGCGAATTAACTACCTAGAATTAGAAATTCGAGTGCGCATCGGCGACCATCTCGGCACCTTATCCCACTTCGGTTTAGTTCCTGGTCATGCGCACAGAGATTGTGGGCAATGGGCCTGCCTTCACTTACTGCTTCGGATCTGTTGTATCTCGACGGGATTGTTTTGTTGTCCTATCATTTCGGACTCTACACAACATGAGCAAGCGATCTATGTCTTCGTCCGAGACAGGTTTCGTTACACTCCAATACTGCGCATTTTGCACCACGCTTCGTGTGAGCACATGCCAGTCAGTCTGCGAGGATCTAAGAATACATACAGACACCTCAACACTTGGCTAAAATGTCCATCACTAACAATACCGAGTCGTCCATCTCTCGGATGCCAACCCGGACCTTCGCATTCCACAACCCCAACGCATACTCAACGAAGCCGACGAGAGCATCTCTTATCGAAAATTACGTCCGCGAATATATCACTTCCACCAATGATCAGAATCTCAAAGGCGCATGCACTATCACGTGGTGAGTATTGTCGTCGTCTGAAATACCTGCGGACTCACTCTCAATGTAGTTCGACTGAACATACATCTGCCTCCGTCAATGGTGACAACCATGTGACAGCCCAATTCAGAGATGAAAGCGGTATGCTCATTGCAACGGAGCATGTCATCATACCTGTATTTGTTTTCTCCACGCCCAGAAATGCTAACTAAGATCGTTATACACTCTAGGCCCTCGATGATGGTTTTTAAACGAGGGTTCCGCCGTCATGCCGCTTGAAGTGATTAGTTCCCCGTTGACCTAGTCCCCAAATCCTTATTTTATACCGGCAAATATGTACCATGAGGAGAACGAACCGAAGGGACTCGGGTGCTATGTCGGCCTGCGACGTATCCCGGTGTACTGCGCATTGCAAAAACTCGATTCATCATCTGAGTCAGCTGATGCTACAGCATCAACGGCGAACTCTTGCGATCGTGGCTTGGATGTCAGTCACCGCTCCCGCGCGCGGCGTTGTATTAGCTATTCCTGTTTGGGTGAACAAACCCCGCATTCTCCACCTTCGCGGCGTTCCATGCACCACACGTACCTAACCTGCCTAGCCACAAATAGACCACATACCCACACCTGCCACGCTCGGCCCATATCGCGGCGTGGCTGCAGGGCTCAAGACCAACATTTCCGAGCACGGGCCGCTTGGAAATTGACGACTCTTCTTTCACGCTCTCGTAAGTTGTTCGTCATGGTCCCTCTTTGGCGCTCGGATTGGGAGATAAAGGCCTGGCAAAGCTAGCTTCTGGGTCAGAGATAGCGAACTCACTCCGATATTCATTTGCACGACGCCGCTCCATGATTGTCACTCCAAGTTCTATACCTCAGTTCGCCGCTCACGGTACTCGTAGACATATCACGACATTCGCGTTCAAACCACAGATTCCATATGGGAGGAAGCGCCAGAAGGCAGCTTTCGTGGAGGACTGCGTGCGGAAGCACGCTGCTCAGCCGGGTGGCCCCGATTCGAAGGGCGCTCATGGTTGTATATGGTGAGTTAGAGCATGGTCTTTTGTCGCATCCAAGTCTAATCTCAACACAGTTCAACGGAGCGGAGGTCGAAGCCGCTCCTAGAGAACCATGTCAAAGTGGAATTCATGAACAAGAAAGACGTGCTTGTTGCCACCGAGAGAGTCCTTGTCCCGGTGAGGAGCCGCATTACAATCGAGTGTCTCTGTATACAGTCTGACTCTGTGGATTCGGAAGTGGGACGAACACCAGGAGACATTAAGGAAGGCCGGTGACGCAAGCGGGACCAACACCACGAAGAATTAGGGAAGACTGGTGACGCGTCAGTGGTGTGAAGTCTGCGAGCGTTTCGCCCCAGACATGGTGATCGTACTCTGGTACGCTACAGTTGCGCAGTGTCAGGATCAGGACTATGCTGGGTAATGGATTATAGTGTCGTGTTGATATATTTACTTGTGTACGGAGGTCCGATTATCTTGTGGTACTGGTGTTCATTAATTGTTAACCATGCATCGAAGTCAAAGCCAGCAGACTCGGCGGCGAAAGGGCAAAACGTGTTTCACCATGTTCGGTATCTCTCCGGGCATGTCATACGAACCTCTTCTCGCCCTCATTTGCGCTCACCGCCCGTGTGCATTTGTCCGATAATTCCACTGCGCTACTGAGGTTGTTGAGTAAGGACCTTGTTTTCTTCCCTAGGCGTACCAATGGTGACCATTAAGCCGGAGAAATCTACCCTGTCAATCCGAATTAGCCTAGTTCCCGTCTCGCGCCATATGCACCAACGGCGAACTCGTTAGAGTTGGACGCTTTATATCCGCACTTAACGCACTCGTTCGCAGCCTGCAGACCGGTTTCCTGAGTTGTAAGTTACAATTCCTTTGACTGCCATGGCTCCAATGGTTATGTAACGTGACTCTTCTGGTTTGCTGATTGGAGAGACTTCAGTCCTACGTTTTCGGAAAATGCGCCGCACGTCATGGCGCAGGAGAGCCCTGCTATCGTCATGCACCTCATAACGGTTTCGCCGGTCGATGAGAATAAAAGCTCGCGTAGCGGGCTTCGACGGTAAGAACCAAAGAACAGAACGCACAATCTCGTCTTGAATCATAATGCTTTCCAGTACGATCACCACTCCGTGTATTTCATACATCACCTCGCTCGGCACTCGCAGGCACTTTCAGTCCTTCGCATTCAACCACTCGGATGCGTATGCCAGGAATCCCAAAAGAGCGGCTCTTGTCGAGCGCTATGTTCGCAAGTTCGCCGCTCGAGCGGGTGGAGCAGACTCTAAGGGTGCCTATAGTGCTCTTTGGTCAGTGCCAGTTCAGTCTTTCCAATCCAATTGTGGCTCAACTTTCAGAGTAGCTCAACAGAGCATTCATCAGGAAGTGTTCACGAGAATCACGTTTTAGCGGAATTCCGGGACAAAGACGGCGGACACGTAGCCACGGAGCATGTATCCATTCCCGTGAGGACATCTCCTCTATTAACGGGGAAGTGCAGTCTGACAGTGCATCTTCGATAGGAAAGGAACTCGAAAGATGATGAAGAGAAGTAAATGCATAGGAATGGGCTGTGGCCGCATCATAACGGTGACCGAGCCTGAGGTTCGTCGTAGTCTGGCCTTCCGGCTACTCAAAACCCCAGTGGCCACTGCTAGCATACTTCGCTCTGCGAGTACTTTTCGGATTGTGTGTCAGTTTTCCTGAATCGATGTGTATGTACGACGCTCGACATGAGATGAGAGTGCAAGTGACAAGTCGCTGTGTTGCGAGGCCAGGACTCACCGGCCCGATAGCTCCGCGTCTGCTGCAGTCGGTGTGGCGCCATATTTGGATAAGTGGGAATGTTCCGTGAGTACATCCACTGGCAAGTACTCGCCCTTTGCCTGCCACCTGAGGGTCACTCAATCCTGAGTTCATTGCCGTACAAAATCATTGAGTCGCATTAAGTAACATCATAGCATATAGCTCAATGATATAGTCCTTCAAGAGATAGGCGTACATCTCCAGTGGTCTGCTACAGCTCCCCAACCTGCCATGGCACTGGTTCGCCTTCCCAGTCATCTTCATCATCCACTCCATGTCTGCTCCCAGATACCTCCTTCAACAGGTCATCGCCTGGATCTTCCTCCTCGTCGCCCTCTCCCACACCCCACACCTTCGCCCCACGTCCATCCACCCCGCCCTTCCCATACAATAACCCCCGCACCATCCGAGCCTCTTCTCGCTCCCTCTCGCGCTCGCGCGCGTCCGTGTCCGACAGTGCCAGTATCCGGCGCAGGTTGTCAGGCAAGGACACCATAGTCGTCTCCGTCTCCCCTCCCCGCTCTGGCTCCACACCGTCGTCGGGATCGGGATGTGTCCACCACCCAAGTTCCGGCTCGGATCCCGCGCCTTCCGTCTGAGCGTCCTCCGGCATGTCCGGTCGGGACGACGTGCGGTACCACCGGTGCTCGACGACCTTCACCTGAGACTCGTCGTCCTCGAGACTCTCGTCGTCCGTGGCGTCTGCGTCCTTCCCGCCTGCGGTCTCTTCCAAGAGTCGCGCCTTCTTCCTGCTGAAGGCCGCTTGTGCCTTGGCTTTGCCCTTGTTAGCATATTTAGTGGATGACGAGCCGTTACTGGTAGATGGGGGAGGCGAGGGTGGGAGGAGCGGGAGACGGAGGAACGAGTTGCGGGGCGCAGAGGGCTGGGAGGGACCAGACTCTTCAGGGCCTCCGTCGGCGGCAGTAGCAGGCGCATCAGAAGACAGTGGACGTTTCTTTGCACTCGAAAGAGCGGCTGGCGTGCCAGAGATCTTGGCGGGCTGTGCGGATTGCGGCCGGGAGGGTCCTGCTGAGTAGAGGTCGTTCTTGGAAGGCCGAAGAGCGCGTGGGACGTTCGACCTGACGTTTGCCGTAAGTGGACGCTTTGGTTGTGGGGGCGCAGATACATCGAGCGCGTTGACCTTCGAAGTCCCGTTGATGCCCATGCTCCAATCTTCTTCCTCCGACACGGGTGACGTCGCGCGTCCATGCACTTTATTAGATTTAAATAGTACTGCCTGCTTGAGCACGGACTTCGCTCGTGATGTCGCCGGCATGTCTCCAGCGGGCGGCTCGTCGAACAGCATGTGGAATTGCTTCCCACCAGGCCGTGGCTTCGCGGGTGTGGCTTCTATGACAACGTCGTCATCCTGCGTTCGATGACCATCGTCGCTGTCTGAGAGGGCATCTGGCGGAGGGAAGCGCAGGGCAGGACCAATAGACGCAGCGGTGCGGATGCGCTTCTCCTTGACTGGCGACGGGGAGACAGGTTCGCCACGGAGACGCTTACGAGCTCGCGTGACGGCACGGTCTACTAGTTGGGGTGATGCAACGGTAGAGCGTGGGGCGGTTGGAAATACAAGGGGCTCGATGGACGGGAAGAAGTCTTCCTCGGGGGAGGGAGGGCGTCGTGCTGCAGACTTTGTCTTGGGTTTGGTCGGTGTGGCAAAGGGATTTGGTCGCGTCAGTGCAGGTAGGGGAGCAGCATGTGCTGCGATATCTCGCTTGGACTTGGACTTGCTGGGAGAGAAGGGGTTCGCGGTGATAGCGGGTGGGTCGATCTTTACGGGACGTGACTTGGGAAGCAGTGATGAGCGCGACGGAGTCGATGGCAACGGTTGCGTTGATGGCACTGCGGAGGACTTGAGGGATTTGTAGAGCTTGTACTTCGCGGCTGCGACCTGTGAGGCGTCCGAGCGATGCAGGAGGGTGCGGACGTACCTATAGTGGGCTGGTCCCTGATCTCTTGGATGGACGGGTCGCGACCGTGTTTCGCGCGGAAGTCGCGCTCCCAAGCCTTTATTTCGGCACGCACTGCGGACGCGTCCATCGCGACGGCGGGTTGCAGAGTGAGTCGCGGCGCGAGGGTGGACAATAACGCGGGTGCGGATAATAGCACGGTGGTGCGGCAACGGCCGGAGTTGTTTACGCGTTGTTTGTGCAGCTCCCGATCAGCACGTGTATGCGGCAAGGCAGGATCAAGCTGCCCGCGAATAGGCATTTCTGCGGGCGAGGGCTGCAGCTCTCTCCCGACAATAGCCCACCCTGGCCTGACGTCTTGCACCCGCGCTCTCCTTGTCCTCTCTGTCGACCCCGCTACACGCCCATGAACCTGTCCTTCCGACCCCGCCACTCTACTGCGCTCGCTGATCGTCGTGACCATCAACCGCCCGCGAACAAGCTGCACAAGCATGCCTCCTCCCGTTCCACCCCTCCGCCGCCCTACGATTTCGTCGTCTCGCATCCCTTTCCCTCTGCCAATCCCTCGATGATCCCTCCTCAAGCTTCCACTCAAGCCCTACCTCCCCGCGCCCCGCATCTCGCAGATCCAGCCTTCTCTCCCGATCCGCGCGCAAACCTAGACTTTTCCATGGACGCGGGCGAATACATTCGTCCTGCACAATCCCATCCTCAGTCTTTTCCCCATCCCTCCGCGTGGCAGCCCACCCACGACCCTCGTAGCGCTCCTCCTCTTCCTCCCCGCCATCCTCCACCTCCGCAACATCCTGCCAGACGGCCGGCACCCCCTTTGCTAATCCCTCGTGTTCCCCCACGAATATCTTCGCTCAATGCTGCACCTCCTCTCCTTCCTTCTGACACGCTTGTCCCTCCTCCCCTTCCCCCAAAGTCCCCCGCGCCTGCGTCTATGCCCCGCAGGGTAATCTCCACATCCTCTGCATTCCTCCCATCCTCTACCCCCTTCCCTACGCTGGCACCTGTCGTCTCTCCGACAGCAATATGGCGACCTCCCCTTACTAGCTCGCCAGACAGTGACCGTTCAAGCTCGAGCAGTCTTTCTTTGCCTATACCTCACGCGCTCACACCCTCCCCACCCTCGTCTGAAGAACTTGGTGATGCTTTCCCAAAAGAAACTCCTGAGACAACGCCCGAGTCCACGCCTTACTCTGCTCAAACAAGACTGAAGTCGCCGCACAATAAGCCTCCTCTCGTGGATTCTGTTCGGGCCTCACCTTCCTTCGATGAACAACGACATGTGCCGACGGCGCCGGGGCAGGCGCCCGAGCTGCCATCCTCGCGAGCACATCCGTCGTCCCCCGAAAATGCTGCACCCATTTCACGTACGTCATCGTTCCTAAACCTCAATGCGCCAGCGACGCCGGCCCCAGCACCGGCACCGTTATCTATTGCGACACCAGTTATCGTGACTGCACCGAGTTCATACCCGCCAGCGACCCCGGCTTCCATTCCCGGGCCTCTCCCGACACCTGTCTCGACGCCGGTGACCGCGCCCCTACCTATCACAGCTGGACCTCTTTCGCTGACGCCGACCGATATGCCACTCGTGAAGCGGCCTAGACTTCCCTCCAATAATGTCTCCGCACCCGAGCTCCGCATCCCTCCTCCGCCAGTACAAGTTCCCCCCCGTCCATCCACTGTTCCAAATGTGCCTCCGCCCTCGCAAACACACGGCGTTCCCCAGGTCCAGCCCCAAACTCGCGCTCCGGCCCCTCCAGTCCGCCCACCCGGCGGTGTGCAAGCGCCGCCACTCGACCGAAAGCGCAGTCGGAAACCTAGTCAGGCGTCCGTACGTGATCTTGACCGCATCGATGAGCTGGACGAGAGCGACCCGCGTGGGCTCGCTTGGCACAATGACGGACCGTATGATTCCATCCTCAAGGTCGCGAAAACTGGGCCTCTGGGGGATCTAACAGGGCAAAACCAAGGCAAGGGAAGTTTGGGGGCAGGCAAGGAACAGGGCGTCTCGCGAGAGGTAAAATATTACTGTTACGAACTAGTGCTTACTCGTACTCATCAATGCAATGATAGAACGGAGTTTCGGTCACGCCACTCAACCCACTGACGACCTCTTTTAACGTCGCGCCAGGCCAGATCTTCCCTTCTTCATCCATCGCCCGTTTCCCCTCCATGCCCAAGCTCATGCCATCCGACACCCAGCCTGTGCTAGCCGAAGCTCATGTCCGCGAAGTGCCCCCACAAGTGCAACCTCAGGCGCCGTGGACACCATTCGAACCGTATGGGGCAGTCAAGGGCCAGGGGGTCCTACCTGCCGCGAACAGCACGGAGGGACCGGCGCTCGAGCGTAATGGGCGCATACGCAGAGTGTCGTCGGGCACTCACCAAAGAAGTTCGCCTCCAGATGGCGCAGTACTCCCGCGCGATGGTCGGATGAGGAGGATGCCTTCGGGCATGCAGGAAAGGCAACCTTCGGTGGAAGGACATGGCCGTGATCTTTCGGCCTCAATTATGCGGAGGGTACCTTCAGGCGCTCAAGCCCGTACCCCAGTTGAGGAGTCCCGTCCTGATATACCCGATGCCTTGCGGGCCGGCCCACATGTCTCCCGCAACCCGGAGCATTCTCAACACCATCGTCACCCTCCTCCGGGGCCCGCCCCGGGCCATATCCGCACACAGTCTCGCCCGTCCCGTCCCCCAAGCACCATGTTTTCACCAGAAAGTGCCGCCGGGGCCCCGCCGCGCCCCGACATCCCTCTTCCCCCGTCCTCGGCGTCCTCCTCGTACGCCCCCTCTGTGCGCACCGGCGCGCCGTCCACCCGCTCGCAGGGGTCGCTGGTCCCGCACCACGTCCCGAAGAAGCTCGTCATGCCCGCGCCGCTGCAGCCGCTCGAGGCGCAGCGGCAGGAGCGCGAGCGGCAGGAGCGGCAGGCGTTCACGCAGCGGAACGGCGAGCACATGGGCAGCAGGCCGCCGGAGGGCCGCGACGAGAAGGACAGGAGCCGGCGCGAGCGCGAGGCGTACGAGCGCGCGCTGGGCCGCGCGCCGCCGGCGGGCGCGCACAGGCACGCGGAGGACATCCCGATGGCGCAGGCGCCGAATGTGCTGCGGAAGCGCTCCGCGTCGGCGCAGGTGCATGGGCATGAGCAAGAGGTGCTCGCGTCGAGTGCGAGCGCGGCGATGTTTGCGGGCGGGGTGGGCAGGAGTGTGAGCGTGGCGGTGTCGGGGCGGGAGAGGGATGCGAGGAAGGAGCGGGAGCGAGAGAGGGAGAGGGAGCGAGAAAGAGAGAAAGAGAGGGAGCGGGAACGGGAACGGGAGAGGGAGAAGGAGAGGGAGCGGCAGAAGGAGATAGAGAGGGAGATGCAGAAGATGAGGGAGAGGGAGGAGAAGGAACGGGAGAAGGAGAGGGAGAAGGAGAGGGGCGGGAAGCGGAAGCTGAGCAAGCGGCGGTGAGTGCGGTGTGGTCGCTGTGTCTGCGGTTAGACGGGCTCATTTCGTTGCTGTGCTTCCAGCAGCGAAAAATGGACTTTGGTCTGAATGTGTTCTCGTCTCATCTGTTGCGATTTGCGGACTCATGCATTGGCCGTGCATATTTCTGCCTATCATTTCCGTTCATGGATTAATCGCCTTCGCGCATACCGTCACTCTTGCTCACATCCGCGTGTTATGATATCCTAGTTGTCCTTATACCTATCCTCATACGCTGTATTTGCCATTTGCTCTGTCCCGTCGTGGACATCTGTCTGTAATATGTTATATCCGGCTTCTGCACGTCTTGCTGTATATACATCCGCTCCTCCGTTTTTTCATTAGTGTTAGTCATGTTGCATACTGTAGAACACCAGTTCATGTCCAGTACATATCTAGAATGCATTGTTGCTACTTTGATATCCTATTCAACCAGTCCATGGGTCTCTAGGTAGATCGTCAGTCACGCACATGAACTGCTTTCTGCAGACTCCGGAGCGTCCATAGTACTGCATTATTAAGGGCCGGACGTATTCTCGGCGTGTAGATACTAGGGCATCATCTCCTCGTGGGTTGCGTCCCGATCACAGTCGCGATGCTGCGAGGAGATGTCTCCGTCAATTATAATCACCCTGGCACGATCCTGGCATGCTACTTGTTGAGGATCTGGGCAGCGGAAGGTAAACCATCATCTTACCTTCATCGTTATTTGTGCTCACCGACCTGCTAAAAGTATCATTTTTTGTCTCAGTACTAAGTTTCAACTTGCACGACGGCTACAGGTTCAGTCACTCTTGTGGGCCTTCGCCGGCGCGGGGCGCGGCGCGTGTCATGCATGGCGCGTGCCGCGACGCGCCCACGTGCACCGTGTAATGGGCGTCTATCCGCATGATTAGACCTCGAGCTCTACATTCCTCCACGAGCACGCCTCACCGACTCAGCATGCATGGTAGATGTATAATGCAACTACCACTTTCCGCGGGACACTTGTCTCCGTTCTTGCTGCTTATGGACGGATCGTGCAGAATCTGCGCCGTTAGGCCGTGTGGTACTTATCGAACCTCTAGCGCGTTGTATGTTGACCCCACGCTGAATCATCCACCATCCAATCGTCGACGCCGAGAGCGTCGCGCATCTGAAGGTGTGGTGAGGAGCCGCCTGCTCACAGCCCCGCTCGTTGTATACAGCAGGCATGCTTGCCGCCCCCCGTCCTGACGACCTGCGCACCGCGCAGTTCCATAAGTACTCTCCTTGCGATCAGGTTAGTGTATATCGCGTATGTCTTCCTCGAACTCCCCCCCAGACACGCTCTCGCGCCGTACATCTCTCAAGGAGAAGATCTCTCTTCGGCCACGCCTTCCCAGTCTCCGCTCTCGTAAATCTACGGCTTCTGTCGCATCCAACACCCAGGCTCCCCTCACCAACAGGAACAGCTACACACCCTACGCTGTATACCAGCAGACGATGTTCCCAGCCATCCTTCGTGATGCCGACGCGACGACGAAGCTGCTCGAAGCTATCCTTGACACGCCTGGAGGTCGTCGCTCGCTGGCGCGCCTCGCGCGCACCTGCAAGGCCTTCAAGGAGCCGGCCCTGGACCTCTTGTGGCGTGACCTGGACTCCATCACGCCGCTTATTGGACTCTTCCCAAACACACTGCTGAAGCGTGCCCGCAGGCCGGGCCTCGGCTTGGTACGCTTTCTCAATTCACCTTCCTCTGCGCCAGAGCCCAGTCTCACCGTCGCCCAGGCGAAGAACCCCGAGCCTGCGGAATGGGAGCGCGTCCTCGCATACGGCGAGCGCGTGCGAAGCATTTCGTACATCGAGATCAAGGGCGATGTCTCGCCCTCGATATTTCCCATGTTCGAGGAGAGTCGTCCGCAGACGTACATTTTGCCGAACCTCACGTCGCTCACCTGGCGCGCGGAGACCTCTGCAAACCTGGACCGCTGCAAGCTGTTCATGGGACCCGAGCTGCAGACGCTCGTCCTCGAGGCGGGCACCAGGCACTCGAAGCTCGGCGAGCTCCTCGTGGAGGTCGCGTCGCACACACGCCTCAAGGCCTTCTCGCTGATCGTCCATACCAATCTTCCGGACAGCTTCACGGACATCTTCAAGCACAATGTCGCACTCGAGAAGCTCTCCCTCGCGGCGCCCGGTGCAGTCTCACACACGATAGGCAAATGGGCTGCGTCACTGCCCAAGCTGCGCAGCTTCAATCTCGACCTCACTGGCCGGACACCGACTGCGGTGGAGGGCTTCTTCGAGGACATCAGCCCCGGCTCCGGGTACTCCACACCTAGCTCTGTCGGCGGGACCGACAGTGGGGTTTTCTCGGCTGATGAGATCGACTTCTCGGAGGTTCGCAAGTCCGCCGTACGCTTGACGCGTGAAGGTCCCCGGCCCGGGGCGTTCCCCGCTCTCTCCCACTTGCAGCTTTCTGGCGAAGCCGCAAACATTGCCATGTTCCTCCGGCATCTCACTAGCCCTATCACATCTATCGAGCTCTTGGTTGATGACCCGCCCGCGCCGGAGGACTGGCAAGAAGTATGCGGTCTCATCGGCGAGCGATTTGGCCGCACGCTACAGTCGATGAAAATTGGTGCGACGAGCGCGTCCCGCTTCTCTGAGCTCGTTCGGGCGACGTCGCGGTCTGGCGATGCACCTGTCCGACATCTCCCACTCGAGCACCTCACCTCACTCCCGCGCCTCATCCGTCTCGAAGTTGACTTGCCTGAGTCGTGCGTCTTCCACAACGCGGATCTCGCACACCTTGCACGCATTGCTCCCGCCGTCGAAATACTTCGTCTTTGCCCATTAGCACGGTTCCCTCAATCAGCCGGTCCGCCAGCCTTGACGCTTGACGGTATCGCCCCTCTCACGCGTGCATGTCGGCGCCTGCACACGCTTGGGGTTGTCGTCAATGCGTTGGACGCTCAGGAGGAGATATATGAGGACATTGAGGTGTCCTCGCGGTCACTGCTGCGGCTACAAATAGGCCACTCGTGGGTTCGCGATCCGCTCCAGAGTGCGATCCTCGTGAGTCACCTCGCACCATGGCTCGAGAACCTCAAATGGTTCCACGAGAAGAATCGCGCAGGTGTGGTCGAGGCGAACGCCCTTTCCTGGCAGAAAGTGTCTGAGTATCTCCCGCACATCCAAAACATCCGCTTGATGGAACGCCGTCGCACTCAGCCCCCTCCTAAGGTCGAGGTTCCCCCACCTCCGCCGCCGCCGCCTCCACGCCCAGAAACCTCCGAGAAGGAGGTTGATGCCACTGTACAGACGATCGACCACGAGGTTTGGGCTCGGCCAGACTTGGTTGAGAATTCGGCCCAGGTCTCCGTGGAGATGGTCGATTTCTCAGTCCAGATGAGTCCGGAGACGGCTGAAATCGAGATAGATGCAACTCCAGTCCTTGTCGACGAGGCAGTCGACGCTTTGCCGGAAGTTGCGGAGCGCTCCGTCGAAGCTCATCCCGATACCGACGAGAAAGCGATTGATACCACTAATCCCCCCGAACAACAAGCAATCACCGCGAATGGCCATGTTGATCATGAAAAGCCTATGGAGTCGGCTGATTCATCACCATTGCCTTTCCTCTCCCCAGCAAACAGCCTGATGTCGTTCACCCTACGGGTGGTACGGTTCTATACGTCGCCAATCCGGTATATGCTTTCTTTTATGCCCATGTCACTGTTCACCGAGTACGTCGCAAACGGGGAGTCGGAGCCAAAAGCTGCCCTACTGGGTGGTCTGCAAGACGAGAATGGGCGCGATCCGGAGAAGAGGGAGTCTCCATCGTCCGATACCGCGTCAGAAAACATTGGCACTGACATTCCTACTGCAGTTTGTCTATGATTTCTTATAGGATCATGCGATATGCTTACATATGTGTATGTACTGCCGTTGATAGGACACTGTCGAGCATAATGTATCCATGAATGAACATGCAACGGGGTCTGTATCTGCCTTTGAGAGTGCGCTCGAACTTGAAGCGGAACGCGAGCTTCAGCCACCGGCTGCAACTATGCACGTGAGCGTTTCACCCGCGTCTTCCGAGAAAGGCAATCCTCGAACAGACGTAAGCGCGACACCGACGCGTCAGTCCCTCACCGACTCTGGTACCCGCGGCTTCATTAGCATCCACACCAAACCTCAAGCACCTCGCACCACTACATTCCGCACAACAAGAGACATGGCCGAAGTTAAGAAGAAGGAGAGGGACTACACCAAGGAAGTCGACGAGCTCATTCCCGAGGCCAAGGCGATTGCGCAGGTGCGTCCGGTGGCAGGTGCTCCTCGCGAGCTGCTCTGAATATGTATGAGCTAGTCAGGCAATTTGCAAGGAGCTCTAGACAAGCTGTTTACTCTTGAGAAGCAGGCACGCAATGTAAGTTCCAGGCTGTGTCCTCCGCCATACATTCGCTGAACCAGTACACTTGCAAGGCATCAGACGCAGTGTCCACCACCCGCCTTGTGAAGGAAATATGCCAGCTGTGCTATGATGCCCGCGACTATACTCTCCTGAACTCAAGTATCAACCTCTTGAGCAAGAAGCATGGCCAGCTGAAAGTAGCCATTCAGGCTATGGTCGAGCAGGCGATGGGCTGGCTGGAGGAGATCCGGCAACGGGAGGGTGTAGAGAAATGGCTCGAGCTCATTGAGACGCTTCGAAACGTGACAGAGGGCAAGGTGAGCACCTGTAGGGCTGCTGTGGTTGCCTGCCTCAACTCCCGCACAGATCTTCCTCGAAACCCCAAGAGCACGCGTCACCCTTCTCCTCGCTCATTACCATGAATCCCTCGCAGACAACCCGACACCAACTTCTCCGCCACCAAAGGACAGCCTACAAACTGCCTCTGACCTCCTCTCCGACCTGCAAGTCGAGACGTATTCCTCTATGGACCGCAGAGAGAAGACCGAATTCATCCTTGAGCAAATGCGGTTGCTCATTCGGCTGGCTCGGGTTAAGGACGCCGAGGTCGGCGTGGAGGGCAAGAAGGATGCGATTGGTGGCGGTGAGGCGGAGTGGGTGAAGGTCCGAGTTGGAGGTCGGAAGGTCAACGAAGAGTTCCTAAAGGAAAAGGAGAACGAGGTACGCCATCATCAGTCCTGCATACCGAACATTATCCTCACGAATAAATCACAGGATCTCAAATTGAAATACTACGACATGATGATCCAGTTTGCTCTCAAGCACAGTGCATATCTTGATGCTGCGAAGTATTACTACAAAGTTTGGGAGACGCCGTCCATTAAGGAGGAGGTGGACGGACGCGGTCGTGAGGTACGCATTCATTCGTATGCAACTGTTCATGATGTCGCTCAACGAGATTTTAAGGCTCTGGAGCACATCGTCTACTACGTGGTCCTCGCTCCGCATGATAACGAGCAGAGCGACATGCTCCACCGGCTATTCAACGACCCTGCTCTCAAGAGGTTGGAACTACAACAGTGCGTATATTCTCACCAGAGACTATAGAGCTCTTGGCTGATGTTCTCCTAGCGCCTTGGTGAAGTGTTTCACCACCACAGAACTCATGAGGTGGCCAGGCATAGAAGACATTTATGGTCCCCATCTGCGTGCCACTAGCGTCTTCAGCTCTGACAAGCTATGGGAGGACTTGCACACCCGTGTTATCGAACACGTGCGTATGGGCTCCAAATATATTCGTCTCATTACTTATGCATTCCTCACAGAACATTCGTGTCGTCGCGCAATACTACACGCGCATTACTCTGCAACGACTTACTTCTCTCCTCGACCTCAATCGTCAGCAAACAGAAGAAACACTATGTAGACTGGTGGTTTCAGGGACCGTCTGGGCACGAATTGACCGTACGGCTGGGATTGTGAACTTCCGTGCAAGCAAGAGCGCAGAAGACGTCATGAACGACTGGAGCTCTGACATGCAAAGGTTGCTGGGTTTGGTAGAGAAGACTTGGATGGGAGTCAACGCCGCGCAGGCAGCACAATCTCGAGCGGTCAAGGCGTAGTCCTTCACCCACACGTATTTATATGTATAGCCATACGACTGACGCTTCGGCCCTTACATACGTTCGCACACGATTCTGGCTGAGGAACTGAGATCGAATACCGAAAGCATAACAGTACCAATCTACGATCTGTGCGCTTCCAGGACACCCATGAAATCCACTTCCTGCTGCTCCTTGAGCATCTGCTCCCGCTTCTGTGCCTCCAGCTGTTCAGATGTGACATTCGTGAGCCCGGCGGATGTGATCGTGGGCTGCAGGATTTGAGGCGCATAACTGGGTCGAACGCCCTCCTTCCACAGCCGCACGTACTCCTGGCCTCGAGACCACTTCGCGCCGTAGCCAGTATTCTCCGCGACCATCTTCCAGCGCTTCTGTGCCGCTTGCTCGCCGACTGTCCGGCCCTGCGAACTCCAGGAATCGAGTGACTCCTCCTCCTTGGCGTAATTGATCTCCACCTGCGAGGGGCCGAACTCGACGCCGTAGTGCTCGGCCTCGCGAGAGGCGAAGAGCCGCTGGATCTCCTGCTCGGAGCGCAACGAGCGGAATTGCGCGACGGCCGCAGCGTATGCATCGGAGAGCACCCAACCATGCTCTAAGTGGAGGTTCGCGGCGAAGCGCACGGCGCTGCGATAGTCATGCATGAGGATTTCGTCTGACCGCATAGGAAAGATTGTGCTCACTCTTCAGGTGTAGGGTTGCGCCCTCGCTGCCGCAGACGCGTCCAACTCAGACCAGTTATGGGGTGTTCCTCTTCAATAGTACCGCCTTCTACTATTGAAGTCGCTCGGAACGTCTCGAAGGGATGGTCCCTGAAGAATTGCTTGCGCAAGGCATCCTCCACATACTCTATCCGGGAGGGTAGCACCTTTGGAGGTCTCTGGCGTTTGGAAGATTCCGCGTGCGCTCGAGGCGGCTGGTCATACTCTGAGCGGGATGGAGGAGCTTTGGCGGGGAGGGGGAGAGGTGGGTTATCGAGTACGGCTTGGTACCATGCTGGTGGCCTCTTCAAGTAGTTTTCCTTGAGCAACCGAGACGCTTGCTTGTGTACTTGGGAAGCAAGACGTCTCATGGCAAAACGGTGGCTGGGTGCCTCTTCGCTCAGCTCAATGCGACTTTTCCAGCAGACACGGGTCACGTGATTGCCTGAAAGTCGACTCTACGTTTTGCCTACGCTGCACGTTTAACGGCCAACTCTCAGCCCCTCCATCAGCCTCTTTGCTCCCAAATGCCAGAGAAAGAATATCTATTACCCAAGGAATGTAACGGCTCAAGAAAACACTATAAGTTATAAAGATGTCTCTGCCACCCCATGTCATCCTACGGACGGTCCGACGGGTCCAGCACTCTCAGATGAGTTACACGATCACCTGGCTCTGCTCTCGCGTGCTTGGTTGCGGAGCTGTCGCCTCAGCAGCTTTCCCGTTGCAGTCCTTGGAAGAGTGTCTACGAACTCCACTCCTCCGGACAGCCACTTGTAGTTTGCCTTTGCATCGACAACGTGCTAGTCCAGCGTCAGCCCACTGGTCATCCACTATAAGCGAACTACTGCGAACCTTCATGATTCCCATCTTCGCCTTGCGCGACTCTTTGAGATCTCTCCGAGACTGTGCTGCTGCATCCGGATGAAGGACGACAAAGGCCATCGCGACCTCTCCGCTGTACTCGTCTGGTACGCCCACTACGCACACGTCCGCAACATCAGGATGTGATAGGATGTGACATTCCAATTCTGCAGGTGATACTGGGATACTTCCTGGTTAGAGTTCTGTTCGTCCGTGGCTGAGGGCGATTTACCTTGGAAGCCGCGGACTTTGAATATTTCCTGCACATAGGCCGGTGCAGTTCAGCGTGCGCATTGGTGCGATGTGAAACAAACGCACCTTGAGTCTGTCTACTACGAACACCTCATCATCCTTGATGTAAACGAGATCGCCAGTGCGCATCCAGCTGGAAGAGTCTCAGTCACAGGTAGATGGATCTTGACGCAGCGAACTTACCCGTCAACGAACGTCTCCAGCGTACTGTCATAAAATCGGCGGTCACGGCTGATGTTCGTCAAATCTAAGAGACAACTTACGCAGTTTGATCATCGGCATACCCCATGGCCATTGACGGACCCTTTATCCAAAGTTCGCCTTGCTCTCCTGGTGCAGCGACGCAGCCGTCCTCCGTCATGACTCGCGTGGAGATGCCTGGCAGCAAGAGCCCCGAGCTGCCAGGAATAGCCATCCTCTGGGACACCGAGGTCATGGATACTGTGGTTCCCAATTCCGTAAGACCTGAATATCGTTTTTAAGCCGAGCTCACGTCCCGGGCTGAACGATAACCTACCATAACTGTGACAGATACTCGCATTGGGGAAGATAGTGGTGAGCAGTTGTGCCAGATTGGTAGGGAGCGGACCGGAACCGCTAAGGCAGAACCGGACACAGCTCAGGTCGTATTTCTTCACCGCAGGGTTCTATAAATCGCTCAGTCATTGGGCAAGCGGCTTAACCGACTGAAGTACCTTGCATAATAAGACTATTTGAGCGGGAACCAAGCTGTAGAATATATCACGCCCTGAGACCTTGTATGCATAGATCCATAGTGAGCTCTTACAAGAGATGTGTGATACAATGCCTGACTATGCTCTTGAGCATCCCTTGGAAGTCGAACTTGGGCATGACCACGGTAGACATCTGTTGAACATTTGGCTTCAGCCTGTTTTCCTTGCGTTGTCAAGATCTGCTTACCCCACAGAATAGCATGAAATGGATCTGAGGACGACATCAGTATGGATGTAATAGCATCTGAGATATTGATCCACATACATTGGTCACACCGAAAATATCTTTCCAAATTGTCAGCATTATGCGCAGTCCCAGGTACGGCTGTAGACTCACGAAAGAGTGGAAGAACTATGAAAGATATAAGCTATTGCACTAAATATGGCAAATTGGACACTCACCGGCAGCAGATATATCGCCAGGTCGGAACCGTTGCTCATCTAGTTGGACATACTCTTCATTGACCTTATTGTGCACCGCACGCTGTATGACATTGGCGATAAGCGCGTAGTGAGAGATTGCCGTAGCCTGAAGATAATCCTGTTAACTTCTCTATCGTTCGACACTCCTCACAAACAACACTACCTTAGGAAGTCCTGACGTTCCACTGGAGAAGCTCAAGAAAGCGACTTTCGATTTCGCGTCACCAGCGTTGAGACGCTTCTCTTCAAACTGTGCTTCGAGCTTCAACCCGTCTTGAATAAGGTTGCTCAGAACAGGATGTGAGGCCGGAATATTGGAGCTGGAAGGAGCGTCAAACAGGATGATCCGATATATCGGGATGTCGGCGCTGCGCGCTGCTGCAATGGCCGCCTTCAAGAAGTCAGGATGGACAACAATGAAGGACGAGTTTGTGGCTTTCAAGGCGTGGGCTATCTCTTCCACTGTTGAGAACGAGGGCTCGGCGGCACTGCGATCAGAAAGATGTCAGAGATTAACAAGCTTCAGGACGAACAAGTCTTACGTGACAGTGGCACCTAGTCGGTGAATAGCCTGAACGGGTCGCTCCGGTTCAGCGTGTGCTAGTTCATATTTCCGAAGTCAATACTCACCCAGATGGCGACGGTGTAATCTAAGGATCCCAAAGAGCACCATTGGTATATTGGAAGTCATCGATGTTTTATTTACTCACCAATGTGATTAGGGCTGAGAATGCACACTGTGTTGCATACCTTTAGTGTCCTCTCAATGTGATGTGTCGTAAGAAACATACCAACATCTCCCTCGCCTGGAAATGATATGTATTGTGAGATGGTAATTATAGACTATCTCAATCCGCACTTACCAATTCGCCATCTCAAACTTAACGCATTGGCAAGTCCAAATGTGCGCGCCCGGAGCTGCAGGAAATGCTTCATACATCTCTGTATAGGGCACATAATGAGCTTACCTCATCGAAATATATATTCCGGCCAGTATCCTCCTCTATCAGACAGGGAATTTCTGCACCCCGATCGGGCCTGGCTGCATGCGAGGTGTCCAGGAAGAACTGGGGAATCGTAAGGTCATCCGGAATATCCAGAAAGGAGGTCGCGGTTTCGTTAATATCAGACATGCGTGGCGAGGTGGTCAGAGACATTAGTGGATTAAAAAGAGGAATATGCAGTATCAACCGGTGATCTGAGGGCAAGAGAAAGGATTCTAAAGCAGGTGCACCAGGCCGGGGCGAGAAGCCAAGAAGTTGGAGGAAAGAGAGAAGTAAAGGAAGACTAATGGGCGTTGGCAATTCGTGTTAGTCACCTGGGCGACGACACATCATGGCGGCGGTGTCGGGCCAGATGATCAAATCTCGAGCTGAAGTGGCAGTGCGTCGCATTCTCGTTTCATCTGCAACAGCCTGTGGCGTATGATTGTCAGCCGTGTAGGACACAGCACGCGCCGTGACGCTTGCCTCGAGCACGGGTGATGAACAGGGGTTTCAGCAGTTGGTTTGAATCCGTGCTGGTCTTCTCAGACGCCACACAGAATGATCCCGGCGGATGCGAGTGATCGATCGGACATCTTATCTTATCTCAGTCCGTACCTCACTTCAAGCGCTCGACTCGTCACTGCATCTAGTGCTTTAAGTGCATAGGCAAGAAATACGGGAGTACAAAAGTCATCGCTCTTTCGCGACCAGAAAGCGGAATCGTGTTGTGGTAATCGATTCGTCCATTGCGCATGAACTCGCTAACTGCCTCCGCCACTCTTCCAGGTCGCCCGACAGATGCTCGAAGACTGGCGGAGCTATATGCACTAGCGTAAAGCCAGTATACGCCTTGCAGAGGCTTGCCATGCCCGAAGGCCTGATGGCTGACTTGCGGAAACAGGCCCGTTTTGTGAGGAATCTCCCGAGAGAGAGCTTGCCTCGTTGCTGACTCGCAGTATTGGTGGCGTCTCATCCTGTCCGCGCGCAATCTCCAAGGACTTCTGCAGCCGTTCTACTTCTTGCTCGAATTCCTCTATGCGTATTATTCGCTCGTCCGACTCGCGCTGAGATTCAATGAGGTTGTCCCTCATGTGCTCGAGATCTCCCTCGAGGCTGTCAATGCGATTACGAAGGTCTCGATTATCGCCATTGAGACGCTGCATCTGACGCTGAGCGTCCTGAAGCTGGTTCTGCAGTTCTTGACCGTTGTCTGATAAAGGCGTATTGCAATCATTGACCGCACGGATGCGAGAGCCAGGCTCAGTGCTCGATCCGCGGTCGAGCTCCGATTGCAGACTCTGGTTGAGCGCTTTCTGCTTCAACAACTCGTCCTTCATTTTGCGCATCATCTTCTCGGTGCCCTGCCAAATGGTATTGGTGCCATGGAAGAGCATTATATGCGTAAAATTGAACTCACTTCACGTACTGTACAGCGAGTCCATAGTCTTCTTCCAGTTGCTGCACGCGGACTTTGTGAGCGGCTTCCGTCTCCTCCAATTTCCGCTCAGCCTCCTGTGCGCGCTCCTCCGCGTCGTACTTAGGGCCGCTCAGTCTTTCTAGGCTTTGCGAAACACGCGATCTATCCAGCTGGGTAGATGATGCGTCCACCTGTGCTTCCGCGTCCTGTTTTCGGTGAAGGACGGTGTGCAGCTCTTGCTCCGCGCTCTCGCGTGATCTTATTTGCTTATGGGACGTCTCTAGAGTACTGTAATGAAACTGACAATTAGGAATCGATTCACATCGCCTCACCCAGAGAACTTACGGAGCTTGGTCATCCCTATCCTCCACAACCGTAACTAACGGGCTTATGGTCCACAGCTCGCCTTGGTTCCCTGATGCAGGCAAGCTATCGCCGTTTGTAGTCATCCATGCGAAGATATCCGCCGTGGTTGCATGTGAGGTATTCAAGGAAAGCTGCGGAAGGATGTTTGGGACATCCGAAGTCATGCCGTTGATTTCGTGCATGCGCGGCGAGGCGGCAGATAAAATTGGCGAGGCCAATCTGTGGTTCGGAGACAGGAGAAGTGGTTCAGGGCAAGTATACCACACCTAAGGACGCTCGGACGCACGAAATGAGGGAAATGATGAGAGTAGTAGAGGAAAGCTGAACGGCGCAGACAAATTGGTATAGTCACCTGAGAGACATCATGGGGGCAGTGTTAGGCCTGTCGATCAGGCCGTCTCGGGTCGGAGCAGAAGTAGTAGTGCACTGGCAGTTGATGAGTCTGGGTTCACCTGCCACAGGTTGTGGCGTATGATTGGCAGCCGGCACGTAATATTCGCCATACGCATGCATAAATGGGAGAATGCCGGAATTTGGTGCTTTGAGCGGTTCCATCTGGTGACGGTCGACACATCTGCCAGAGAGAATTGGACAGCCAAGTTTGATTTTGGCGGACCCGAAGCAATTACTGGACAGAAATCGAATCTGATCGCACCGCGGAGATCTACCTATATTTCCGCTAGAAATATGCGAAAGATATGGTCGAAAGTAAAACAATAATCACACTATAATCTTGCACAATAACCGCTGTAATTATTCTGATAACCTTCAGAATAGCTCTGGCGTATTTCTTCGATACTCCGGCACAGCAAATACACATCTTTTCACAATATCTCTAGCATTCCGTAGGTCATTTTGAATATTCCTAGCATAATGAAGACAATACTCTGGGATTTAAAATATATTTGGTGTATACCAGCTAGAGATAGCCGAGACGTATTTGGGACCCATTTTCAACATCACCAGCGTAGCTCCAGCCTTTATCGCATAGAATTATAGTGCGATTATTCAATTTCCGCCATATCTTTTGCATGTTTCTGGTGGAAATATGGGTAGATCCCCGCGGTGTCGAATACTGATGCTAATCTGATCTTATCGCGTCCTTGATAATCTGATCTGACCCCGCCCCATGTCATCGCTTTGATTTCAACTTGTGGGCAGCATCGAGGCTCAAGGCGCCTAGCTCTAATCCGCAGTAGATATTGAGCAATATCGGGCGCCCTATGTCTCGCAGTAGTAGCAGCGCAGTCGCAGCTGCACGCGAATATCAGCTACCCGCAGCGTTCTTGTTCGCGGACATTCGTTTACTGGCAGCAGAGGCATCGAATTCCCAAAGCTGGACAGCTTCTTGACCGCGGCGCAGCTTAAGCTCAAGGTTCTGGGTAGGTCCGGAGGCGACTGACAGTTGTCTGTAAGTGTGACGGCTATTTGCAGGCTCTTATACTGGGCTGTCGTTCCTCGGCTCGCTGAATTCTGACTACATCTCTCGACACCATGCAGTCACTCGCCGGCTTCATTTTGAAAAGACCTGCCATGTTGTATTTGTCCTTAGGTCCCATCCTGGCTCTTTTTTCCCTTTCGACGACCCCCTCGATGACCCCGATGATCATGTTACTGACCATCTTGCGCTTACAGACAATAATCTGCATCCCGCGACGGCAACCCGGAATGATGCGTATCGGGCTGCAGATTATCCTTGTGTCTGCTGCTTCAATGGTGGCGCACATGGAGCCGTCCATAAACGCGCTCAGTACACCGAGTACATCGATCCTCGTGTTGGGGTGTTTATCCCTCATCACGTCCCTTGTTGCTTTCCTGGGGATCATTGTTGCGCACTTCGGCGAACATCTTATTCCTGCGCCCTGGGCCAAAGCCACCCTCTTCCCAACCCTTTGGGCGACAGCCTGGGGAGGAGTTGCACGGATCAGCCCGGTCGGGCAACTCATCTCCTGGAGCCCCGTAGACTCCATTGGCCGGTATGAATGGCTCCGTCCTATTACTGGTCAATACGGCATCGATTGGGTCACCGCGGCGTGGGCCGTTGTCTTCACAGAATTGCTTGGCGTTCTATTGATGGGTTCGGGGGAGGATTCACCCAAGGAGGACCCCGAGCCTCTCGTTTCTATCCCTCACGAGGACATCGAAAACGGCGGCGACATTCATCATAACGAGCATACCTCGAAGACATACCGGATCATATGTCTAACTGGTCTCCTGGGTGTACTCATTATTCCGCCTGCATTCCTCCCCGTAACTCCCTCGCCTGTATATTCTGAAAGCTCTGGGCCGCTGAGCGTAGCCTGCGCCTTGCCCTACAACCCGTCGGGACGGCAAAACAGCCTTCAGGATTACATCGAGGAGACGAAGGAGCTCCAAGGATCCGCAGAGATTATCCTGTGGCCGGAGACTGCCGTCCGGTTCGACTCTCCGGAAGAGAAGGAGGCGGCTTTGAGTGCCGTCAGGAACGTTACGAGTGGACACAAGCTGATAGGAGTGACATTCGAAGAATATGTACCTCCGGAGAACGGCACCGGTGCGAAGGAAGGGACCAGGCGGAATGGACTAATACTTCTAACAAAAGAAGATGGTCCTGTCTTCGAATATCATAAGCGCATGCTAGTCCCAGGTAACTCAGATCCCAAGCTGTGGCTATAGCGAGGTTAACAATGTTTCCAAACAGTGGCAGAGTCGCACTCAATGACTCCATCGACAGTGGCGCCCAGCATCTACCACTTCAATCTTCCATTCCGAAAGCCGTGGACTTCAGGACAATGGGCGCCCGCACCCAACCATACCCGTCCCATACCAGTGACGGCGTCGATCTGCTTGGATTTCTCGTCATCATCATCTTTCTCGCACCTCGACTCGCGCCCTGCACTCATCCTCGCACCCGCTCGAACGTGGCATATCGGTATCGCATATGCCATGTGGGAACAGGCGAGGGCGCGGGCGGAGGAGACCGGGAGCACCGTCCTCTGGTGCGACGGCGGTGCCGACAGCGTCAGCGGGGTCGTCGGCGGAGGTATCAATGAGTTCATGCAGAGGGGCCAAGGGTCTTTCGTGCGCAAGATCGGCGTGCAGTGGCCGTTCAACGAACGCCGCACTCTCTTCTCCTATGGAGCAGATTATGCGGCGCTCTGGATCACCTGGAGCATATTCTTGGGTGGATTGGCGGTAGACGCGATGGCTGTTGGGACGATCCCCAGAAGAGGCGAATCTGACAAGGCCTGGCTTGCAATACGCGGGCATGTCGCTAGAATCCGTGGCATGCCGAGTGGCTGGCACTTCCGGAGCCAGAGAGAGGAAGAGAGGCCTCTTCTGGAGTAACGATGATATGCTTTGACCCCGTGAGACCTCGTGGCGCCGATTTTTGATCCGGTTCATTACTGTCGTTGTTTTTCTGACCGCTGCCTACGTGCCCCAAACAGCCCAAAGGATAGTACCTTGAATACGTGTATGACATTGAATGTAGCAGGGATGAGTGGATTCTCGTATGTTGTTGTGCAACTGTTCGGCAAGAGGCACCATCGAGAGAAGTGATAAAAAGGTATAGGTTGGTCCGACCCTCGTCACGAGAGGTGCAACAGGATCGAAGGTGCCTTGATTCAGCACAGAAGTGGGTTGTCCAAGAATACATAGGTTAGAGTTACAATACACTAGACAATCAGTAGTGAAGACGGAACATGAACTGGAAACTATACTGCTTGGTATCGGGATCCCAGTGTGACCAATTCCAATAACCTGCATCGTCAGATTCATCCTCTATCTCGCGAGCTGGGATACGGAAGGCGATTGTCTCGTATGGTTCAGCAGCGACCTGAGAGAACTCAGTCTAAAGACCCTAGCTAAGAAAAGTGTGAGATACTCACAATTAGGTACTGGTACGCCTTGTTTGGTGGTTCTCTCTTTTGTTCAAAGGCGCTCATGAACCGTCGTCGAGGGATAACTCCTGGCTTGATCTGTGGCAGATGCACCTGCACCATCATGCCTTCCTTCCCTGTATCCCTGTCTCTGACTTTCGTTACACGGTAACCGGGTCGTCCGATCTTCAGGAACACCTTGCGCTGGATATTGCTCTGAGCAGGAGCAATCATCAACTGTGTCTCCTTCAGGTCCCGCGCCGCACGCCGGGCTAGGTTTGTCTGGTGCTTTTTACCTTGCGTGTGTGCAAGGTATGAGCCTTCATTGGTGTGGAGGGTAAGGCAAAGACGGCATTCCAGAGATCCAAGGTGGTTGCGGAGGATATACGGGTCCTGCAGATGACCGAGTGAGCTCTGAGCCTATGCATCACATCGCACGAACGCACCTTTGCAAGATCAATCGTCTCCAGGGCAAGCTTCCGCAGACGTTCTCGTCTGTCTACATTTGTCTCGGATGCACCTGCAACACCACCACCACCAAATTTCGATCCAACTCGATTCTGTCCAGAACGTAAGAACACGCATTTACATTGAAGCGTGCATGGGTGAACTGCTCACCTGGTAATCTAAGCACCATAAGAATTTAGTACAGGATGCATACAGATATGAGTATCTGCTTACCCATGATTTTTGAGAATGTAAATCAAGTGAGTGACGGGAGTGGAAGAGTCCTTGGCTGAGTCGTCGCCGAAGCCCCGCGAGTTGAGCGCCATGTGCTTAGTCAGCAGCCATTTCGCGATCTGACACCACGTGCTTCCAGATTCGCGAGCCGATCGGTGGCGGCAAAAATTGGGATTTGGAACAGCTCGCAGCCTTCGACACTGCTCAACGGCGGGCCGTCTTCAACGAGCACTCTCCTCCGAAACTTGTTCCAAACTGGTCAGACGCGTCTCGTTACACTTCTAATTGGAAACGACTTCTGCAAAGCACGCATTGCCTATGGCTGGTGGAAAGAAACGCGTTCTTGACGAGGACTCAGGTCTTCGGAAGACGAAGAAAGTGAAGACCGATGACAACACCAAAAAGAGCAAAGCTCCTGAGAACGCCGTAGAAAGCAATATACATGGAGCACCGGAAGAGGTCGATTTCCCTCGAGGAGGGGGAACCAGCTTGACTCCGTTGGAGGTGAAGACTCTGCGTGCGGAAGCAGTGCAAGAAGCCAACCAAGAGCTATTCGAGGTGAGTGGTACCATCCTCTGGTTATGACAATGTGTCATTAATTTTACATTGTAGGACGCTGATGCTGTGACAAAGCCCGCCAAGCGTTCGGGGCGCAAGTCAGATGTGTCGGGTAAAGAGAGGAAGACGCCGAAAGAGCGCAAAGGAGAAGCGATACGTGTTGAGCATCTAAACTACAAGGTGTGCTTCATATATTGCGTTGGATGACTATGTCTCATCGACTTGCAGCGAGTGGAAGTTGGCATGAAGGTCCTCGCACAGGTCATCTCGGTCGAACCTCTCGCTCTCATCGTGTCTCTGCCCAACCAACTCTTCGCGCACGTTCCCATCACTCAAATCTCGTCTGAGCTGACTGAGAGACTCGAACGGATGGGCGAGGAGGATGAGGACTCGGTAGACGAAGAGGCGGAGGAAAATGGCTCCGCGCGGGTACCCGACCTACTTGACCTCTTCAAACCAGGACAATATATCCGTGCCGTGGTAACTGCAGTCCATGCGCCGGGTTCAACTGATGTCTCCGGCCTTGGACGTGCTCGCGACGAAGCGCAGAAGGCGAGTCGGAGAGTAGAGCTGAGCATTGTCCCGGAGAAAGTGAACGGAGCTGTTGCGAAGGCCGATGTCCGACAAGGATCTGTGAGCATTCATTTGGTTCCTTTGTCAAAGAACTATAGCTGATATTCCACAGACGTTCACCGCTGCAATCAAGAGCGTCGAGGATCATGGCTATATACTCAACCTCGGCGTCCCCGAGATTTCAGGATTCCTTTCCTTCAAGGATGCTACAAAAGGTTATCCTCAAAATGGTGCCAAATTGCATGTTGGTCAAATATTGGACATCAGTGTCACCAAAGTAGCTAGCAATGGCCGGACATGTACAGTAACTGTCGACCCTCGGGAGTTCCATTCCTCATCGGTACGGTTGAATATTCTCAGATTTACTATCGATTATATTCCTAACTCGCTATATGTTTTCTCAGATCTCTGAGATTTCAAGCGTTACATCAGTACTTCCTGGCACGCTTGTTCAATCGCTTATCACCGCTGTGGTCCCGGATGGTCTTAATCTTCAAATCCTCGGTTACTTTGGCGGAACAGTCGATCAGTTCCACCTACTTACCGGAGACACTGAGGAGAACTATAAAGTGGGCACTAAGGTTAAAGCGAGAGTCCTCTATGATCTGCACCAGTCCTCGCCTCCTCGGTTTGCACTATCCTTGGCGGAACACGTACTATCCCTCTCCCCGAAACGTGCAGGTGGAAGTAGAGACGACGACGGGTCTATCCTTCCGGATGCATACCCCGTCGGATGTACATTGGACGCGGTGGAGGTCATCAGAGTGGAATCAGAGCGAGGGTTGATTGTTCGCGTGTCGCCTGAAGTCGAAGGTTTCGTTCATGTGAGTGCAAATAGATATCTACTCCACCCTTTCTCATTTCGAGCGACTTCCAGATCTCCCAAGTCTCAGATGATCATGTGCCCTCCCTGTCGCTTTCGTCTGGCAGCTGGAAGAAAGGCACCACGCATAAAGCTCGTGTGACTGGTTACTTCCCTCTGGATGGCATACTGCAGCTCTCTCTGCGCCCTTCAGTCCTCACGCAAAAGTTCCTCCAAGTCGGAGAGGTTCAAGTCGGAGAGGTCATCAAGGGAACAGTAAAGAAGTTGACCGACTCGGCGCTCTTTGTGTCCATCTCGGGCAATGTCGACGGTGTTGTATGGCCCAACCACTATGCGGACATCAGCTTGAAGCACCCTCAGAAGCGCTTCAGGCCAGGAGGTAGCATCAAATGTCGGGTAAGTTCCAGGCTTTGCGAGGTGTACGCTGCCGAATTAATGAATTCTGCAGGTTCTCGTAGTGGATCCTGTGCGCAAACGAGTCGCCCTGACTGCTAAGAAGACGTTGCTTGACTCCACCTTGCCGATCATCAGCAAGTTCGAGGACGCTCAGGTCGGACTGGTGACTCATGCAGTCGTGTTCAAAACATCAGAAAAGAGTTTGCAGGTTGAGTTCTACAACAACATCAAGGCTATTGTCCCTGCTAGGGAGGCAAGGTAACCAGTTCTGGCACCGCAATCTCATAGAGTGCTCACAATAGTACTTTTAGTGAAGCCGCAGTCGCCTCACTCTCCAACGCGTTTCCCGTCGGCAAACCGGTCACTGTACGGATTGTTTCCGTCGATCCGGAAAGCTCTCGCATCACTGCTAGCATCCGTCAAGCGTCCCCTACGTACAAATCTGCAGTCACAGATATTAGTGGCGTGGAGATTGGCAACAACGTTGAGGGTGTCATAGCGGATATTCACAAAGACAAGCTCGTTCTCACTCTGCAGCCGACTCAAGTTACCGCCCTTCTGTCGCTTAACAATCTCGCAAACCGCCGAGAGGTTTCGGTTGCTCAATTGCGCACGAAGCTCAAAGTTGGCGATAAGCTCCAAGATCTCGTAGTCGTCTCACGCAACCCGGAGAAAAGCTTCGTTCTCGTCGCGAGCAGCCCGAAGGACAAGGTGGCACAGGTACCCAAGGGCTCGCTCTCACTGGATACTGTCGAAGTCGGACAGGTCGTTGGGGGTCGAGTTCTGCGTCATATTCGTCAGGGGGCATTGGTGAAATTGACTACGTCAATTTCCGGTGTTCTGCACCCTACTGACGCTTGTGACGACTACGAGAGTGGCTCACCTTTCCCACCGGTTGATTCCATCATCAGGGCGGTCATTATCGCTGTGAACAAAGAGAAACGACAGCTTACTCTATCGACACGTTCTTCCCGCCTTCGTCCCGACAAGAAACAGGTTCCGGCTGATCGTGAGATCGAGAGCCTGAACGCTCTGAGTCCTGGTGATACGGTCAGAGGATTCATCAAGAGTGTGGCAGAGCATGGGTTGTTCGTTATGCTGGGCCGCAACATTGATGCTAGGGTGCAGATCAAAGAGCTCTTCGATGACGTAGGTGCTTCTTCAGTTGCACGGATGGTGCAGTTTCTCACCTCGATGGCTAGTTTGTTAAAGACTGGAAGAGCCGATTTACAGTCAACCAGTTGATCAAGGGCCGTATTGTCAGGTGAGATCCAGTGTCACCTGGACATCGACAGTCGACTAATCGCCACTCGGTTCCAGCGTTGACCACGAAAAGAAGCAGGTCGAGATGTCGTTCCGTTCAGGAGACATCACAAAGTCGACATCATCACGACTTTCCTTTGCCCATTTATCGGAAGGCCAGAAGGTCAATGGTCGAGTCAAGAAGATCGAAGAGTATGGTCTGTTTATTGAGATTGAAGGCACTAAGCTAAGTGGTCTGTGCCATAAGTCAGAGGTACTGACATGCTGCCTTAATGTTGTACCATTCGCTGATTTGTTGTCAGCTGTCAGACAACAAGGATGCAGACGTCACCCTAGCCCTTCGCAGTTTCCGTGAAGGGGACCCCGTCAAGGCGAAGATTCTCTCGGTTGATTCTGAGAAACGTCGGATATCTTTTGGCTTGAAACCCTCGTACTTTACGGAGGACGATCTTGAAGCCAGTGGTGAAGACAGCGCTTTGGAAGACGATAGCACTTCGCAGGCGTTCGGAGTCATCGAAACGTCCGAAGATCCTGCCAGTGAAGCCGAGCTAGAATCGGATGAGGGCGAGGCAGAGGAAGATGCTGATTCCAGCGACCACGATGGTTCAGAAGCTGATGTTGTCGACATGGACGTTGATATCAACTTCCAATCCACTATCTCGGAACATCCTCTAGCCGTCAATGGCGCCTCTGTACCAAGTACTATGCCGCTTTCGATCAAAGAAGGTTTCCAGTGGTCAGCAAGCGGGGCGCAAGATGAAGATGCAGAGATGACATCGTCCTCAGAGGATGACGAAGATCAGAAAGCTACCGGTAAGAAGAGGCGGAAACGCAAAGAGATCGAGCAGGATCTCACAGCAGACCTGCACACCAAGACGCCCGACTCAAATGCCGACTTTGAACGGGTCCTCTTGGGCTCCCCGAACTCATCTTATCTGTGGATACAGTATATGTCTTTCCAATTGCAGCTCTCCGAGGTAGACAAGGCTCGCGAGGTCGCTCGTCGGGCGTTGCGGACAATTAGTTTCCGCGAAGAGCAAGAGAAACTGAACGTCTGGATCGCATTGCTCAACCTCGAGAACACCTACGGCACCGACGAGTCGCTGGAGTCTACCTTCAAGGATGCCGCCCGTCACAATGACTCGAAAACGATACACTTGCGAATGGCTGCAATCTTCGAACAGAGCGAGAAATCGGAGGCATGTTTAAGTTTATTCTTCATACATATGCCTCAGGTTGACAGCGAGCTGCAGAAAGCGGAGGAACAGTTCAAGAAGACTTGCAAAAAGTTTGGCCAGAGCTCGAAAGTCTGGACACTCTTCGCCGATCATTATCTACGACATGGAAAGCTTGAGGAAGCGAGACAGCTTCTACCTCGTAGTCTTCAGAGTTTGGAGAAGAGGAAACGTAGGCGATTATTATCATTCTTGTCGACTGGTTCTGACTTTGTGGTTCAATAGACTTGAAGACCATCTCCAAGTTCGCACAACTTGAGTACAAACTTGGTGATCCGGAGCGAGGCAAGACCCTCTTTGAAGGTATCATTGACTCACATCCCAAGCGGTGGGATCTGTGGTCAATCTACATGGACATGGAGGCGAGCCAAGGAGCCATCGGGAATCTCAGGTATGCACAGCACTCCACAAGCACTCCACAGATCTAATCCTCCGCTAGAAATCTCTTCAACCGTGTTCTTGCCCTCAAGATGACAAGCCATAAAGCGAAGTACGTCATAGTAGCTTGTCTTGAACGAAAAAAATCCCTTACCTTCCTCATAGGTCGTTTTTCAAGAAATGGCTAGACTTGGAGCGCAGGCTAGGAGATGAGGAGGGTGCGGCAACTGTGAAGGTCAAGGCTATCGAATGGACTCAGCGCGCGGCCAATACCGCCTGATTATACTCGGGATCTGTTGGGACTACTGCATTGCAAATATCATATTCAACCAGGCAATAATACCGCACAAAGAGAGCAAACGATGATAGCTATTGTAAGATGGAACTGAACTGAGTGAGTATGCACGACGACGAATGGAAATACGGGTATCTGCCTGTAATAAATATGGGAGTACAAACGTCAACGACTCATGAACGTGATCTCGCTCGTTCGTGACCGGAAAGCTGGGTCGTATCGTAGTCACTGATCCGTCGATTGCTCATGGAGCTGGCTAGCTGCCTCTGCCAATCATCCAGCTCACTTGACAGATGCTCGAAAGCGACGGAGCTAGATGTGCTGACGCGACGCTCGGATACGCCTGATATTGGTCGGCCATGCCCGAAGGCCGGTTGATCAACCTCCAGAAGCAGGCCTATTTTGTGAGAGAGCTGCTCGTTCTCCCTCTTCAGAGAGGTGTTCTCGTTGCTGAGTCGCTCCAGCAGCGTCTCATCGTGACCACGCGCAATCTCCAAGGATTTCTGCAGCCGTTCTACTTCTTGCTCGAATTCCTCTATGCGTAGTATTCGCTCGTCCGACTCGCGCTGAGATGCAATGAGGTTGTCCCTCATGTGCTCGAGATCTCCCTCGAGGCTGTCAATGCGACTACGAAGGTCTCGATTATCGCCATTGAGACGCTGCACCTGACGCTGAGCGTCCTGAAGCTGGTTCCGCAGTTCTTGACCGTCATCTGAAGGTGTATTGCGACCATTGACCGCACGAATGCGAGAGCCAGGCTCAGTGTTCGATCCGCGGTCGAGCTCTGATTGCATGCTCTGGTTGAGCGCTTTCTGCTTCGTCAATTCGTCCTTCATTTTGCGCATCATCTTCTCGGTACCCCTGCCACATGCGTATTAGTGCTAGAAGAGGATGAGATGCATGAAAGTGAACTCACTTCACGTAATGTACCGCGAGTTGATAATCTTCTTCCAACTGTTGCAAACGGGCCTTGTAACTGGCTTCCATCTCCTCCAGCTTCCGCTCTGCCTCCATTGCGCGCGCTTCTGCACCGTAGTCGGAACCGTTCAGCCTTTCTGGGCTTCGCGAAGCACGCAGTCTATCCAACTGGGCGGATAATGTGTCCACCTGTGCTTCGGCGTCCTGCTTTTCGCGAAGTACGGTTTGCAGCTCTCGCTCAGCCCTCTCCTGCAGCCTTGCCTGTTTGCCCAGCCGGTCCTCGAGATCCGCTATCCGTGAGGAAGACCCTGCGGGCGACTGCGATGGGGAAGAAAGAGCGCCATTTTCAGCGACAATACCGTGCTCTGCGAGAACCTTCCGCAACGCGTACAGACGTGATTCGATCGACGAAAGCTCGCGCGACTGGGACTGCAGATCCGACTCTTTCGCAATCAGGTCCTTCCGCAAACGGCCGCTATCGGCAAGAGCATGCGATAGCTGAGTCCGAAGACCAACGATCTGCGAACGCAAAGACCCGATCTCGGTCTCAAATCCGCGAGTCTTCTCCAGTTCCTGTGCGAGGTCGCTTTGAGCTTGATCGCTACGACGAGAAGCGTCTTGGAGGAGCTCCCGAAGAGAAGACGCTTCTCTTTGCAGTGCGACGATCTTCTCCGCGTGCCCGTGGGCGAATCGGTCTTCATCACCCTTGAGCTCACGATGGGAATCCAACAAATCGCCCAAGCTGCCCGTCGTCAAAGCCCTGAAAGCATCGGCTTCTTCGCGCGACTTGGCCCAGGAGTTCTCGAGGTCAGCGATCCGTATGCGTGCAGATTCAACCTCGGTGGTGCGCGCTTCGAGTTCGCCTCTCAGCTCCGCGAGGTCAGCCTCCAGCTGGTTGATCTGCTCCCGCGCACGCTGGTATTGCGCGTCAACCTCTTCTGAGCGAGCCGAAGCGGTCTCGACGGCCATGCGAGCTTGCTCCAAGGCCCGGATATGCTGCTCTCGGGACAGCAACAGCTCCTCCACCTGCGATAGATGTCTCAAGTGGTCCGCTTCCCGCTGTTCGACCAAAGAGGTCTGAGAGACCAGCTTCTCAGCCTGGCCCTTGGACCTGACTTGAAGGGTATCATGCTCCTCCTGCAACGCCTTGTACGTCTCCATGATCCTCTCGTGCGACTGTGACGCGAGGTCAGCACGCTTTGCGGAGTCATCTGCTCGAGCTTCTGCCTGTTCCAAGAGGGTGGTCTGCAGCGCGAGCGCATCGCTTAGCTCCTTGATCTTGTTGTCCTTCTCGACCTCTCGAGCCATGACAGCGGATAGCTGCCGTTCCAGATCGGCGATACGCTGACGTTCCAGTTTGGTGGACTCGCCCCCATTGGAAGCCTCCAGCGCAGCGACTTTGGCACGGTAGTACGCCGCTTCCTGCACCGCGCTAGTCCGCAACCGCTCAGCTTCCCCTATCCGAGCTGACGCTTCCTTGGCTTGCCCGACAACAGTTGCCTATACAAAAACTCAGTCGGACAATACAAATCGCCCTTTGATTGACACCATACCTGAATCTTTGCCTTCAGCTGCTTGAGATTGACGACGACTTCTGACACTTTCCCTCCGTCGACGTCGTCATCCTCAGCCGCCGACAACAGCTCCTCCCCAGAGCCAGCATACACAAATCCAGACCGCGATGCCATTGCGAGAGCCGCCTTCATCCAGGCCTCCCTCTTACGCATCGCTTCCATCTCAGCATCCTTGTCTTTGAGGTCGCGAATGAGATCCGCAACAACATTGCCCGTGGAGCCCGATTTGTGGCCAAAGCCGTTCGGCAATATAGGAGAAGCAGGCTTTGAGCTATAGAACGCGTCTTGCGGAGCGCGAGTCCGGTCGATGTTGGGGGACGGGCTACGAGCGGACAGTCCGTTGCGCGCCATAGCGACACTAGCCATGTTCAAAGGCTGCATGGAATCGCTTGCATCAATGCCGTTCTGGGATACGGGAGATATTGCCCGGCTCGGGGCCGCGGTCGGACTCCTTGCCCGAGCCTGATCTGGGGAAAACGCCCTCTCGCGAGGACCGGGCTCCGCAGAAGACGCCTCCGGGCTGCTCTCGCCTGCATCGAAGTCACCGTCATCTTCCCGCCGAGGACGCATAGGCGCTTTCCCCTTCGCTATGCTCGAAAGAGACTGTGGTGGAATTCCGTTGGTAGCTCTACCAACGGACCTCATGCTTGAAGGAGACATGGCACGGCGCGCCTCGTCGATGTCGGAGCCTTGCTCGGGGGAGATTGCCCGGACACCATTCACACCAGGAGCAGGAGTACCCTGTGGGGGGGCGGGAGGACCAAAAGACGGCTTTCTGGTGGTAGGCGCAGGTGTGCTCGTCGGGGGCCCGGTAGGAGGCGCCTGCTTGGAATCTGGATACTTGATGTGTTCTGCAGTGTAATATGTGAAGTTAGGTGCACATAGTTGGGATGATGTAGGGACTCACTGGTATCCAGGACATGGATCATCGAAGGGTCCTCCGGTTTTGCAGGGTTCAGCGACTCTCCCCCGAGACCACCCAATACGAAAACCCGAGACCCCATAGATGCCATCGCATGCCCTGACCGTGCACTCGGCGCAGGCCCCATCTTCTGGAACATGTACCAACGCTGATCTGTCAGGATTGAGCACACTAAGTTCAGGTGATCAGATCCAGCAAATCATACTCACTTGAGATCTTAAAGGCACCAAGATCTCCCAAATCCTTTCCATCGACTCCTCTTCCACCGAATACGTAGATGACATCGTCCACCAGAGACGCTGCGTGGCCTTCACGAGGCGAGGGGATGAACCCAATGCAGGTGAGTTCGCTCCAGACGCGGGTGTTGGTGTCGAAAACCCAGGTATCATTGTAATGATACTGGCAATCGGTACCGCCGAACCTGATATTTGATATCAGAGGTGCACCGCAATAATTTCAGGGCGGACAGACGCACAGATAGATCTTGTCGCCATACGTGACACAGATATGACCAGTTCGCTGTGCCGGTCGGGGCGAGCCCTCTGCAGGCTCTACAAGCTCCCATGTTGCTTTCGTACGCACTCAATGAGATGGCTGATAAGCTACGCGATTGCCGAGGAGACCGCTCAATTCACTCACATGAATTGAGATCAAATGCCCACAGATCGTTGAGGAAGTCTCCGTCAACCTGCCCTCCGAACACGAAGAACTTCGAGCCGACCATGGTTACGGCATGTCCGTATCGACCCACAGGTGCCGGACCATGTGTAGCTACGCGCGTCCATTCGCGCGAAACTAGACAAACCTCAATTGATATTCTCATCGAAGAGACCTTAGTCTTACCTAGATTTAGAAGATACAAGCCATCGTCCTGCTTATCGCCGGCCTTCGATTTACCGTTGGTCTTGGTATCGCCGCCCCACACAATGAGGACGCTGCCAACGAGTGCACTCGAATGGCCAACTCGAGGGGAGGGGATCTCTCCTCCGGTCTGTAACAGCGTCGCTGAGAGATCGCGGGTCGAAAATAGGTAGAGGTCATTCCGGACGGTGTCTCGGACGAGACCACCAAATAAGAAGAGCTCCCCGGTCGCCGTAGCGGTAGCGGGGAGAGCATGTCCATATCGAGGAAAGGGTGAAGGTGAAGGAGTGGATGGAGGCACGACGCCTTGCTTCGGGATGGTGACTGGAGAGGGTAGGGCGAGGTGACGCTGCGACCACGGGTATGCCGGACGTTGCTGTTGTTGTGAGCCTTGCCCAGGGGGAGCCTGTAGTGGTGGTGGTGAAGGACCCAGAGGTCCGTTGGAGGACACACTACCCTGCATCGGAGCGTTTCCGGGCTCCGCGATGCTCCCGTTTCGGGTCTGGCGTTGCTGCAACTGCGCGGCGTTCGGTGGGACGCCGTTCATGCCCACGAGAGGGCTACCTCGTCCGCTGAGACCGCTGCGAGGTCGGGGTCAGACATGAGACATTGGTTATCGATGATATGTGGCGGGGATACGCGCTGGCAGCCGGGAGACGGAGACGGCTAGCTCACCTCTCATAGCTTGGCTCCTTGACCACTTGTTTTTGAAGCGTCTGCTGGGCCTGTGGCGGCTGTTGCTGCTGCTGTACTTGAGCCAACACAGCGCTCGGTGATTGAACAACAGAGGCATTGTTGTTCTGGGCGGGTGGGGCGTGCTTCTTCCGCGAGAAGAAGGACATTCTCCTTGCTCTGTTCCCTATGAGAGACTGTATGGCTGCAGATTATGGAAAGCCAGATTGGTTGGAGTGTCGGTAGAAAGGAGGGGGCCGAGTAGAGGGCGAAGCTCAACGAGCTACAAGCTCGCGGTAAGAAGGGATGGACAGAACAGGCAGGCTGTCCCTGACTTCCTCACAACGCGGATTGGCAACCGCCCCCGCTGATGGCCGCTTGCCTGCGTTTACCCAATGTTTTCCCTCCGCCGAACGCTCGTTCTCCACTTTATCTTTGGCCGCCATCCGTTCGCTCAATGTCGCAGCCAGATTCCACCGCGTTACACCCAGGGGCTCGCTCTGAGGCCATCTCCCGGACTCACACTCTGACGTGCTTCCTCAGGGCAGCTCATCAAAATGACAGATGGGGTGTTCGCATCTTGAGAGCTGATCATCCTGCTACGTGCTCCGTCTGCTTTCTTGACTATCCGGTGACCTTTTGCGTACAGAACGTACACGGAATGCTGTTCAGGCCTTGGGCAGCATCTCTTGCCAAATCTGTCCTTTCCAGCCACCATGACCGATTTGGATTGCGTGCAGGTGCGCCTTGCCCCCGAAAGATGAGTCGTGGTCACAGGGTCTGCGCAATATCCACGGACATGCAGTGGCCATGTGGAACCCGCCCCGACCTTCCAACAGCTCAATAGAACGACTCCAGCATAGAGGTGTCCGGTGCTGCGAAGCGGACGATCCGTTGTCTGCGGTCAGTTTGGTGAGCAGACATTGGCAACATCCGGGCGTTCCGAATCTTGAAGCTGACAAACAGGTTCGAGGCATCGGTTCCGAATGATGGTTTGTTCGTGACATCATGTTATGCCCATGCTCGACACTTACATGGCCCAGGTATCAATCCAAACTGGCCCTCAGGCGCGGATCGTGAACATCATTTGTGGGAGGAGCACCTCGCGCATGTTGAGATGGTCCCAGGATGGTGATTGCCCGGACGCTTCATATTGTGGCCTGTGTGGAGAAGTCATGCACAGCATCGACATTTTTTACATTCTGCCGGCACACGCTCCACTCCTTGTATCAGCATATCGTTGAGTGGCGCATCTCATCCTAGTGTGTCAACAGACCAAGTGGCGTCATGGCTGTTGGATCGTAGTGCAGCCGACATGAGGGAACGGCGCATCAAGCTGGAGGACGTCTTCTTGCAGAAGCCATCTCTTACTCGCCGGTTTCATCCGTGTGTCTCGCGCACTGCGTAGACCTGGAGGCATGCCAACCACGAGGTCAATTCAAGTAATAGTACCCCGTCCAGCCCCGATGCCTTTAGTCGTAATCAAGCTCTCGGACTCGTCTGGTTAGTCCAAGTCCTGTACCTGACAGCCGCCTCCTTTGTAGATATGACGACCGTTCATACTGCTTTTCGAGCGTGTCCGATGGTTGTGAGCAGCCATCGGCTGGGAGGGACCCAGCGAGCCCCAAGTAAGCATTATCTTGCCCGTGGCCCTGGAGGAGTGCTGGCGGCGCCGATGGATGGGTTTTGGTTGACGATCGACCGTTTGAGATCCACTAGCACTTACTGGGAGATGCGTCAGGCAGGTCGCGCCTTTTGTACAGAGGAATCATCATCGCACCATTCGTGTAAGATGCGAGAATATGTGAGGTCTACATGGGCTTGAGCTGTCACGGCGACCTGCGATGAGGCATTCGATCTCAAAGTGATCATGATATCTTGATCTGTCCGTAAGCAATGTTACAGCTACCATCGAAATATCGAAATCGTTGGGGCTACCGGTCTCACCAGCCCAGGACACCCCACATCCACATCCCAGCTCCACTAATTATAACACCACTGGACGGCACGACTCGGAGAGAGACACTAAGATCCGGCTAGATCCTATTACTCAAGTGAGAGCGTGGAAAGGTCAGAAACGCCTCGAGGCTGGTGAGATGTCTTCCGAAGCCAATCGTCCCAGCGCCTTGCTCCCTGCCGCACCGGTCCTTGCTGCTGGTGAAGGGTAAGTACCTGCTTTCCGTCTGCTTCGAGGAGATTTCGAAGTGCGTATCGTGAAATCATAAGATAGAGCAGGACTCACCGCATCCAGCAGGTTTACACGCTTGACGGTGCTTCATCTAGCTTTCAAATCCCCCGCATCGCTCTCTCCTTCCCCATAGTCCGTTCTCAGAGGACTCGTAAGTGACAATGCACTCTGCTGGACGTCGCACTCAGTCGGGCCTCCCGCTCAGCGTTCAGGGTTCTCTCCGCGCCTCGGCGAAGCTTCTTGCGAGCCCTCCCGGCAGCTCTGTTACGCCGTTCGCGGAGCAACTCACGTCTGCCAGAAGAGCCTTGGGTGCTGCTACCGAAGAACCTCGTCTATTCGAGCCAGACCCCTGGTCCGACGACTTTGAGGAAATATCTTACGACGAGTTACGATCATCGCTTTTCGGTCAGTTCCCTCCCCCATCCGCTTTCGGTGAGTGCTATGTCTCGCTTCACTCAAATGATTCAGCCTCATCTCGTCTATGATAGATTGTCAAACCGCTTCTTCATTACTCTCGCGCTCTCGATCTTCGCTATCCCGCTTGAAGAAGCTCTCTCTACGCCCTACCGACAAATCACGACAGTCCCGCTCTCGGCCGTCCGTAGCGCCGCGCAAGAGCTCATATCGATCAGACGAAGTCTCCGACGAGACTGCTCTAATCCTTTCCTTTCCTCACCCGCCGAGCTGTCGGGGAGAATTCAGCTATCCACCGAGGCAGAGACCCACCGAGGCAGCCCCCGTAGAGGATATCTCTTCCGTCTTTTATAGCGGAGATCCGTTTGGGAAGCCCGAGTCTCGTGCAGAAGCCGCCTCTGACGAGCTTCAAGACATCTCTCAATCTGCGACCGTTTATCGACGTTCCGAGGGACCACGCATCTCTGTCGACACTCTTCACCGGGGACCTTCTACCTCTCCTCTAGAGTCATCCAGTTCCGCTAAGCCTTTTACGAGGCCTCTGAAGCGACTGCGGACCCTCACCAAGACATCACTTTTCCGCCCTTCCCGTAAACCGACGCAGGAAGTCGGCGACGGTTGGCCCACAGAGCCTCTCCCAGAACCTATCTCAGATTTTGCTACAGTCTCCATCAACCACGTTCTACCGGAGTTCAACTTTGACGAGATCGATTTCTCCCCCGTATTCACCGATCACGAACTCGATACTTCCTCTGTCTTCACCGAACCCGAGCCTCAACCACCCCCCTCGCCTCCCCCACGCACACCTTCGACATCTTGTCAGGAGCCTCTGACCAGATTTGTACCGCGACTCCGGATTGCCCCGTACCAATTTGTGGACCCTCGTACTCTCACCGATTCCCCAATCGCACCCTCCGCCCGACCAACCACTCAGACTGCGACACCTCTTCCTCCCTCTCCGTCTTGGCTCTCTCGAAACGTCAAGGATCTCGAATCTCACGCACGGATTGATACACCCATTCTGTATATCCGACCCCCGCCGTCGCCGCCTTTGCATATTCTTCCGCGATCTGCACTGCCCATACGCACATCTCGTGAAGACAGAGACTCGTTGGTGAGTATATATAACATCATTCTTAATGTTTGATGCTGACTGAATAACTGATAACTAGCTAGGTCTTCACAGCCCAGACAGCCCGGTCAGCGCGTACTCGTCTACGTCGTCTGTGACCCTTTTCTCCTCCAGACCGAACTCGTTCCTATCTCCGTACCGTTACCTCCGTCCGCCTTCAAGAACCCGGCTATCGGTTATCCTTCACCACTCTGCTACATCTGACAGGAAGAGTATACACTCATTCATTTCTCGCGCCTCAATTGCATACGATCAAGGCTTATCCGTAAGCGCCCCTTCTGCGGAACGCCCACAAGTAAGCGGACTCTTTGTTCGCCATGATCGTATCTTATGATTTCTCTTAGAGCCCTCAGTTGAACGTCCTATTACTGTCTTCTCAGCAATCGCCCGGAACTCGCGACCAATTGACTCCGCTTTCTCTCTTCAATTCCGGTAGGATCATACATCGTGCTTTTTAAGCTTTCTCTCACGCATACTGTCTCATAGACAACCCTATTCTATCGCTTCCGAGCCGACCTGGGTCGCTGATCGCGCCTCAGCCCGAAGAGCCGAGACCGCAATATCAAGTTTTTGTTCCATCTCGACGGGCATCCCTTGCATCCACTCGTGATTCCCTTCCGCCTCCTGCATTCTTTCTCGCACTCCTCGAGAACCTCATCGCCTCTCCTAACAACTCCGAAATGCCTCTGAACGTATACGACAAGCCCAGTGACACGGTGGACTGGGGCGACGAGGTCGACTACTCCGGCATCGAGTGGTTCAAGGATCCTCCTCCGAGACAAGCGGTAGGTCTGTTACCATGCGGATATAGGTTGTATATTGATCGCCGATCACAGCCACCTCCCCCGGCATCGGAGAACTACGTACCCCAACCTGGAGTTATTGAACAGAACGAAATGTTCGACTACGCGCTCAAGAGCGCCCCGAATGTTCTGTACTCGCGGTTCAAGCAATATGGCCAGGTAAACCTTCCTTGTACATTGAGTGTTATTACATTGCTTACATTTTTCCCAGCTCGGAGTGCTCGCCTGGTGCTCTGAGTTCGGCGAACTCATCGACTCACTCAAGACGCTGGGCTTCGAGGGAAACATGTTCGTGTCGACGCGCGAGCAAGCCCTGAAGACCTGCGAAGAGATACTCAAGCTCCCCATGAAGATCGAGATGCAGATCATCGTCATGTATCTGTCGTCGCAGGTCGCGCGGCTAAGACGTTTCCTTGACGCCGGGGGCGAATGGCATGACTACCCTGAGCCCCAATTCCCCCTCGATTGGAGACAAGGCCCGGCCCCTTCGTCGTAGGGCTGAAGGACGAATGTTCTGTGCCAGGATTTTCGGATTGACTATGTTCTCGACAAATGGGTCACTGTATTGTGTTTATGTGCGGGCACTGTATCTATAGCGAATGCAAATTCTTTCCGGATCTTTTCGACGATGGCTCTAATAGATTACGCAAACGTAGGTACAGATACAACGACAGCGAGTCCACGAGGAACGGAACAGCTATGTACCCAAAGTGTTAACGTTGAACAACACGGAGGCAGCGGAAATGAATTGCAAAGTCAGTGTGTTCTATGACTAACGTGAAAGATCGTCTATGATGAAGTAGTACAACACAATGGTATCAATGAGTAGTAGTGAGTCCAGCATGCTTCGTCCGGAACTCTGATGCAGTCGAATCACGTGGTCCTGCAAGAGAAGGAGGGAGAGGAGGTGCCTGGTACGATACCATACGCGGAGGCTCGGGTAGTGGATTGTGACGGAAAGGCGTCGGGTCAGTCGGCGAGCCTGAAGTGGGCGTACGACCGGAATTTGGCCTGGGAGATTGAGAGTGGTGGTGATGCGTATTCGAAGCACGGGTAGATGGTTGTACAGTATGAGATGAATAAATATCTACTTGTGACGCCGAAGGCATGTGTGCATGGGTCGTGCTGTTCGACCTGTGAGCTGGCTTTTGGACGCTGTAATATGCGTGACTCGACCCGTGTGTCACAGGCATAGAGGCAAGCCGGTGCACGTCTGTGGTGCTTGGAATCGTGCCAACGTGATGGAAGTCGCTGCTGGTTATAGTCGACGGCCTCGAGTTGTCTCCAATTGTTGGCGGGGTGGACACAATTGGCACGCCGTCGGGTCCATAGGCCATACTTCTCGCCTTCCAGAGTCGCTCCATCTCCCAAGCATCCTTGGCCCTGAGGGTGCTCATTTCCGCGGCAGACGGGAGTCCGGAGGTGGGCCGAGCGGAACCGGATGTGCGGGCAGACAGGTTGCGTCCCAGAGATGCTCTGTGTTCATCACGAGACAATGATGGCGACTTGGTCGTGGAAGAATCATTCCTATGCTGTCTACCTCGATCCGTCTCTGGACTTTGCTCGTCTGCAGCGGCGGCGACGCGCCCATGACTCTCTGCCCTGCGTGAGGCATCTGCCCCGCCTCTGATAGGTGAGGTAGATGGTCTGGCACGGGAATAGCTCGTGGGGCCGTCCGCGGTGAGCTGCAATTTCGGAGTCGTCTCTTCGACCCGATCGTCCGCCGGATCATGTGACCTAGACCGATCCTTCGCGCGAGTCCGCTTTGACGTGTCTATAGGAGACTCTACGACCGCCCACTGCTCGCCCATCGCGAGAATGACTTCGCCTTGAGGATGTACAGTGCCCGAGGGACTGCGGACGAGCATGAATGTCTCTGTCTGTCTGCCCTTCGAATTCTTGACCCGTCTGCTACCATCCTTCTCCTTGGTAGGCGAAGACTCAGAAGGAGCGACACGATCTTGCTTCGTGACAATCTTCGGCATAGTGGAGATATCAGGTATAAGGACAGCGGGAATGGCATGCGGAGTGGGGGGATTAGCCAGGATCGACACCCTGGACAAGGGCGAATCATCCAGAACAGTCGAAGAAATGCCGGAGGTCAATACTGTTGTCAAGGATGCAGCACGGGATAGTGTCTGCTCCGTCTGACTGAATCTCACTGATGACGACTGCGGACGTTCTGTAAGGGCAAGCGATGATGGACGTGAAGACTTCGGCGTTGGCGGCAAAGTATGATCATAGTCGTAGTCCAGCGGCGGATTCGACGGCGCGAGGGGTACAGCTGGAAGTGGTGGAGATGGCTTCGGCATCGGCGTTTTGTCGTCAGGAGCCGCTTCACTCCCGAGTAGAACAGACGGAGGTAGTTGTGCAGATTGAGCGGCGTCAGCCGGCTTGATTGAGGATACGTCCGAGCCTGGTATCTCAGGGATATGCTCGTATGCATCCTCCTTCGCAGAGCGAACATCGGGAGAAACTGACTGCACATCGGCGGAAATAGAGGGCTCACGCTGTGGCGGGCGGGGGGGAGGGAGCTGCGCCTCCGCCTTCACGGGCGTAGCGTCATTATCGCTAGGCTCGTCCGGATTCGCCACGGTCAGTTTTCCCCGCACAGGGGACCCCAGAGACTCGGAGGTCATTGAGGCATTGTCATCCTTCGATGCAACGCTGCGTGAGGCACTCAGCGGGCATTCCGCGGCCAGATTCGGCGGCGGGACGCGCTTCACGGGCTCTTGGCTCTTGGAAGGGTGGACGGATGACCGCTGTGTCTCACCCGACGGCGCAACACCTGAGGATGACTGCCTGCCAAGCGTGTCAGGAGACGTGACGTCTTGCCAGTCATGACTGATTGGAGACTTGCTGGTATCTGGTTTTCGCAGGATACTGAACCTCCTCGCCAGACGACCGAGCATACTTCCACGCTTGTCCGGGTGTCCTGCACCAGCTAGTGGCGGAGATGATACAGATGAAGATGTCGGAAGAGCGGAGTCACGTTTCGTCGACCTCCTGCGAGCAAGCCCCTGTTCGCTCTTGGTCGATTGCGGAGATGAAGCGTGACTGGAAGATGGCGGCGCTGGTTTGTCGATTGTTCGCTTGTGTGCACTGTGATGACCACCGAACAGACCGGCAAACGGCTTGCGACGCTTAGTGAGCCGGCGGGGCAGGTGATGATCGCTTTCGTCATAGCTGTGTAGGTGGATCGCGGAGGTAGATTGTGACAGGGGTGAAGGAGTGACTGTTTTGTGGCGACCGATGCCGGCGTTGAAGCTTCGCCTGCGAGGACGCGATGCGACGGGACTTGTAGGGCTCTGGAGGCTTCTTAGTAACTATGAAAGAATATACGATGTGTGGTCACTCACCTCGGGCTCCGGACCAGACGCACTTCGTTCCGAATGAACACCGACATCATACGGTGACCGATGGTGGAAGTTGCTGCCCCAGGGATCAGTAACGTCAAGCATATCAACATTGTCATTCCCATTCTGGGACGTCTTGCGCGTTCGGACCCGGCCGTTGGGATCATGAATGCGTACCTGCGACGAGCTGGGCGTCGGGAGTGGAGACCCGGACGGCGTTCTACTACGAGCAGGCATTCTTGCAGGATCTTGTGCACGGTCAGGAGCGGAGGGCATGGGAGGAAACGAAGGTGAAAATGTCGTAGGCGCATCGGTCTGTCGTAATGGCGGCAAGAGATGCCGATTTCGATAGTATCGCGGACCCGAAGGATCGTGGAGGGGGAAATTTGCCCTGATGTGAGCAGCAGAGGCGGCAGCCCATTCCACCTCTGAGCGATACCATGAAGGAAGCTCCGCAAGAGTATCTGGGATGATGGAGACAGAGTGGAAAGAAGGGGGCTCGGGAAAAGTCGACTCGACGGAGCCCTCACGTTCCTTTTCTTTGTCGATGCTGGACAGCGTCTGGAAAGAGGAAGTTGCTGTAGCGTCGAGAAACTTCTCAATGGGGGAGTCGGCTGTCTGTTTGACGAACTTGCGGGACAGTAGCCCCTTCTTTCCCAGTTCCGTCTTTCCGCGAGACAACTTGCGTGAGGGCGCCTGCGGGATCTCCTTGAAGCGCGGCTGGGGCGCATCTGCAGAGTGAGCAGTGGCGGCCGAGGCCCTCGACTGTGAAAGAGGACGGATGTGAGCGGGTCGTCCCCGGCTAGGTGGGGCGGGTGCAATGACGCGACGTGCCTGTTCACGCCGCAACATGGTGTTGTTGTTTGGGTGGTCGACGGCGTCGACGGCGTCGACAGGGGGGCGGTTTCAGCAGGAGGACTCGACAGAGGACATGGGGGGATGGAGGAGGGCTACGGCGTTGCAGGGCTCGCGGACGCGTTCGCTGTTCTGGCTGGACGGGCGCTTGGGCGTGGGCACGGAGCACGGTGGCCGGGGTCGCCGCGCCTAGCGAGTTGCGTCCGAGAAAAATCTCAGCAGATTCGGCCTCTCGCCCCTCCCGACCCTCCATGGCGCTCAAAGTTCTTATCATCGGCAGCGGTGGCCGCGAACACGCCTTGGCCTGGAAGCTTGCGCGCTCCGACCTCGTCCAGCACATCTATGTTTGCCCCGGCAACGGAGGAACTTCAAATGAGCACAAGACCACAAACGTTGATGTCTCTGCTGCTGACTTCCCCGCCCTTGTCAAGTTTGCCGTAGAACATGATGTGAGTACAGCTGTCTAGCATCCCGTGCACCCACTAAACTCGAGGTCGCAGATATCACTCGTGGTCCCCGGTCCGGAGCAGCCTTTGGTCGATGGTGTAGAGACACACTTCCGGAAAGGTACGCAACCTCCCATTTGCTCCCTGCTGCAATCCCATGTCACATCGTAATCTCAGTTGGCATTCCGGTCTTTGGACCGAGCGCACTGGCAGCCCGGATGGAGGGGTCCAAGGCGTTCTCAAAGGACTTTATGCAGCGGCACAACATCCCGACCGCCGAGTACCGCGTCTTCCGTGCCTCGGAAGTGGATCGAGCTGTCGACTACGTCAAGACCTGCGGCTTCAAGGTCGTGCTCAAGGCCAGCGGTCTGGCAGCTGGCAAGGGTGTCCTGATTCCGGAGACGGTAGATGAGGCTGTTGCGGGTCTTCGCGAGATCATGGTCGACAATGTCTTCGGACCAGCAGGTCTGCGACCTTGTTCATGTACACACGTATGGCAGTCGAAATTGATATCGTTGTTAGGCGACAAAGTCGTGGTTGAGGAATTGCTGAGTGGTCCGGAGGTCTCTGTGTTGGCGTTCGCGGACGGGTACACAATTGTGCCCCTGCCTGCTGCACAGGACCACAAACGTATCGGCGAGGGAGATACGGGCCCCAACACGGGTGGCATGGGAGCATATGCTCCTGCGCCGGTCGCAACCCCTGCGATTATGCAGAGCATAATGAAGGAGGTTCTACAGCCCACCATTGCCGGCATGCGCAAGGAAGGCATGTATCCCCTGCGAAGTACGCGTGTCTAATTCTCAGCTACTGTGTATTGTAGGGTACCCCTTCGTCGGCATGCTCTTTACGGGCCTCATGCTAACAGAAGCGGGGCCAAAGGTGCTCGAGTACAACGTGCGATTCGGTGACCCGGAGACGGAGGCGTTGATGCTGCTCCTCGCGGACGACTGCGACCTTGCGGCTATTCTTCTTGTGAGACTAAATTACGATCTTTCTCATTGAATTCGACTCACTCTTCTTTAGGCTTGCGTAGAACGTCGCTTAGATGCGGTGGAGGTCAAGATTCGCCCAGGCTTCGGTGTCTCTGTCGTTCTCGCCTCCCAAGGATACCCGGGCTCGTATGCAAAAGGCAAGGAGGTCACCGTAGGCGATCTCCCGCAGAGTCAGTCATGTTCTGTTCAAGTTGAAACCGCCCTCCTGACATGAATCCTCCCGAAGATGTAATCGCCTTCCATGCAGGAACTGTGTCGTCCGGCGAAAAGACGGTCACGTCCGGCGGCCGTGTCATGGTCGTGACGGGATATGCACCGACGCTCCGTGAAGCTCTTGACGCAGTGTACGCCGGCGTCGAAAAAGTTTCGTTCGAGGGCAAAGTCTACAGGCGAGACATAGCTCACCGGTATGCACAGGTATAACTCATTATCGACGCAGTCTCCTGATTTTGTTCCGATGCAGAGCACTTGCCACTCAAAACAACGCCCCCGGGCTCACATACGCCCAGGCTGGCGTGTCCGTCGATGCAGGCAACTCGTTAGTCGAGACAATCAAGCCGTTCGTGCGTGCAACACGCCGGCCAGGTGCGGACGCCGAGATCGGCGGATTCGGCGGCGTGTTCGACCTCAAGGCGATCGGCTACACGGACCCTCTCCTCGTCAGCGGAACTGACGGAGTCGGCACCAAGCTGCGTGTTGCCATGGATGTCGGGGTGCACGACACTATTGGTATGTCGCTTCGATGTGTTCTTAACAGTCTGGCGTTGACAGCGTGCTGCAGGCATTGACCTGGTCGCGATGTCCGTCAATGACCTACTCGTACAGGGCGCGGAGCCGCTGTACTTCCTGGACTACTTCGCCTGCAGCAAGCTCGATGTGTCCGTCGCTGCGCAGGTCGTCAAGGGCATCGCTGCCGCGTGCAAAGAATCTCGCTGCGCCCTGATCGGCGGTGAAACCGCTGAGATGCCCGGCATGTACGAGGAAGGCACGTACTTTATCAGTTATTGCCTTAGTCTTCCCTACTGATATTAGCATGCTACAGGCGACTACGACGTTGCTGGATTCTCTGTCGGCGCGGTCGAGCGGGAAAAAATACTGCCCCGGCCTGACATCGCTCCCGGAGACGTGCTCCTCGGCATCCCATCGTCAGGCATCCACTCCAACGGATTCTCGCTTATCCGGAAGGTCGTCTCCTTGTCTGGCGTAGCCTACTCCGATCCTTGCCCGTGGGACTCGAGCATCACTCTGGGACGCGCCCTCCTGGAACCAACGAAACTCTACGTGAATTCGCTTCTTCCCGTCGCACAGGCCGGCCTCATCAAGGGAATGTCGCACATCACCGGCGGCGGCTTCACAGAGAACGTCCCTCGGATGCTGCCAAAGGGCTTAGGCTGCTACATCGATGCATCAACATGGGAACTCCCGCCCGTCTTCCGCTTCCTCATGAAGTACGGCAACGTCGCGCCCTCGGAGATGGCGCGGACGTTCAACAACGGCCTGGGCATGGTCCTTGCGGTGGACCCCTCACTGGTGGATGAGACGATCAAGGCGCTGCATGCTGCGGGAGAAAGTCAAGTGTACCGCATCGGGGAGGTGACCTCGCAGGCTGGCGTGGACATGCGCAATCTGGAGGCTTGGCGGTCATAATCGGTACAATTGGATTTGAGTGGGGACGGCGGGTGTGTCATTTACAGTTTTGGCGGAGACAGTCAGATGCAACATGTTCCTACGATGTAAGTTGCCTGCAAAGTATAGCGTACATGGATGGGAGTATATAGAGCCACGAATGGGCAGTCGCATGCAATTCATAGTTTTGAAGTCATTGTACGAGAGTTGTAGATGTCACAACAAAGACGACGATGCAGAATAATCAAGATGAAGCAGAGCAAGATCTAGAAGCCGGCGGGCCGTAAATAAATGCGCGGAGACTGCAAATAAATGAGGATGCGGCGGGGTCGATGGAGGACACGTCCAGCAACAGTGTGGCATAGCAAGAGAGCCCAAATCAGATGCCAAGAGATGAACCGGGAGTGGAGCAGAAATATAGGCTACACCGTAAGACCCGAAGAACGCAAAAGAAAGCGTAGAGAAGCGATGGACAGACGATATGAATAATGCGGGATGAGACACGAAGATGTCTATTTTATGCGGAAACAGAGACTTCCTTGGTTGCATCCGGTGCCGCGGCAGTCGCGGCAGCGGCGAACGAGACAGGAAGTTTGCTTGCTACTGGCTCCTGAGGTGCGGCAACGGCAGCGGGGGCCTCAGAATTGCTGTCCTGCTATAAGCCATCAGAGTATATTCTGCTGCAGAGACATGTATCAATTTACCTTAGGCGGGATCGGCGTCGGAGCCTTCTCCTCCGGAGTACCGCCACGAGTCTGAGGCTCCTTGCGGGGCGGTGGCGGCGCCTGCAGGACTTGGGCAGCGGTCGGCCCGTTGTAGACCGCCAACGCCGGACTGTTCTGTCCAGGGCTCCGCAAGGGAGGTGTCGTGCTGACAAGAACGGGGAATTCATCGGCGTTCGGTACACGCTGGGGTTTGTGAGGAGGATGCCTCTTCTCGGGGCGATTGCCATTTGCGCCATGGTGCGACCTGAACCCCCCGTGCGGACGACCCTTACCGCCTGTCTCACTAGACTGCGAACGGCTCGAGTGCTCTGTGTTGATTCCATTCGGTGCAGCACGACCGCGAGATGAGTGCCGCTCCTGATCCCAAAGTCAGTTCGAAGGATCGGAAGAATCAATGGGACTACACGCACCTCCTGCACGGACATAGCAGAGAACTTCTCCTCCAGCGCTCCTACGCCACCGTGCGTAGAAGCACGGGGACGGGATCCGCCTCTGGTAGAATACTGAGGTCCGATGTGCGGGACGGGTCCGTCGGGAAGGACGTGGGGGAAACGGCAGTCATCGCTAACTCATCATTAGCCGATGTATAGTCGGAATTTGACGTCAAGTCTCACCCATTCCTGCATCGTCCGGAGGGATAGAAGAAGCAAGGAGGCTTACGGCCAAGCATTCCAAAGGAAGGACGACGAGCGCTTCCTCTCCTGTGGTGCGTCATCCCATCTCTGCCCGCGGGCGCAGGGCCGTAACCATCCGCCTGGGGATGAAGCGGCACTTGCGAAGGATCAATCGACTCCATGATACCATTCGAGTGACCGCCTTGCGGCATGTATTGGCCATTAGGGTCCATAGGGACGCCATAGGGCGGCACAGAGGGGTAAGGAGCTTGGTGAGGCGATTGCGGGCCTCCATGCAGGGGCGGCAGTTGTGGAACGGACACGGGGCCGGGACCGTGCCCGAAGGTGGGGGATACAGGAGAAACCACACCATATGGCACAGCGGGCGGAGGAGCAGACGGGCTGAAAGGGACCTGCACAGGAGACACAATCTCTGAGCCCGACCGCGCGTGCATCATAGGCGGGTGAGGGTGGGAGCTTGCAGGGGGAGACATCGCACCCATCGGCACGCCGTTGGGTGCCTGGAATGGAGGCGGCATCGGGTAGAATGGAGGAGGATAGGCCGAATTCATCATGGGGTCGTAAGGAGTGGGATATTGAGCGTGCGGCGGGCCCTGTACATAGGTCTGAGGGTGGGCGAACATGCAGGAGGCGCCATAGCGGCAGGCAGGATAGTATCTGCAGGGGATCATGCGCGCGACATCCGGCGGGGGCAGATTCTGCAAAGCACCATGGGCATGCTCTGCACCCATAGGCGGAGGAGCATAGTACGCAACAGCACCCTCGGACATCATAGGAGGGATGGGCATGCCAGGATAGTAATATGCACCAGTAGGCGGGACGTAATAAGCTTTTGAAGGATCGGCGTCGAATTCATGAGAATAGTTCAGCTCCTGAGTCGTGTTGACTTGGGCCATGCTGACTTTGCTTTTTGCAGCGCTGAGCAGTCCCAGAATAACAGTGTCCGCAGTATGCTGCTCCGGAAGACCTTCACTGGAGGCGTTGTTCGGATCGGCACCTGTCAAAGAACATCAGACGACGGCCTTGTCAAATACACGAGCCACAGATGGACGCCATACCTCTGTCAAGTAGGACTTTGACAATATCGACATAGCCGTTCTTGACCGCTATAATAAGAGGAGTGACACCGTCCTGATCTTCGATGAAATAGGAAAGGAAACACAGCCGACGTGTCAATTAAGGATCAGCATTCAAAATCAGACGGAACACACCCTTGACCTCCAAATCCGCCTGAGATGCTTCCTTCAGGAGAAGGTTGGCATTTTCGAGGTCACCCTCCGAGCAGGCCTTCCAGAGTTCGGACACCATTTAAGCTAAGCAGTAGAAGTATGGCCGTGACCGGTCTGGGAACGAGTTGGACGAGTGCGATGAAGATGAAAGAAAAAAATGACGGGCCTCCCGTTGTGGCCACCGGGTTGTGAAGAACTTTCAGGCGAACGGAGGAAGGACAACCGGTCTGCAGCGGCTACTTTTCTTCGAAAAAAATCGGACATGCTGACGTAAGACATCGTGATTATCAGTCCAGATATGGCAAGTGTAGTCATCATATGAACGCTTCCTTGGCGTCCTCGAGCTCGAGGCCTTACATGGCCGTACTCTCCTGCTGACGCCTCTCCTATCCAGTTACGGCTTGCAACACCTCCATCACACTAGCCCACAATAGTATTTCATCTGCAGGACATGATTCTGCCGTACAGAGTGTCTGTCTCTATGCCATCCCCAGCTTCTTCATCAGCCGCGCGGCAGGCTTGCCCGTCTCCTCCGGAAGATCCAACTCTGGTACCGGCGGTAGGCACAGCAGCGCCTGGGCCCGTTCCTTGACATCTTTGTCTGAATACAAGTTCAGAATCTGAGGTTAGCGGCGAATCAGCGCCACTCTCACCTTCGTACAATACCTCGTACACCTGTCATGGACATGTGATTAGGGCCCAGTCGTACCGCAGACGTCGAGACTCACCCCGATGGCAATCGGTGCCGCAACACCCAGCTCATCGACAATCTGCCTCAATCCCTTCGCTGTAGTCACACCTTCCGCTACGCTCCCTAATGTTTTGGTGATATAATCCAGCTTCTCTCCTTTCCCCAAGCGGAAACCCACAGTGTAGTTCCGACTGGTTGGAGAGCTGCAGGTGAGGAACAGATCTCCCACTCCCGCGAGACTGAGGAAAGTCAAAGGCGATGCGCCGTAAGCGCTACCGATCCTAGTCATCTCCGCCAGACCACGCGTGATAAGCACTGAAGGAACGGTGAATGGTGAGCAAGATGTTCTGTGGGGCACGCTTACTGGCTCTTGTATTGTTCTCGAAACCAAGTCCGTCAGCGATGCCCGCTGCGATGGCGTAAACGTTCTTGAGCGCTCCCGCAAGTTCCAGTCCAATAGGATCGTCGCCAGTATAGCTGCCGTATCGTCAGCGCGTCCATCTAGGACAAAAGTTTACGGATTGACGTACCATCGGAACCATGGTTGGTGGAAGAGCTTTGACGCCCGTTGAGCATGCACCTCGGACAGAGATGCAACCGAAACCGACGTTGGTTGCCGTCTCACGACTGCGTATGTGAGAGATGCGATCATTTCAAATGCCCAAAGCGCTCACTTTCTTTTGCGAACGACGGTCCTGACTGATTTGGGCAGCATATCAATGGCAAGAAGACAACGGTAGCGGCGGTTCTTACGATGAAAGTCGCAATCCGGGCTACCTCGGGCCCGCAAGTATCGGCGATGATCTCCAGAGTGAGGGCGTGTGTACCGGTCTCAATGCCCTTGTTCACAAATATAAGCAAAGGAAGACGGCTTATGTCGAGCTTCGGCTTGAGGGAAGTGAGAGCTGCCCTGGACCAGTAGTCTGTTTCAAGCTTCTGCACGATCGTAATATGTGAGGTACCTGACACCCTCGGTTGGGATGGCGAACAGAAGAACGTCCACGTCCCGTATGACATCTTCCGAAGGAAACTCTGGGCCGATGGCCTTGACGGAGTCCGGGAATGTGTGGTCTGTCAGGTACTCAAGATTGCGATGGTGCGTATTGAAATGTTGCACCAAATTTTCGGACCTCGACCACATGTACACAGTATGTGACGAGTCTCCAAGATGGTCTGCGAGGCAGCTGCCAAAGTTTCCGGCTCCGAAGACTAATACCCTGGATCTGTCCTCATCTTGAACGGGAGACGACGTCATTGGAAATTGAGCTCGCCCAAGAAGACGCGTTTTTGTCCGCACTTGAAAGAGCTGAGGGCGGCATGGTCGCAGTGGGTAAGCTGACATGAGAGTTCTGCAGAATGATGTTCTCATACTCTTGCACGGAGCGCAGGTATATATTCAGGCCAGAGAGTGTTCTACCCTGAAGGGCTGTTCTACCCCAAAACACTAGGTACCAGGGGAAAAGCAACAATAGTAGTAGAGTATATCGGGAGGTATCTTGTGGAAGAACAGAGACAGAAGTTGCCCGAGTATGCCGGCTGATGAGCAGAAAACACGAATCCGACGCGAGTATTGTCTGCCTTCGCTCACCCAGCCTCGACTCCAATGAGGTACACACAGGCGCCCATGGCTTGTTAAGCGCCGTTTGCCACGTGGAGAGAAGCGCTGGTATCGCTCCGAGAACGGAAGGCGGTTCGCTACGAGGTGGCACACAGCCTGCGCAGGGGCGGAGACACGTTTGCAACACAATACTTCTTCCCTCTCACAGCTATTACGTCTCCACGGTCATTCCATATATTCCTATCGTCGATAGCTCGTCTTACACTATACTTATTACGCACCGCACATGCCGGTCCAAGACCGCACGAACGAGTTTAGAGCATGCGTCGAGTCCATACGGAACCGGTCCTCATTCCCTCCTCGAGGAGCCGAAGCTAAGCAGCGCTTGCTTCAATCAAGAGCAGAGGGTACAAAATCAGAGTTTACGAGGATGGCATCCAGTATTGGGAAGGATATCAGCAGCACGACGGTGAAACTTGGCAAGCTGGCGCAGTGTGAGTGATCACGTTCACTATCCCGTATAGTCCCTTGACGTAGTGGTTCATAGTGGCGAAGCGCAAAACATTATTCGATGACAGGCCTGTGGAGATTAGTGTATGTACAGCGCCTCCCTCCGCGTACATCTGAATCCAACTTGCGTAGGAACTCACATACATCATCAAACAAGACATTGCGAATATCAACAAGCAGATCGCCTCTCTACAAGCATACGTCAAACAACGCAATGCTGCTGGCCTTTCGAACACCCCAGAAGGCAAGCAACTTGACGAACACAACCATAATGTCGTCATGCTTTTGCAAAGCAAGCTTGCGGACACAAGTATGACCTTCAAGGATGTGCTGGAGATCCGTACACAAGTGCGAACTCCCGGATATTGTGGCTACTTGGCATTCTCGTGCTAATGGTGAAGTGACTTCAGAACATGAAAGAGTCAAAAGATCGCACAGAGCAATTTATGCACTCGACGTCGGCAGCAGCAAGTCAGGCTCCTTCTAGTGAGTTACACGCATTCGCGAGCTGTACGAGTGGCTTATGTGGCGCACAGACTCCTTGTTGTTTGGCAACATGCAACGACAAGATCCTATGGGCGACGGCACCTTTACAACATCACGAGCCGACGTGAAGGGGAAAGGACGTGCATTACCGCAGAATAATGGTGATATTCTTGCCCTGGACCTTGGTTCTGCAGAAGAAGGTGCCGTCTCTCACGGTTCAGATGCATTCATGCAAATGCAGCTCGTGGAGCAACAGGTTTGTGTGCTCATCCGTCGGCCTATATACAAGCTGAGGATCGTGCGTTGGTATGTTCCCACAGGATAACTACATTCAGACGCGGTCGACAGCAATCGAGTCTATCGAGTCAACCATTGCAGAGCTCGGACAGATCTTCACCCAACTGGCTCAAATGGTCGCTGAACAGAGGGAGACGGTACAGCGGATCGACGCTGACACAATCGACATCGCCTCGAACGTCAGCGGTGCTCAGCGCGAGTTGCTGAAATACTACGCGAGCATTTCGAGCAATAGATGGCTCATGCTTAAAGTATTCGGTGTTCTTATTGTCTTCGTAAGTTCAGTCTCTTATGATAGAGTTGCTCAAGATCTCACTGCGTTTTGCAGTTCCTTATTTTCATCCTTGTCTCATAATGCAAGAACGATACCCGGACCCTATGTATATATAGACATAGGATATGGCTCCCTATGACTGCTGGCATACTATACCATGACCATATGACAGATAATGTAGTCCCAGTTTCACATCTAGGCCAGAGAGATACATACAACGATCAGCGCAAAGATCACCCCACCGGAATCGCGTTAACCCCAGTACCCAGCGCTCTTGGAGGATGCTTATTCTTCTTCCCTCGCTTCCGGCTGTTGTCTTTCTCATCTACATTTCCATCTCCGTCCCCGACCGTCCACGTCTTCTTGCCTGAAGGCGCCCTGCCGACGCCCGACGTTGCAGAGAAGCGCTGCGGCCGCTCTAGTTCAACGTTGACGGTCGGTTTGCCTTCTGCAGCCTTTTGCTTCATGAGTCGCTTTGTCTGCAGGCGGTGAGCGATATGGGTAAGCTACCGAACAGACGGAACGCGACTTGGAACGAAGGGCTTACTCTTTCCTCGTGCAGTGCACGATTACGCTCTTGTAGCTTCTGCACCCTCGTCTCACTCTTGCCACCTCCACCTGCTGTGAGTTCGACGTTGATCTGCCGCCCGTCCAGCACGGATTGGTGCAGCTTCAGCGCTTGCTGCAATGCGTTACGACTATTGAACTCGATAAAAGCGAAGCCTTTTGATTTAGTAGTAGGTTTGGCTGTCGGCGAAGGTTTCGGTGTCATGAGGCGAACGGAAGTGGGTGGGGGGTCTACGTGGTTCAATGTCAACTGCGAGGTATGTGGCCCACAGAGAATATGAGGGCATACCGCATTTTGAGAAGTGCTCCTGTACAGCCTCTCGGGTGGTGTTGTACTTTAAATTTCCTATGAGATGTTCAGGACCGTAGGGATGAGTGTGATGAAACTGTAGTACGCACCGACGAACAATATATACCGCTGCTTCACGGCAGCCTTGTTCGCTTTCTTACCCTCCTCTTCCGCGGCTGGAGCGTCAGGATCAGCTGCTTTGCCATCGCTTGTCTTTTTCTTCTTCGTCTTCGACTGTTTCTCATCCGCACCCCGCGTAGTATCTTCGTCTTCTGCACGTTTCCGTTTCCGCGTAGGCTTATTGTCCTCCACCAGCGGCTCAGCTCTTCTCGCTGTACTGCTTGGAGCCGCCTCACGTTCCGTCTTATCTTCCAAAGGCCGATCTTCAGCTTCAGCCTCAGCAAGATCTTGGTCCTCCCCGACAGGAACATCATCCTGAATTGCGTCGACAGCTTTCCCCTTGCCCTTGCGACTCCGAAAAGCGAGCGCTTTCTTCTGCTTTTTGGTGAGCTTCGTTTCTGCGACCATTGTAGATAGATTGTGAGCAAACTAGTGTGGGGATGCTTGGAGGTAAGCTGAAGCGTTCACTGACCGAACTCGGCCAACAATTTCTGAATGCTGCCGCGAAAGTAGATGTATCACGTGGTTGATAATAATGCGACAGACGCCCGATTAGCGGTCTAAGAAAGCAGAACAGTTGCCAGTTGGCATACAACCTCTTAGTGAGCTGTTCATTCTGTACATACCCGTCAAGCTATATATATATACGATGTAATCACAAGCTTTGCGAGAGCAACTCCACTCGGGAGCGAAGTGGCGTATACACGCCTCGAAAGCGAGTGAACGGCGTGCGAGACTCGTACCGAGTGATGAGAATCCATGAAAATGATTACAACCTATGCATTCTACTCCACTACATCCACCGGCATCTACCCCGTACATAACAAAGCCTGAATAGACATCGAGTAGTTAGAGCGGGAAGGATACACATTAGGACCAGAGTGCTCACATCGCACATCAAGTCGGAGCGTGGAGGGACGTCATGCGGTCACCTTGTCGTATTGAACACCTTTGATGTTTCCACCTCGCATCGCACTCTTCACGTTGTATATGAACTGTTCGCGGTTCCTACGGAGCTCCTCCGCAGCCTCTGCGGATAGCGGTGACATATGTGACAGATCAAGAGTAACGTAGAATGGAGAAGCGCACCCTTGTTCAGCGGATCATCCGCATTCGGCTCCAAGAACAGATACTGGAGTCCAACCATGACAGAGTTCAAGTTCAGGACAGGCTTCCAGTCTTCTCGAAGGATGTTCAAGCAGACATTTCCTTCCAGATCGACGTTAGGGTGGTAGATCTACACGACAAGATTCCCGGTGGCACTTAAACATCAGACTAAAGGACAATTGTGAAGTAACACACCGTTTGGGTGCACTTGACCTTTGGCGGCTCATGAGGGTAATTTGGGTTGATCACGAAGGAGAAGACGAACGCGCCACCCTTGTACATGCCTAGTGCGAGCGTTTAGTCTCCGTCATGTCCACTGGATACAGAGTCACACACCTTCGTCAGGAGTGATGGTGAGGGTGAAGTTCAGCAGATCTGTGGGGTCTGGGAAATGTGTCTTCATCGTAGATGGCAAGTCTAGCTCGGTCAAGTCTATCATCCACGCCGATCAGAGGTTAGTACCCTCAGGAACAAACGCGCAGCCAGTCTCCCAACAGGTTACACACCCTTCTGTACACGGATCTGAGCTGCACTGGTCTTGGGTCTCTTCTTCGCCGCCGCATCCTCATTCTTCTTCATGCTCCAAATCTAGGGTTTCACAATGTCAGTCATTCCGCATGCGCTGCCTCGCGACTGCGCACCTTGATCATCTTGGCTGTATGTCTTCTGCAGAGTAGCTAGCCGAGGGAGCCTGGATAGGTGTGGCTGTGGCTGTAATGGTGGTAGCGTGCAGGGCGCGGTGTGGAAGGGTGTGGACTGTACTCGGCACATTCTTGGTCACGCACCGGTTAGACGCCCTCGGCGCGTCGTGATCGGGGCGCTTCCCATTCGAGCACCTTGACCTCCTCTGGCCCTGGTCTTTACGATGTCAATGCCCACACTCCCTGTGATAGATCTCGATGTCTTTCGTGCGAATCCCTCTAGCCCATCTGCTCTCGTGGAGAGCAAGAAGGCACGTCTGAACGTTTCTGCAGGTGCCCCTTGTTACCCTTGTTATATCTAATGCCTCCTCCTATTCTGCCATCACTGCTAGGCGGCTGAAGCTCTCATAGCATATGGTGCACTGCTCGTGCACGACTCGCGAGTCTCCGAAGACGACAACAGCACTTTCCTTGACATGATCGAGGATTATTTCGCCCAACCCCAGGAAATACTTCAGGAGGACGAGCGGCCTGAGTTGAGCTATCAGGTATGGGCACCCCTTGGTTCCATAATTCGAGACTGGAACATCTTAAACGGCAGGTTGGAGTGACGCTCGAGAATACCGAGAAACCCAAATGCGCCGTTCATGAGCCCTGCCTCGATGTCATTGCGCGTCTGGACCCAGCGGAAAGACCACTTGATATCACTGCACACAATCCCGATCCAAAATGCAGGTTTTTCTGGAGGATGGGAGAGATGCCGCCGTATGACACAGAGTTTCCTGGGCTGAATGCCCCCAACGTCGTCCCGAAGGCAGCTCATTTGAGAGATCGCTGGGCCTCTACTATGGAGAAATGGGGAAGTTCCATGAAGAATGCGTACGTTCTTTCGCTGCTAGCTGCACATCTTACTCAAGTCCCGAGTGTGTTCACAGAGTGGAGGAATTGGCAGAGATGTGTGCCATCGGTCTTGGATTACCTCGCGAAACGTTCAGGGAAGCGGGAAAATACGGGTACGTGCATTCGGGGTTTGGCAGTTTCATTTTGCAGTCTCAATCTTACTCTTTCCTAAGTCCGCATCTACTCGCACCCACTGCGTCTGATCTCGTCAAGTATGGCAGCAAAGATACCATTCTCGCCGGATTTCACACCGACCTCAACTTCCTCACTATTCATGGTCGCTCTCGATACCCAGGCCTAAATATTTGGGCACGCAACACGGGCAAGCGCATCGCTGTTAAGTTCCCGCCAACAGGTCGCTACTTGCTGGTACAGGCTGGTAAACAATTGGAGCACTTGTCCGGCGGCTTGATAAAAGCAGGATTCCACGAGGTCGTAGTCAACGATGCTACCATTGAGGTCTGTCCAATCGCGTGCACATTTCATAGGTTCCGATAACTCATGTTCGAGATGCACAGGCCATCAAACGGCGTTCCTCTGAGCACCCAGATCGGCCGCTGATTCGCATCTCTTCAACGTTTTTCTGGCACCTATCTTCTGACTTCGATCTTGCGCCCATACCTTCGCTAGACGAGCTTGCGCGCAAGACAAACGCCGATGAGATCACCGTGGGTGGCGTTATTGTCGAAGACAGGTCGCTCTATCCGCCTATGAAGGTCGGACAGCAAGTGCAGAAGTGCGTCTCTGATATGATGCGACAATGAGATTTGAATGTTAACTGCTCTATAGTGAACTGAAGCACATTGCTTTAATGGCATGAGATTATGCTTTCTTAGTTGACTTGATGTGGTCGATAAATGGGTCTTGTACTATCAGCTTTCCTCGGGGCCCCGTGATGTATTTGGTAGGTTTCGGTACCAATGCTACCTATGCGAAAGCGTAACTGTTTGAAATCCGTAGTATTGACGGTATGGTACGACATGATGTATGACACGATGTCTGCAGAAGTTGGATTCTGTCATCGAAGTTGAATTCATGCTATGGCTACAATGTAAGTGCATCGCCGACGACGATGAGGTCGTGGAGTACCGCAATGGACAGAATTAAGCACAGTACCGGTATAACTATACAATGCCCGTTATCAAAATTCAGGCATTGACAGCCTCGAATGCCCTCAAGACACTCTCAACCTTCACAATCATCTCCTCCCATTCGGCCTCCGGGTCAGAGAGCGCAGTGATTGCGCCTCCTGCACCCATCGTCCAAACATCGTTCACAGAATTGGTATTACGAGATTTTGCGCAATCGCAATCCGCCGGGTGCTCGTGAACATCGTCCCGATCTTCATACTTGAAGCAGGTCCGGATGGTGACCGACCAGTCACCGGCACCTCCGACGTCCCAATAGCCAAACACACCAGAATAGACACCACGGTCGTGATCTTCGAGATCGTTGAGGATCTCGACACTGCGCTTCTTTGGTGCACCCGTCATGCTTCCTAAATCATCACAGTACTTAGATGGAGTCAAGGCCTCTGAGAAGTTCGCACGTACCAGGCGGCAAAGACCTCCGCAACACTTCCCAACCGAGGTCAAAGCGCTGCTGATCTGGGGATGGCTGACCCTCAATCACACTGACGAGCTGCCACACAGTCTTGTACTCCTCCACTTGACAGAACTGCTTGACGTCAACGACATCGCCGATGACACCATGCAGGTCATGACGGATTAGGTCCACAATCATCAGGTTCTCCGCGACTTCCTTGACGCTCCCAGCCAACAGTTCCTCGGCGACGGCACGTGTGATGCCTGGTGCTTTACGCACTGTACCTTTGATAGGCCTCAGCTGGAAGACGGAGTTGGGAGGTCTGGAGTAGGAGAGGAACCGCTCTGGGGAGGATGAAACAAAGGTGGATGGGTGCAGGCGGAGGTAGGCGGAGTGAGGGGCAGGATTCCGGGTCCTGAGAACCTTGTAAAGCTCCCATGAAGATGACACCTGTCTAGAAATATGGGGGTCTAATTTAGGGACAGAAACACGAGTAGGTGCAGTGAGGCAGAGTTCATAAGAGTCGCCTGCATATAGGTGCTCCTTGGCCCGATGAATGTTCGAGATATACTGCTCCCTATTCGGCAAGGTCACAATGGGCGACAGTTTAACTTTGTCGTCTCTTGGCGTAGGAGTGAGGGGGATCGTGGGATCGGCTGACGTGCAGACACACTTGCCCAACAGTGTGAGCGTATCCTCAATCCAGTCATCGTCGGACGTCTTCGAGGACTGCACGTATACTAGTCCCGACGTGCGATCAAGCACAATGCTGCGCTCGATGAAGACGAGGTTGACATCAGGGTGGGGACTTGTCTTGTCCGGAGTTAGAGGGCGATGAGAAGTTGTAAGAGAGGAAACACCGAGCTCGTAGCTCAGAAAGCCGACAAGGCCACCCCAGAATGGTACTTCAGGAGAACCGCCTCGAGCACGCTTGGCGCACATGAAGGAAGAGAGCCACGTCCAGATGTCGCGGGAACCAAGGTCTTCGGTACTACAACCGGCTCGTGTGCGGATGCGGATATGAGAATCGCCAATTCTATAGGTGATCCTGGGCGATGTCTCTGTAAGACATCCGACGATGGAAAACCGACCTGGTTCGGCGGCGGACTCGAGGATGGCAAAATCTGCACTTTCGTCACTTGCGCCTAGTGCTTCGCATAGACGAGAGAGAGAGAGCCCTGGATTTGTGATAACACGAGTGTGCACCTCCGCGCTTGAGGCGCCATATGCAGGAGACATATCGGGGTTTACTGACAAGGCTGGCCAAGCGGCGCCAACTTTCTCCTCCACTGACAATTTCCAAGCTCGGACGGTGGGCCGTCGAATGGAAGACCAATTCTTCGCCAACCTCCAAAAGTTTCTCAACACCTCTTCTCCTCCACCGTCGGTGCATACTGATTCTGGATGGTACTGCACTGCCCAAAATGGCTTGGATTTGTGCTTCACCGCCATTACGACCCGCCCGTTCTCGTCTCCATCATCGGCCCACGCCAATGGTTCGATGTCTTCTGTCCCTTGCAGGTCAACGTGCAGGGAATGGTAACGGACAGCCAGGACCTGGCCCACTCCCTTGAAGATCTCCACGCCGTTATGCATAATCTCGTATATTTGTCCATGTTTCACAACGTTCAACCGCTTGAGTATAGCACCGGACTCGATGGCAAGGCTCTGCAAGCCGAGACAGACGCCAAAGATAGGTAGAAGATGGTCGTCCGATATCTTCCAGATGTCCTTGACGACTCCGATGTCCTCGGCGACATCTGGCGAGCCGGGCCCTGGGCCTATGATGACCGCAGAGAAATAGTCGAGGTATGGGACGAGTTCCCGCACAGATAGACTGTCATTCTTGATGATATGAATACTGCAGTCCGGTATAGCGCGTTTACATAACGATGCGAGACTGACGAAGGAGATAAGTATCCTTTGTGAACTGAAAGCATATTTGATACCCACTTAAACGTGAATGAGTCGTAAGAATCGATGAGAAGTATGCGAGGGCAGGACATGATAGGATAGCGATGGGATGCGAATGACAGAGACAGAGAGACCCAATAAATAGAAACAAGCTATGAGACCATTGGAGATTCTATGCAGGCGGACGACAAGGATATTTTCAGCAAATGAGCTGCCTTGGAAGACTTTCACAGTCGGATCATGTACCACAGACGCCCGTTGGACGCGTCACGGTCACCACTTGTCACGAACACGAGTGAGATGTCACGCGTTTGTGTCATCCCTCCTGTCGCGTGGTTCCCGCGACTCGGAAGTCACCCCGCGTTGAGTACTACACCTAGTGCTCTGAGTGTCAATTCCCGGCGAGCCAATCCTCCGAGTGCACATCCTTTCTGGCCAGAGACTCTCGAAAGGAGTTTTGACATATCTTGCGACGCTGGGGCTTTGTCCGCCCAGGATTCAACTGCATGCGCGGCGTTACACAGAATGTCTGCCGAAACATCTGAGAATGCTTTCCAGAAAGTGCGCTCTTTAGATTTTGTTTATTCCATTCATCTAAGGCGATCTGCTCCTTTCTGCAGTTAAAGAAGATATGTGTCCCACTCATGGGCAATTCGTTACTTACACCAGACACAATCCGCTCCACGAGTGCTCTGCTGACGGATCTCGTCAATACTCTCCGTGAACTTCCCCCATCGACACTGACGCCATCGCTTACGTCTTACGTGTTCTTCCCTTTGGCAACAATCTTACGTCGCAATGCTCTATCTGCCATCCCTGACCAAATGCTCGAGAAGATCTTCACTATCCTTGCCATTCTTTGCGAAGCCTGGTGGTGGGAAATGGACGAGAAGACTTGGGAGCAGATATTTATGCTGTGTGGCGCGGTCATCGGGGGCATGGATGCTAAAGGCAAGGGCAAGGTCCGGGATGACGAGAGCAAAGAGACTGCTGCTAATTGCATGTGGGCACTACTACACGAGCGGGATGCCAACGACGATCCATCAGGATCTCGGTCATACAAACGCGCTGCAGACGCTTTTATCAAGTTTCAATCTCATGCGCGCAATGCAAAGTTCATACCGGTGTTGGGTCAGACAATCGACTCCTTGCTTGCGACAGCATTGTCCTCACACCTCCCGCTGCAACGCATATCTCTCAAGATTCTACGCGTCATTCTTCAGCACTACGCACCTGAAGACTTGGTGCCCACTGTCCTTCCTGGCATGGTCAGCACTATGACGAAGGTCATCCTTGGTACTAAGTCGACGAAAGGCTGGACGAACGGCGAAATCGTGGCTGCAGCACTATGTGTGATGCAGCACGCCATCGTTAGGTCGATTGGAGACGATGTATGCGTGCGCTGCGGAGTTGTCAAAGGGTTGAGCGATCTGGAGGATTTGACTCAGCTCCCATCTGAGTCGACCACCCAGGCGACCCCGTTGTCTGGACCGCCATACACTACAACTCGTAATCCCGCATGGTTGCATGGCACAGCGTCCCAGCTCCATATTGCCTTGAACTCCCTCACGTCCCTTCTCACTCATCCGACACCGTCCGCACTTGTAGCTCTCGCCGACTTCTCAGAGGCAGTCCTGTCACAGACAACCTTGACTTTACCCCAATCGCGGGCCCTCCTAATATCCTTCCTTCTATCATTATCTTGCGCGGCATTTACGACGGTAACGGATACAGCCATCGGAGCGCTCAGACGCTTGCTAGACCCTTCATCAAGTGCACGACATGTGTTCCTGGGCGTCATCGTCCAGATATCTCGAGACACTCTATCATCGTTACCTCTTCTCATGTCTTCGCGTGCTGATGCAAAAGTGGAGCACGCAGCGGGTCTCATAGAGGCTGTCTGTCGGATCGCGATTTCTGACAACGGGGGGAGCGCCCAATCATTGTCTACAATCGGCGCAGGTGTAGGGAAACTCCTTGGGCCGACTGGAGGGATCGAGAAATGGGGCTGGCGCTTGCTGTCCGTGCTGGAATTTACTGAAGCACCAGTTGGGGAAACCGCTGCTTCTGCGGCTCAGCTTACGCTAGAGGCCGATCCGACCGTGCCCAGCTGGGTATCATTCCCCGAAGTCACATTCAAGCACATGCCAAGTCGGTCAGTGCGCTGGGCTTTGGAGAATATGTTCCGGTCATTGGGACGCGTCGCTGGCGAGGATTGCCTATTCGCTGTGGAATGGTTCACTGCTGTGGGTGGGAATGGACGTGACAGCATGGCTGCAGCCGCTCTCTGGTGCGCTTGCAGGTTGCTTGAAGGTGCTGCGCATGTGTCCCTAGACTCGAGAGACTTCTCCAGCGTGAGCATGACTAGGAATCGCAGAATAGAGCGGTTTTCTCGTGGTCTTGCCAGAAAAATTGCTGAAGAATGGGAGGAAGATAGAGATGAGGTAGTAGAGGACAGAGGTCCTCAACCACCTGAAGCAGAAGACACGGATATTCTTGTGGAACATGTGAAGGAGATCGTTCCAATCCGCGGGACTGTAAACTTCACCCCCCTTGCCCGTGCGAAACCTTCACGTACCAAGCAGCCTCTACTCCACGGGTATTTCTCCCTCCAACTTATCTGCGTCACAGCGGAGATTCTCGGGGCTCGTTTCGCGCCACTGTTGCTCTATGCTCTGTATCCGGTCCTCGCCTCCCTTGTTTCCCCATCCTCCTTCCTTTCCGCCTCCGCACTCGCGACTCTCAATCACACCGCGCACAGCATGTCATATGCTTCCCCCGCGAACATGCTTCTGGCTAACTTCGACTACGCTTTGGACGCCATCTCACGGCGTCTCACGCGCCGGTGGCTAGACGTAGACGCGACCAAGGTCTTAGCTGTCCTTGTGCGACTAGTGGGGCGAGACGTTGTACAGAAAGCAGGAGACGTGGTAGAAGAGTGCTTCGACCGTCTCGACGAGTTCCATGGCTACAGCGTACTCGTTGATGGACTGGTCGAGGTATTGGTAGAGGTCGTTCAGATTATCAAGGACGACGAAGGCAGTCGCCCAGCTAGACAAGTGCCGCAGGATTCTCTAGAGAATTCACAGAAGGACAGCGATAAGCTGGAAACGTTCGTCGAGTGGTACCAGCGCCGCAAAGATGAGAACACGGAGGCCCGTGAAGATATTCGTGACAGTTCGTATCCTCGTGAAGCATGGAGTTCAACGAAGCAGCCGGACGACGAGGGCAGCCAAAGGCAAGATGCCCCTGACCCGAACGAAGAACCGCCGTCTTCGCCGGCCCAGCTTCTAACAAAGCAAATCATATCGCGGTCACTTTTCTTTCTCACTCACGGTTCTCCCGCCATTCGTGCCCACATCCTCAAGCTTTTGGAGTTCTCCGTGCCAGTCCTGCCGGAATCGGCGCTCCTTCCATCCATACACCAGGCGTGGCCATACATCTTGAACAGGCTGAATGATCTGGAGCCGTTTGTGGTCACCGGCGTCGCGTCGCTCATTGAGACTCTAGCGACGGAAGTGGGTGAATTCATGCATCAGCGAATTTGGGACGACATTTGGCCCAAATTCCGCACCATTCTGGTAACCCTTGATTCGGCAGATTCCCGAAATGCGCTGGCCAGGCGAGGTGTTGGTGCGGTCGGAACAGAGTCCGCCTACACATATTCTCACCGGCTCTACAAGTCACTACTTAGGACGATGACCGCGGCTGTTAAAGGTGTACATACTCAAGACAGCGCACTTTGGGAGGTCTTGGTATCCTTTAGGCGATTTCTACACGCGGACGCTCACGAGGAACTGCAAAAATGGGCGCGGGAACTGTACTCTGCCGCGTCCTTGAAGAACAAGGATGCTGTCTGGCTGGTTCTCAATGCCACAGAAGGACGTGTTGCTGCGTCGGTTGCTTTCCTCAGGGAAGCGAAGTGGGATATCGGGCAGAACACGTCATTGATATTGGCTGTATGACGAGGCTCTGGCAGGACAAGGATGTGCAGAACAGTGATATCTTGTGGTATATGGACGTAGATGGTATCAACCAATCAAGGTATTTTGAGATGGTGCGGCGTGCCTCCGAATTGTCACGCCTGCTTGTCGGAATAGAGCGGCCGAAGCATCGTCCCTACGAGAAGCGTCAGTACATGACGGCGATTAGACCGTAGCCGTGACACCACTCACACTTTGTAGCTAAGGTTGTAGACCACTTCCTTGATTCCGGTTTGTATAATTTTGATTGTGCACTTCAAACATGGACACCTGCACCTCCCACGTTATCGTTTAATCCAAGAGTTGAGAAATTCGACGAACGTGTTGCAATACAAAACAGCCCCGTCTCCTACACGTTCTCTTCCGGCCTCGAGGAGGGCGTTCTCCTCGGCATGAAGGCACACACACTCATCAGAAATTTCGCTAGCACTATTGCACCGGGTGCACCCTCCTTCATTGCAATTCCTGAGTCCGCGTGGGGTTCCGTTGTATCTGAAAAACGGTCAATGTTGGTTCTCGATGACTATGGTCGCAGCATACCCTGTCGCCACTATACGCTTATTGCGAACCAGGATAGCACCCACTCTTCGTTTCATGCAGTTAGACCTATGAGACGCCAGTGTTGCCAGTTGCATGAAGTAAGTGTCCCAGCCTGGCCTAAGTCGTTCGGGATTGAGAACGTCCAGGTCATCGAGGTAGGCATGCAGTGGAGGTACTGAGTCGAAGGAGTTGACGACTCGTAGACTGATCAGGTCAGCCAAAGACTGCAAGGAGCTGGTGCGATCCGTTTCAGGTGTTGTACTTCGATCCGGCCCATAGATGTGATAGTCGTGATCCTGGACGAACTCTTCGAGAGATATTCCCACTTCCAGCACCCTGCAGCCCAAAATTGAACGGACAGGTTTTTCAATCGCAAAGAAGAGAGTACACACCGTCGCGCCCGATGGTATCTTGTCATAATCGGAGCATCAACGCTGATGACCACGAAGAACGGTCGGATCATGAATGTCTCAAGCGCCTGCCTAGTACGTAGGTCCACCGTCACAAAGTTGGATCGCCAGTTCTGCGTAACGTGCTGAAGTAACTGTGTAGTAGACGAGAAAACCAGCGGTTCACTGAACCTCGTCTCTCCAAGTGGCATAGGTGAAGGCATACACGACGACGTGGGGGAGGTCAGTGACAAAAACGACTCTCGCCGCTCAGCGAAGTCTCGCGTCCGGACGTTCATATAGCGAAAAATCTCGAATCCATTGCTGAGGATTTGAGTATCAGACTCATTGAATTCTTCAACATCTGTTTTGGAACCGTCCTACGCAATGCTCATGAAGCGATGAAAATGAAGAGTAGGGTTTGGCTCACTTCGACTGACAACCGCACAGGCCGAAAACCTTTGATGTAAACAAGATACTCTTCTACAGTGGATTTACCAGAGAATCTCGGCCCGACGAGAGCGATGAACATGCTTGCTGAGCCGAATATAGAGTCAAGGTGCGAGAGCCGTGGAATTCTGAGCGCTGGCGGTCCATCAAGCGGTCGATCGATCAACAACCACCCAAGATCTCTCAAGAGATTCGAATGCAGTCTCAAGGTGTCTGAGATCCACCTAAAGGCGAGTCGAGGTCGTATCCTAAGCAATTGCACGATATTGAACGAAGTCTGAATGGTTCTCGTCGCTGATGTAGGTGATCACACTACTAGTACATACAGGGCCAAGACACCTTCCTCCGGGAGACAAACAGATATTTAAATAGCATCTACAGCTATATCATCATCGACATTCGACCCCATGCATTGCGCCAGTATGATATTAGCCAAGGGTTGCGCCATCAGAGCTGGGAGCGACTGGTTTGGAAGACCGTGGTGTTGATACACTCATACCGTGATATATATAAGTACTTGCATTCCTGTCGTCGGAGCATTTCTCGATAGTGTACAGGCAAAATCAACCGCCCCGTAATGTTAGCTGGGGACACTCAAAACCACGACCTTCTTCTGCTTCAAGCCAGCCTTTCCGCGAGCTTTCTTGCGTTCTTTTGCATCTGCCCTTTTCTGCGATCTCTGCTCCTTTGCTGCTTTCATATCCTTGGGCGCGGTTGTTCGGAGCTGCTTGATATGTGTAGGAATCAATGTCGGTCTCGTGGCCTCCGTTTGAGGCAGCAGCCAAGAAGCGCTCAGTCTCGGGACGTTGTCGAGGAGAGAAAGGAGCAAGGAGAAGTTCGGAGCGGCGGCCTTGGCAAGGACCATGAGTAAGGCTTACACGATCCGTCGTCAACGAACTTACATCGATGACCAGTACGGACACTCTGCGCAGGCCGATAGCACTGGCTAGAGAATATTCGGCACCCTTCGGCAGAGGTATGAGCAGGACGTCGCCATTTCCTTCTGTGCGTGGTCGAGAATTGCAGGCAGCGACCAAGTGAGGTAAATGAGATATAAGGATAGGAGGATCGACGTCTGCACGACAGACAAGAACGACACGTGCAACGGAAGTTGAAGATGGTTCAGAAACGGAGGTCGCTACTTCTGTCGTGCCTTCACGAGGAGTCATAGCACATTTCTCCAGCAGCTTGGTAACGTCGTTGATGCCAATCGTGAGATGCTTTAGGATATCCGGTGGCTCAGCCACTATAGAGTCGGCGCCGGCTGTGTCCTCCGTGGCAGCAGCCTCGGCATCTACAAGCGTCTCCAGCACGGTATTGCTCTCTACGTCTGCAGAATCGGTCTGTTCGATGGCAGGACTAGTCGAGACCACCTTCCTTCTCTTTGAATTGAGTGCCTTTGAACCCTGCTTCTCCCTTTTCCTCTTACGGCTTTGCTCCCTTCGATCCAGAAAGTAGCGGGAGACACCTTCGAGCATCTCTAGAATGCGAGCCAAGACTGCATTCTGCACATTGACTGGTACAGGCGGCCTATGCATCGTGCATTCAGAAGGTGTGGAAGCATAGTGAGTGAAGTGGCATTACCATTGGACTCGGAATGGGTTATCAAGAACACTTCTGAACACCACTTTACGATCCTCGCCATCACGTTTGGCACGGTTGGAGCCGCTCGTCAGCGTCCGGACGGCCTTTTCAGACATGGCAACTGCAGGTGATGTGTAAAAGTAGATCTGGATAGCGCAGATGTGGCCTCCTGAGTGGAAGGTTACCCGAGTGAGGTGGGAGACTGAGAGCAGGTCGAGGAACGTGACCGTGGCGTCTGGCGCGACCGCGACGTGACCTGGCCTGACGCGACCTTCAGGCCTCATCGCGTTTGCGCTCAATCTCATCAAGTTGGTTCCAACCTTGGGTCTCGCGGATCGGTCTCCTTTGGCAGAGCGCAATCTGGTCTTCAGAATGAATTTGAGTCCCAACTGGTCGTACTCTCAGGATCTGTCACATTCAGCAATATTACTGGTAACCCGGTACGTGCGTCGTGCGATGTGACAATATGCCCGTCATCTTGACCCGTTGTAACTCTTAACAGTCCTGGCAGCTATGAAGCCAGAAAAATTGTTCATATAATATTGGAGATCAAGCTGCCGGGAGATAAAGCACAGCTTCATCGAGTTGCGTTACAGACCACTTTGAACCTAATGAATCCAGCGGCAGCCTCCTGGCTATTCTTCCGCTAGTCTCAAGTCGTTACATTCCGCTTGGTTTGATTTTTCAAGCCCAGATGACGACTCGTTCGCTTCCAGCTGGCTTGGGCATCGATTTATACCAAGCCGTCCCACCTGTCGGTCATTCGCAAGCGCTACCTTCACGCCATATCATACCTACAGACGTTCGAGACAGCTATTCTGCCGGTGCTAATACCACTTCTGTTTCGACCAGAGATACCCATGGTCCGCATATGGCCAAGTTCTGCGATTTGGCGATCGGGTTGGGCACAGATAAGACTACGACGATCTTCGAGGACAGGTCCCGCATCGGTTCAGAGAGCATGAATGCCCACGGAAACACACAAGTCTGGAGAAATCAACAAGGAACAAGCGCCCTCGATAGGTCGGACACGCTTCTTGGCTTCGGAGCATCCCCTGCAAGAAACGCGGCGCAGTTGAAGTCATTGCTCGGTAACTCCAGCTCTCGCCTCAGATCTAAGGTGGTCATTCCCCGAGAGGACCTACCTTCAGGAAAGAAGAAGAAAAGGGCACAGCAGGAGGTTATCTCTCTGGAGCAGGCGAAGCACCGCGCTCGCGTCGAAGTTGACATAGTACTGGAGAGCAATACCTACGTGCAGGGAGATTTTCTCAGGGGACATGTCAAACTCAATATCCGCAAGCGTTCCAAGAAAGACGCACCGGTCTCTATCGCAGAAGGGAAGGTTCGCGTCATTGGTTTCGAAACTATACCGAACGAGGATGATCGCCATACCTTCTACCAATGCGCTGCACCGCTGTCCGCGATCACTGACAGTGTCCAAGGCATATATAGTTCCTCTCCAGACCCGGAGGGGTACGCACAAGCGGTGGAAGGTGCTCATGTCCTCCCGTTTGCGATGCGCCTTCCTACGGACGCCACGTTCGGCGCCTCCAAAGGCGTCGTCAACGTGCACTCTGGCGTTGCGGTGCGATATATCGCAATGATGTGAGTTCTGCTGTGTGCCCATTCATTTTCTATGGGTTAACAAAAGTATGATTCTAGCTCGGTAAAAGTGAAGGATGCCAAGACCGACAAAAGGTCTATCGCCCATTTTTATCGTAGCTGCGAGATTTGGCCACGATTGAACTCCTCCATCGCACTCGCCGCAGCTCCGAGGCCCATACAAGCCTCTACCTCGAGGAGTCTGGCCGTGGTTGGTAGCGGCGCGAAAGTCAAGCTCACCGCGCTCCTGCACCGTCTCACATGGGTTGCGGGCCAGCGTTGCTACGTTAAGCTCTCGGTCGCGAATGGTACGAAGAAGACGCTGAAGAGCCTCAATTTGACCCTTGTCCGCACGACGACGTTGTTCAAGCCGAAACCCGCAGCAGACACAGGCCACTCGCGCTCGGCAGACCCGGACGCGTGCCAGAAATCTACAATGCATAGGCCAGTGGCGGAGACAGTGCTGGAGATCGCCCAGCAAGGTGCGAAGGGCCATGCAAGTGCGAAAGGCTGGTGGACGGGCGTAGGGCCCGGTCAGGAGCTCGAGTTCTCGCACTACATCCTCCTGCCAGTAAGTCTTCTATTCCTGCCACTCTTGTCCATACTGAGGAACACTCTCTGACAGCCTGATGCTCTGTCCATCACCCGGGGCCGCATTCTCGAGGTAGAATATTCCATCCGGGTCACACTCAGTGCAGGGCCGCTCACCCCGGACGTGTTCGTCACGCTCCCGGTCAAGATTATCAACTTCCTCTCCATCGATCCGACCCCTTGTCTCCCGCTGCTGTCCGCAGACGGCGCCTACACGCGCCTCGTGCAGCGCCGGCGGTCCATCGACGGCGAGCTCAGCTCCGGCTGTCCTTCGTCCCTTTCGGGATTCTCGAGCACCGACTCCGGTCTGGCATCCTCTTCCGATCCCTCCTCCAGAACCCTCAGTCAAGATTACGAAGAGGCAGACGGCGCAGGTCCATCCCACCTGCGCATCACGAACCCCGACGCAGCCTCGCCACTCCCCTCCGCCTCGGACAGTAACGTCAGTTCGCGCTTCTCTGCGGTCAGCTCGGGCACCAGCCACACGCCGCTCGGGAACCTGGAGCTGGACGACCCCGACTCGGACGAGGAGGTCGGGGCGGTGCTCGGGCAGGCAGGCACGCGGGACGGCTCGCAATCCCCACGCGGGCGCCAGAGCAGTGCACGCTGGGGCGCGCGCACGGTCGCAGAGCGGGGCAAGCGCGGCCGCTCGCGCTTTGCGCAGCGTGTGCAGGAGAAGCTCGCCGCCGTTGCGCTGGCGGACGAGCAAGGCGGGTCCGGGTTGTGGTGCTCCGAGGGCCCGGGAGGTGACAGCACGCCCCGGATGAGGCACTTCGACAGCACGTCTTCCGCGGGGTACGACGCTCCCACACAGCGGCGGGCCGCGTGGTTGTCTGCGACGCTTCCCCGTCCTCCGCGCACCTACACGAATGTGACGGAACTGACGGACGTTACTGCATCGTACTCTATGGACGGTCATGCAACTAGCCTTTCGGGGACAAATTCCAGCACAGAAGGTATCATTGGCAATTACGCTGACCGTTCCGGTCCCTCGTCTCCTGCGTCCGTTTACTCTGCAATTTCGGACTCCTTTGCTCCTCTCGAGCCTATATTTCAGCCCGCAAACTTGGACCGTCCTTTATCTGCGTTGAGCCAGACAGGGTCTTCCAGTCACTCGGTCGTGCGAGGTCGGATTGCTCAGCTTGAACAACTTCTTCAGGATCCGTGATGGAATTAGTTAGCGTACAAGTCATGATGCTCGTGACGACATTTCTTTAATCTTGACATCGTGCTTTCAACATGAGTGGGATGTTTGCAACATATGTAATGCGGACAGCTTGGCTCGATAATCTACATCTTGGTATTGTCTTCCACTCCGGAGGCTGCTCACTCAATAACGATACCGCCGTTGATATGAATCACCTGTCCGCTGCAGAAACAATCAGTCAGTCACAGATAGTCAATGCAAAATTGAAGCGGACATACCTGATGTAACTCGAGTCAGCGGACGTAAGGTACACGAAGGCGGTGGCAATCTCGATAGGTTGCCCCGCACGTCCCATGGGCACGGTGACGCCGAATTGCTTGATCGATTCGTCGGACATTGTCGCGGGACTAATTAAGGCATCGTGTCACTATGAGCAGGATCGGAATACAGATCGAGGGGACGCACATAAGTGGTGTCCAAATGGGACCTGGTGCGACAGCATTGCACCGAATACCCTTGTCGCCCACGACCTGGTTACTGAGGGCACGCATGAATGCAATTATAGCGCCCTTGGTAGCGGTATAATCAATTAGCTCTGGGTGCCCAATAGCCATATTAATCGACGCATTGAAGGTAATTGTTGACCCCGGAGGGAGATGTGGGATGGCAGCCTACAAGATGCGTGGTCAGAGACTGCTCTGGTGTGGAGACATTGGCGAGGGGCTAACCTTGCAAATGTAGAAGAACGAATGGATGTTGGTATCGAAAATGTCATGCCATTGCTCGGTCGGCAAAGAGGGCAGGTCAGAGTTTGCATTCTGAGTTCCGTGATTTAAAACGCTGTGTAAACGTCGTCAAGAGCTCCTGTCTTTGTGTGAGGGGGTAGTGAGTACGTACAGAGAATCGAGCTTGCCGTGAAACTTGAGATGCTTCTCGATGAGCTGCTTGCACGCGTCCTCTTTCCGGAGATCAAACTCGAGCAGTTGAATCTTTCGCGCACTGTCTGTTTTCTTGTTGATCTCTTTGACGGTCTCTTCTGCGTCCTCTTTCTCCTTCGGCAGGTATGTGAGGGTCAGATCGGCGCCCTCCAGAGCTGTCACCTGGATGTCAGTGCGACGGGCGCAAAGCACGAGGCTGGAACCCACCAAAAAGCAAGGCGGTAGCCCTACCGATACCACTATCACCGCCTGTAATGATGGCGCTCCTGGTCTCGAGCTTTCTGGCGGCCTTGTAGGGCTTGCCGTCTGCAGTCACATCGTTGATGGGGGGCGGGTCAAGCTTCTTCTGGACACCGGGTGCGCCCTCTTGTTTCTGAAACGGAGGCTTGTAGCCCTTTTGAAACTGCTTGATGATCTGCATGCTGGGTAGGACGATGGTGGGTGGAGCGGATGAAGACGGTCATGGCGATATATGTAGGTCTCTGGACGCGGTGACATCAGAGGGCAGGGAAAGCGTCATGGGCAGTCCCCACCGTGTCCATCTGGGATGTGGGTGTGTGAAAAAGGCAGGAGACCTTCCATTCGCGGCTGGTGACGTCAGGGTTGGGTGCCGCGTCGGGCGGAGAACGCTCCGGTGCTGCGAACGCCAACGCCACACGCAGCCCCCGCGCACAGCCCGCATCGCGTGCAGAAGATCCTCCGCTCGCACCTCCGCTGGATCTCGTCCTCAGATCCACTCCCGCCCCCTCCTCCAGATCTCCAGCACTGCAGATCAGATTCGCCCTCGAACATCCTCTGCACCTCTCTTCCATCGAAGCTTCTGCATAGACCTGCACCCACACGTATACCCAACACAAGCCACAGCCGCCACACGTAACCATGTCGAGTTTGCTCGGTTTGCCGCCTGTGCCACCCGAACTTCGGAATGTCTCGCCGTATTTGCAGCGCGCAGACGAGCTCAAGTCCAAAGAGCCTGTTGTTTCTTATTGGGGTACGTGCCCGAACTGCCTTCCGAAAAGTCCGCTCACAGAACCTACGCATATCAAGCTGCGTATTATGCTGCCCAGGTGGGCATCGCTCTCAAACCCAAGGAGCACGCGTCCCGAACCTTTCTATCCAAGTTACTTGGACTCCTGGAGCACTTAAAGACGGATATTGGTCCTAGTGATGCTGTCGACAACGAGGCCGTCAGCTGCGCTTACATTGAGAACTTTGCCTTGAGGATCTTTGCTGCGGCGGACAACGAAGACAGGACGGGTGCAGCCACTCGGTATGTCACTTGCAGCACCACACATACTGAGGGTTCCTGACGTCAAGCTCAGTGCAACGGCAAAAAAGTTCCTGGCAGCAGCCAACTTCCTCGAGATCCTCCGCGTCTTCGACAAAGACGCGGTTGGGCAAAGTACAACGAGTGCGAACGAGGAAAAGATACGCTACGCCAAATGGAAAGCAGCGGATATAGCGAAAGCGTTCCGCGAAGGACGGAAGCCTACTCCAGGCCCCGCTGCCTCAGATGAGGCTCCCACAACGTCCACCGAAGCAGCTCCCGCAGCGCAGGTGTCGGCCTCTTTTGCGTCTGGGACGCCGTCTCCTCCAGCAATCACCCGTTCTAAGACTCCTCCACCGCATCTCACAGACGTGCCCTCACCACAACACCAGCAAGAGTTCCAAACCCCGGTCCGCGATTCGGCGCTTAGTCCTAGTTCGTACCTGCGCCCTGGTAGCTCCAGGTCCGATCCCCAGAGCCCCGGTAGTTGGAGCACGATGGCGACGCCCGGGACGCCTGGCAGCTTCCCAGCCGACGACGACGAGTCTCATACAATGCAATTCGCAAGCCCGACACCAAGCCGACTGCTACGCGTGTCGGTGAGCGGAGAACTCGAAGGGCATCCCGAGGACGAGTGGGAGGATATTCCCGCGGATGCGTCGCCCGCAGGGTCATCGTCCTCCAAGAGGGCCGGGCACTTCACTCCCTCAACAATGGGCGGTCCGCCCAGTGCAGGCCCGGCCATGCCCGGCCAGGCTGCCGACGACCCCTTCAATATTCGGGTAGTCGTCAACACGCCGTCCACGGCTCCGACGTCGCTTCCGGGTGAGATCGCGCCTGAGGCCGGGCTGCCGCCCGGGTTCGTGCCTTCAGAGATCTCGCCGCATCCAGAGATGCCGCCGCTGGACGGCCTCCCCGCAGGCTTCGTGCCCTCGCCCCGGGTGTCTGCGCCGCCGCTTCCGCCTGCGACGCCCCCTGTGCCTTCTCTGCCGTCGCCTCCGCGGACGCAGGCGCAGTTCTCGCGCGTCGCGCCACCGCCGCCGATCTTCTATACCCATAGTACGCCGGCGGCTCCTATCTCCGCGCCCATCCCGCCGCCGCCAGTTGTGGACGTGACGACGGCGATGAACGCACCGGTGCAGCTCACGCCGGAGATCGTTGCGCGCGCACAGAAGCACTGTCGATTCGCAATCTCCTCGCTGGATTACGAGGACGCAGAGCAGGCGAAGAAGGAGCTGCGTGCGGCGCTGCGGGTTCTGGGGGGCTAGATTCTGCACGGTTTCGAAACTGGAGCGTATGGAGAGGCGACGATCGATGGCGCGCAGGCTTGCGGGTGGGATCTAATATACTTTCGTTCTTCTTGGTTGGATGTGCCTCTTGTTGTCGTGTATTACTTTCAATGAATCGTGCCCCTGGGTTTCTCTAACTAGTTTGACACCGCCGGGAATCTGGTGGGTCGAGCGTTGTTCAAGCAAAAGATGTTCTTGTTCGTCGAGTCTAGACGCCCGATCTGCTGACTAAGCAGAGTACCTCCGCGAAACGCAGTTGAGCAGCTCCGACTCGCTGCAGCTTGAAGGCCGGGGTCGTAGGACGTGCACGGCTGCCTGCAATCCCCTCTGATCCGTACATACCGTCCAGTCACGGTCCATGGTCTTTGACATTTGCCACTTGCTATAGAATTGCAAATAGTCTGCACGGGCGCTGTCGTGCCCGAGCTCACCGCAATGGTTCCCCGACGGTGGACGCTCTCTGTCAATCCCCTCTGGACACACTACATCGCCTGGGCCTCTGTGGCGCTCGCAGTCGCTCTTGGCCTTGTGCGGTACGTCATAATTGGTATGTCCATGCTCAAGTTGCTGTCTATCCAGCCGTTCATTCGATCCGTGCACCGCTGACACGGAGACGGGCTCGCCAGATCGCGTCGACCCCCTTCACTGCGACGCCCTCTTGACAGAGGGCCAGTGGCTCGACACCGGCTTCCGGAACTGGCAGCCCGAGGGTGCGTTCGCCCGCCCCCCGCCCGTCGAATGCACTGACGCAGCGCGCAGGATGCATGCTGCATGCGTACCAGCCGAAGGACGCCGCGACGTGCATGCGTGCGCGCCGTGTCGTCTTCGTCGGCGACTCGGTCACCCGCCAGCTGTTCTTCCAATTTGCACACGCCGTCGACCCAGGCCTGCCCACCGCCCCGCCGGACGACGAGCACAAGCATATCGATTATACCTTCAACACCGACGCGGGGATACAGCTTATGTTCTACTGGGATCCATACCTTAATACCTCGCATACCCAGGGCCTGATCAGCCCGTCAGGCGTGTTTGGAGACAGCCCAGAGACAAGTTCGGATCGCCCCGCATTGCTAGTGTTGGGCGCGGGCTTGTGGTATATACGGTATGAGGACTCTGGTGGACTCCCCGCCTGGGAGGCCAAGATGGAGTCGACGTTAAACACCCTCGCGCGCGCGCTCATCCTGCCAGCGGATACGGTCGTCGTGCTTCCCATCGAGGACGTCGTGCCGTCCAAGCTGTCCCGCGAGCGCGCGTCGACGATGCACGCGTCCGACATTGACGCCATGAACTCCGACCTGAACCACCGCATCCGGCCCCCCGCCTCGCGGGACCCTTTCACTTTCTTCTCCCTGCCCGCCTCGCATGGCGAGCCGATACCTGTTGCGCTGCCGCTCGTGTTCAACCAGATGCTGGACCCGTCGCAGACGGAAGACGGGCTGCATTTCTCTGACACCCTCGTCAAGGCGCAGGCGAACATTCTGCTGAACCTCCGCTGCAACGACGTGCTGCCGAAGACATTCCCCATCGACAAGACGTGCTGCAGAAGCTACCCTCACCCTACACCGCTGCACGCGGTCGTACTGGCTGCAGCTTTCTTATGGGGTCCTGTATGCTGGATGCTGTCTCGCCGCTTAAGTCAGTACAAGTTGGCTGAATATTCATGGGATGCGAATTCCGTCTGACGAGTTTCCTACCAGGCCCGCGTACTCCTGGGCAATCGATCATCCGAGAGGAAGACATACCCGCCGTGGTCATTAGCGCCGCCGCGGCACTCATCTTCATCGCTGATAGAACGGGCTTCTGGCTAAAGGAGCAGAAGCAGTTCAATTCCTGGATTTTTGCCACCCTGTGTTTGTGTGCTTTGGGTTTCGGTTTATTCACAATAAAGGGGGGCGACAAAGATCTCGGCTTCCTCAATCGAGAACAGACCGACGAATGGAAGGGTTGGATGCAAAGTGAGTTCAGACTCAGTTTTTGCCAGCGTGGGGCATGGTAATGACAGACCTGCAGTTGCTATTCTCATATACCACTACACGGGCGCATCCAAGGTCTCCGGGATCTACAACCCTATCCGAGTCCTCGTCGCTTCATATCTCTTCATGACTGGCTACGGACACACGACATTCTATGTCAAGAAGGCTGACTTTGGGTTCCAGCGCGTTGCTCAGGTACGTATTCGTCCTGGAGATGCTCCTTGACTGTCGATAACTCACTCATTCGCAGGTTATGATTCGACTCAATCTATTAACGCTCTTACTTGCATATGTCATGAACACCGACTACATCTCGTACTACTTTGCTCCCTTGGTATCCATGTGGTACCTCATTATCTATGGCACCATGTTCGCAGGGGCGAAATACAACGACCGGACTGTCTTCCTCGTCGCGAAGATTCTCGTCTCAATGGGCCTTGCGACTTGGTTCATGAGTGAGCCGTCCCTGCTGGAGATCGCTTTCCAATTCCTGGAACGCATTTGCGGTATCCACTGGTCTGCACGCGAGTGGGCCTTCCGGGTCAATCTCGACCTCTGGATTGTCTACTTCGGCATGTTCGCTGCTCTGGCGGTGATCAAAATCCGCGAATATCGGCTGACGGACCACCCGCACTGGCCGCTGGCTGTGAAGGTATCCATAGGCGTTTCTGCGGCCGTGATGCTGTGGTACTTCGCCTTCGAGCTATATCAACCCGATAAATTTGTGTACAACCTCTGGCACCCCTATATCTCCTTCCTCCCCGTTGGCGCATTCGTGGTGTTGCGAAATGCCAGCGGCATCCTTCGATCAGGAAACTCTCGCTTCTTCGCCTTCATCGGGACGTGCTCTCTGGAAACATTCATCATCCAGTACCATCTTTGGCTCGCAGGCGACACCAAGGGGATCCTCCTTGTCTTCCCCGGCACGCGGTGGCGCCCGCTCAACTTCATCATCACGACCGTTATGTTCATATACGTGTCCCACCGCGTTGCGCAGGCGACTGGAGACATCACCAACTGGATCTGCGGGAGCTCAAAACCTCCATCACTGCCCACTACCAACCAGCCATCGTCCTCGAATACTGGCAGGCGCAACGTCCCCACGGCGCCACCCGAGGAAGAAGGCCAGGAGGTTATCTTCCTGGCGCCGTCGGATGACGGACCAGTCCCAAAAGACAATAACGGCAACCCCTTGCCACTAGAGCCGGACACTCCCATGCGACCACAGCGTAGATGGGTAGACCGATTGGCGGAGGGCTCTCAGTCTCCGCCTGGTTTTAGGGTCTGGTATGGGGAGACGGAATGGACGCCGGGGTTGAAGATAAAGCTGGCGATTGCTCTGGCGGCAATGTGGTTGCTGAACATTATGTGGCCTTACCCGTACGGAGTACCCGTTTCGTAACTTGCGAATGTGAACTGGAACATTGTAATGTATGCACGTATATTTCACGACAGTAGATACATTGCACAGCAGTAATAAATTAATATGGATCCAATGTACACGCAACGGAACCAAAGCTAGCACGTTAGATGCAAGAGCTGGCCGTATCGAAAGACTGAGGGTGGTATGTTAGTGACTGCATAATCGACAGCAAATAAAGCGATCATCTGGTTGAAGACATCGATTTATAAACTTCGTCAAAGGTACTCGGCCGTAGCCAAGTACCTCGGGAAGAACGCAAAAATAATCACTTCACATAACCGAAGAAATAGCTCACCATTTACGAGCAGAAAAGGAACAACACATGCGAATAAATAGGTACGGATCTATGCGAAGGAGCTGGTCAGTAGAGGAACACAAAAAGCCAGAATGACAGTGAGACGTCAGAATTAGCATGGTATACTCGTCACAGCCCGTCCTTTAGACGAGATCAGGACTTGACTCTATGTTATTCATCATTCGAGAAATTAGAAATGAGGCTCACCTAGAGCAACATGATAAACAGTACAAGCCAGCTGGAAGGCGGAAGTTAGCGAGCTGAGAGATGCTTTCAAAGCTGAGAGTGCTCGGAAATTTGGGTATATGAGTGTACGTTCATCAGCCCGGAGGCTTCGAAGTAGCGATTCATTGATTCTCGTCACCGCGAGCAAACGGAGAGGTCATACTGACCTGGAGCAGAAGACCTGGAGCGTCGGCGGACAGGAAGAAAATTCACAGCAAAACGCCGATCCCTATAAGGATACGATCACGTGCGTGGCGTTAGGGCCGGTCGCTCATTTCGCGCGGCGCGGTGGCGGAGAGTCTGCGTCGCGTTCCCGTCTCCTGCGTCCACAGCTCGCTAAACACAACATATTCTCGACCATGGCGAACGTCGTCACGCACCCACATCTGGCTTTAGATTTTCGTCGTGGAAATGTTGACCATTCTCCGTCTCCTCTGGGGTTTGGCTTCGGCCTGTCCTCCAACTCTGTAATGTCTGGATGGGGGGCCGCCTCACCATCATCCCCGTGGAACCTTGCGCCACATAATAATGCTCTGCAGCCGCGGAACGGGAAGAGGAGGCATGAACCTGACGACGACGTTGAGAATAGACACGGCGGAGACGATGCAATGGACAGAAGTCCTACACCCGAGCGACCGAAGCGCGCGGCGCCGAAGAGGGCACGTACCACGCCTGCGGTTGTATCTCTAGATAAAGGGGCCAAGGATGGCAAAGACGACAAGTCTTCACCGCCGGAAGGAGAGGATGATGTTGACGTGGGCGTGCTGCTAGGTGAGCTGACCGTCGACTTGTTGTGATGATACATTGACAGTTCGGGTTCTGTAGCAAGCCTCCCCCCACAGTCGCTTCTCCCGCTCCTCAACTCGCTGCTCTCTACCCAGCCCTCTCTGAAGTCTACAATCTTGTCCCTCATTCCCCGGCCCACACTAGACACTGCTCTGCAGGCACTAGCCGATTCCGCCCAGAAGCTCCGCAATGCATATCCTTATTCGAACACTTCTTTCTCGCAGCCCAGTGCATCTAGCGCGTTCGGATTCGGCGCTAGTAAGTCTCGCTGATGCTTTCATTGGCATGTCCGGTTCTCATTTTGACTAGGTCGACCGATTCCAGGTACCTCCTTTGGTTCTCCCAGTCAGGCCATAGGAAACCCTAATACCGGAGGGATGCGGGAAGAGTATATCCTCTCTCGCCTTAGGCCACACATCTTGGACTTTGTTTCGGCATGCTTCTCGTACCTCCCCTACTTCTCATACGTAACAACTCCAATACCGACCTTCCCCGCCGCTAAGAGTCGCTCGCAGTCTCACGCACAGTCACATGCTTCCGCCATCCAATCTCAACACAAAGACAAATCACATCCATCGGAGACGTATCTCTTCCTGGCTGCACTCACATCGCATGTGCTGTCGCAACCGCCGCTTGCACAGTCATCACTCGTTCCGCTGGTTCTCCCCCGGTTGACAGAAGAGTGGCGGGCTTGGATAAACCGCGTCGACGAGGTCGTCAACCGGCAAGGCGGCATGTTCGGTCAAGAAACTGTACGGACATGGGAGAGGGGCCTAGACGAATTTGCGCAGGCGAAGGGCCACGGACTGGACGTCATGCGGCAGATTCGAGATGAATGGGTTGGCAAGGTAGGGTGGCTTGTCGGGCGACAACAGATGGAGGAGCTGTGAACATAATAGTCTCCTCAGACATCATCTGCATCGTTTGCCCTGCATGCAGTGGTACCACTTCATTCTTATTACGCCAATGGGTGCTAGTTCACACCCGGATCTTTCCTCACACACGACCTACGTTCTTTCACGATACTGCATTCAGTGCTCATCTCATCACCTCATGGATCACTTACGTCTTACGTACACCTCATGCAATGCCTGGAATTCATGCTATGACCATCCATATTGTCGTGAGCAATATTTGTGTCCGTGCATTAATGGCCGTGATGACACTCTTTACTACGCGTGGGAAGACAATGGCGCTTAAACGCTGACCCTCGGGCGCTAAATGTTCTTGCGCGTCACGAGTCTCACGTGGCGAAATTTCTGCTGTCTCCCCAGTCGGCCTCAAGTGCAGTCCTCGACTTCCGGATTGCAGACCGCAAGCTCCTGCCCGGCTGGAATGTTTGTGCATGAACCGCCATGCATTACGTCTGGCTGGTGCCGATGGGCCATTTTTCTCAATGCTCCAAGCCGCGGCGGGTCGCGCATGGCACAACACGCATCCTCTCCGGCGTACACACCATGACGCGAGTTCGGGCCATGACGATGCCTCCTCACAGATCCCGCCATTATTGAAGGAGATGCCACTGGGACGGTCGGGAACGAGTCGGCGGAATTCTTTGTGCGTGGCTTCGCCCGTTTGTTACGCGTCTGCCCGCCTCACGTAGCACACACGCACAGGTCGTCTTCCTCTCCGGCTCGATCTGCTAGGGAGAAGCGTCGGCCGGATGAGCTTCCACGTCCTGAGAGACGGTGTGGATTGATGCCCACAGTCGAGTCTGGATTGGCATTTCGGGAAGCAGACCCAGAGACACTAGCCTCGCAGACCCGAGCCAACAAGAGGCACTTGCGTTCTCCTGGCAGTCAAGCGTCATCATCTCAAACGGAGGAGGGCTCTTCGAAACCTCCAAGCGGTTCGGCTACATCTCCTGCTGAAGAGAGCTTGTCGACCTCTCGAAGCCCGTTCATGCGTCCACCTGGCTCTGTTCCTCGCTATCAATTAGCGTCGAATACTTTTACCCCACAGCAACGCGAGATTCTCTTGTTGTCTATCAACGAAGATGCCCTGCAGGGCACTCCGGCTACGTATGGCTTCGACGTTGATTCGCTTCCATTCGATGAACTTGCTTTCGATGGCGCCCATCTCGAGCATGTCCTGCGTTCAGAGACGGATCCTCCATGGCACGAGGTTGTCTCCACCTTGTCCGCCTCTGAACTGTCAGATATCACAATCTCTTACGATCCCTGCCCTGTCGCACCCCACTTGTTATCTCGACCCCATACTTCGCTCGATTTACAACGCAATCTCATGTCGCAGCTGGATTATATTGGACGTCGCGGCTTTACAGATATTATAAGGTACCACGATGCCTATCCTTACCTATGGAGCACGGGGACTTTCAATCTGCTCATTGCGGCCGCCATCGGACATGCGAAGTTCGGCGTTGCCAAGAAGCTTATCAAATATATGCGCAAAGCTCGCATAGAACCGGACGTGCGGACGCGCCAGTTATGGGTACGGTACGACGTCAGGATAGGGAACTGGAGGGTTGCGTGGCAGCGGGAGATGGAGATACGCGACGCAATCAATTGTGACATGCCCATGGAAGTCTGGTTGGAATTTTTCACCACTCCCAAGAGGCGTGCATTCAAGGTCGAAGACGAATCCCCTCGACAGCTTTTGGATCGGGTGCGGTTCCTCACGCGCCATTTGCCTTCGCTTTCACCCGCGGAATACTCGAGCATGCCACCCGTTGCGGTACACCATGTCGTGCGGGCACTTATCTGGGCGAACTCTCGTGACGCCGCTATATCCCTCACAGACTTCTTTCTCCGGCACTTACCACGTCGGCTGGACGAGACGCAGAAAGAGTTCTGCCTCAAGATTATACATCTGCATCTCCTTCCGGGATGGTCCAGCGGCTTGAAGGAGCACGTCCGCCTGAAGAAGGTGGTCTACAGCTTATTCCGACATCATCAGGACTTGCAACCGACCTCCCTGACGCTCTTTTACCTCCTACGAAGCCTCAGAAAGTCAATGAGATGCAGCGACAGGTCCCACAAACTCGTGAACAGTTTCGTCGTTCGATTCGGTCCCAGCGTTTTGAATGACGAGGTCCGTAGACGTCTTCTCAGCTATGCGATCAGGCAAAACCGCTTGGCCACCGCCTTTAGCATCCTACGGCGGCAAGAAGAAATCGACAAGGAACGCAGGGCACGAGGGATGCGACGGAGAACTAAGTTCGCGGGGCACAACGCCACGGTGCAGAAGTTGCTTTGGCGGTATGCAGAGAGAAGGCTGTCTAGGAAGCTTGCGAAGGACAGGAGACGGCAAGCCGCTGGTGCTGATGTGGATCAGGTCAGTTCCACTGGAGATGCTGCCGTGCCTCGTGCAGAAGTTGGCGAGGCTGTCACCTGTCGAACCGAGTTCGTTTCTTCCGATGGGGACCATGTTACTCACTCGGAGAAGGATATATAATGATACCCGGAAGCTGCGTGACTCGCTTCGAGGCTCGATTGCCCTTGTCTCACCCGAGCAATCCCAACACGTTGACCCCTCGTCTGCTGGCGGCCCCGTAGAGCATGCGTCGCGTGGACGGCTTGCCTGGCTACTAGGTTTCCGAATCATAAAGTTTGTGGAGACTCGGAGGCCGCAGACGAAGCAGCGTGCATAGTCATATATCTCAAACGTTAACCATTACTCCCACACCTGCAGGACGCGGCGTAGTGGATGGTCTAGACTGGCACGGCTAAAGGTGACATAACATGATGTGGCATTGGGACCCACATTCGATGCTGTTAGGAGAAGGTGCCAGATCCCGCCCCGTATGACTAGGTGCACTGATGTGCGTTCCTCCCGAAATTGACATGACGTAAACTCCGTGGCTGACGCCTTGCTCGCTTGGTTCATGTTGTGCGATGCGGCGAGTCCAGCTTATGGGTGTCGACTGGGCTTTTACGGATCAACCCGAAATCATACCGGCCGGCGTGTTCAAATCTCTTGATTCTCGGCAGTCGAGCAGCCCATGGCGTACGCCTGGTCGCCGCTAAAGCGCCGCCAGGCCCTGTCTAGACAGACTCCGGCGTCCCGGAAATTCCCACCTCTCAACGTGGCTCTTTTTCTCTTCTGAGGTCTATCCGAGTTCTGTACAGCTGCTTCGTATTTGCGCACCCCGACCAAGAGATGGCCGCGAGACTCCCTAGGCCTTTGTTGGTGATACTCCTGAGCAGCCCTATCAACTCCGGGTCTCTTCGCCATCTTTTCTACGTCGGCTAACGGGTGGCTCTTGCCATGTCAAATCCGTATGAATCGCACATCTATCAACATGTTGCTCGTTATTCAATTTGCCGCCCGTGTGACAAGCGCGTTCTCTAACAGATATTCAACTTCTGTTGATCGTGACGCAGTTTGAGCATATCTGACATTCCTACTCCGCGTCATGGATTGCGAGTATCTACGCGATTGCGCTCAGCGCAACCAGATCGCACACCACTATAGGATCTGTAGCTTGCTCCCGCTCGGCGATCTGCATTGTACCTTCTCACTTAAGACATATTCAACATCAGCTTCGGTCACTAATTCAGCAGGTTGGACACCGAGATCGCCGAGCACCAAGTGGATTGTTTCATCTTTCACTCCTTTCACCTCAATGGTGGACTTCTGTATCGCGCTGAAGTCCGCCAGCGCGTCAACGCAATGACCTTAGACGACGAGATGTCCTACTCGAAATGTTGCCTCTGTTATAAATGCGAGCATGGTGCTCGACTGCACCAGACAGAGACATTGTCTTCGGCGCATCCACTCATTCGCAGAATATGGACCCTAAATATCCTATTCCCTCTTCCGAGCTTTTCCTTGGGATAGCATGTACTTGCATCGGATGTGGACCCGGAGGTAGTACGTCCATGCTTGCGTGAGTGGTTAGCTAACCTCTTCACGTGGTCTCTAATTAATTAATTTCACTCCTAGACGTGTGGCCATTGTAGATTACCGCGGCCAGACGGTGTTCTGTACATATGTACAACCTACCCTGGCCGTGTCTGATTATCGCACCGGTACCACAGGCATTGAAGCTACTGACGTGCAGTCAAGTGAGTACATATGACATACAAATCTGACCACCGTTGATTTTATGTAAATAGATAGTGCCATGACTTTTCAGGAGGTCCAGCAGCAGGTCGCGAAAATCATACAAGGTAAAATGCTTGTCGGGCACGCTCTTTGGCAAGATCTGTCGGGTAAGCCCCATCAACACGCTGCATTCGTGTCCGTGTAAAAATTTCGCCTCGCCCCCATTTGTTAGTACTCGGCATTCCGCATCCTGCCGTCGCCACGCGGGATGTTGCACTGTATCAGCCGTTCCGGAACGCCCTCCGGACGCCAAATCAGGTCATCGGCCTCCAGACCCTCATGTGGCATCTCATGCGGCGCCGGATCCAAGACGGCAAAATTTGTGCGGTGAGTGGCGCACATCGATAGTGAAATCGCTGACGGCGGCTGACCCGTCCGGAACGTGCAGCTGGAGAACGCGCGCGCCGTTATCGACTTGTATCGCTCTCATGCAAGCGAATGGGAGGCTACGGTTGCGAGGGGACAATGGCCTTGCCATCTCCCGCCCAGCACTTTCTCGCGGTGCTACGTCTGAAGGTTCCGGGCCTGCGCCTTGCCCGTGCGCCGGTTATATTGAGAACTCATTCTTGACACTGCCAGTTTAGAACAACTCGTAAACGTCCTGGAGTTGCATCAGACTTACTGATGGATCATGAGCATCATTCGCCGAGCCTCGAACCTTATACTCGCTTTAATTAATCCCGTACATACTTCCCGTATAGTCGTCTTCTGCGCTTATATCTTGATAGTTCTGATTGTATCTGTAGATATTTGGAGATAGTTCATCTCCCTGCACCTGTATCATCTTGAAAGCTCTAATAGATTTGTACATATATTACTTGTTGTAATTATCTCCCTGCGCTAATGTCTTTGTAGCACGTATAGCAGTTCATCTCAATATCCATCGCTCCGTTGCTGGAAGCACACTATAAATGATCGACGCCATGGCGGTTGTGATACGACAGGTCGTCGCGACCGAAGAGATCTTTCGGACATTCTTTTCTCGATCGTGGGGGCCGCCATGGTCCTGGGTCCCGGAGGTAAAAAGACCGGGCTTCTGTGTATTGTCGAATCTTTGGGACCCAAGGGTGAAGTAAAGGCAGGCAGTGGTAGATCGCGCTACCGGAGGGGATCTTCAGCTCTGCGGCCACAGCTCGCGAACTCGGGTGACAATGAACGTGTGTCCGCGGTGCTCCTAGGTACCAAACAGCGAACGGCGCTACAACGTGTAACCACTTCCTACACAGCGTTTGCCGGAGGTCAATTATTCCACGAGCCGGGAAATTGTCTTGCCGTGCATAGAATCATTTTGGCTGTTCGAAGCCCATGTCGCTGATCTTGCATAGTTTTAACTATCTGCGACCAATAGCGGTCTCCTGGAGATAAATGCCTCGTGGGGGGAACGACTCTTTTATCTCGAAGCGGATTGCGGAGCTGCGACGGAAGCGCGTCCAAGGCAAAATTAATTTGGTGTGTGGACTCGGGGAGTCGGGACGCGCGAATGGCGGTTCGGTGCGAGAATGTTCTCATCGTTCCGCGGCAGGCACCCAAAAATTTACTCGACGTGTCTGTGATGGATTTTAATGGGCACGCAGGAGGTCCACTCGCCATGGGCCAAGAAGCGGGAGCTGGCGAGGCTGGATCCTGGCACCCGGTGGCGCAAGGAACTTGCCAAACACAGACGCCCATAATAGACCAGCTTGAGTTTCCAAATCGGGAAATCGTCGAACGAGCATGCTTGGTTCCTGGCTCTCATCAAAGTCTACCAGCGACCGCAAACCTGCTCCCCCTCCCCCCACCCAGTCCCTCGACACACCGCTGCGCGCCTCTCTCAAGGATGCAGAGCCGCAGACGGCTGCTCGCCCATCCGCAGAACGAGTGGTGACCGCTGCGCTGTCTACGCCCCACGATGCTGTACTCGCCGAGCTACACCGCGATCACGGTGCCCATCCAGCCCCTACTCCCGTGCACGGCGCGCCAGCGTCACTGCTAACCCTCGCTGCAGACAGTGGTACTACAGATCGCTCCAACACCGCGAGTCCCTCCGCCGCGCCGCGCTCCGTCGCGTCCAGCCCAGACCATTCGCGCGACACGCTGCACGACCCGTTCACGGGCGCGGTCCTCGGTGCACTGCCGCCCACGAGCGGGAAGGACAGGGCGCGCGAGCCCGGTAGCGCGCAACTCGAGCAGAGCAAGGACGAGCTATGGGCGCACCTCGCGCGCATCCGCGAGCTGCAGAGCGAGATCGCGGGGATGCATGTGCAGATGGAGGGCCCCAATGAGGCGCGCGCGAGCAGGCGCGCGGCGACGGACATGAGCCGTGTGCACACGGACACCATCTCCGGTGATGAGTGGGACAACACCGACGACGCCGACCAGCACAGGAAAGACGCCCAGGACGCGGAGTTCACGAAATTGGCCAAGATGTTCGAAGGCAGGCGCGCGGCTATAGATGGCATTATGAACAAGGTATGGAGTCTGAGCTATAAAATTTGCATTTTGTGACAGAGCTTGTAGTTAGATGATCTGTCCAAGTCGCTGACGACATTCCATGCATTGCCCAACCCGACCATGGACTTCACGAGCTCTCGGAGCGCCACCAGAGATTCTAGCGGTCTGCCGCCCATTCAGAGTCGTTTCAGCACCATGGACATGCCCGCGTCTCCCACTGCCACGTCCGCCACATCACCTATTACAACCGGAAGGACGCCGAACATACTCGTCAGCCAACCCGATGGTTCAGATCCGGTGTTGTTCGACAGCCCTGTCGACATCCAGAATCGTTTCCCAGCCAAGAGCGTAACCCCGACTCAGCGGCCATGATGATGCCAGTTGGATTTGCAGTCACACATCGCAATTCCCCTGTCTCTTCACATATCCAACGGAAACACACTCGTACCCGACTCCTTACAGAACAACCCCGCTACATTGACTTCCTGTTAATCGGGGACATCAGAATTTTATATGGACGTTGTAATAATGATTGGATGTATTTCTACGTAACTACCTGGCTGGGGTATTGTTGATACGGATTGTCTTTTGAGTCCATGCTCATATCGAGATATGGTAAGCCAGATATGTACAGATGGCCCACGTTGTAAACGACAAGATATTGCGAGCGGAACATCGGAAGTCCGTAATGAAGAAGTCCGTCGCAACGATGGCAGTATATTAGAGGCTGGTACTCGTAAGTCCTATGTTGTTGTCAGTACTTTGGAGTAAAGACTGGCTAGTTTGTACATACCGGTTCTAGATAGCAAAGACACGGGTCAGCCGCATAAACACAAGAAGAGGTTGTGTACACGTACCCTTTACAGTGGTTGTTCGCAGAAGTAGGGATGCATGAGAGATAGCGGCACCAGGAACATGCTTCACGCAAGAGATGTCTTGAGTGGTAACTTTGGTGAAAGTGGACATCTACGTACCGGCGTATGGGTTTGATGTGTAGAAATTCCTGATCAAGACAACGTATAGCACTATCGCGATTGGCAGTGCAGCTATTCTGAAGAATAGGACAATGGTCCTATGCCGCGTTGAGGGACTAATAATCGGGTAGAGGACCATTCCCACGAGGAGGCCCATTACCAGACCACCAATGTGTGCTGCACACACGAATTTGTTTAGTCAATGTCTGCTGCATGCTACGGGTCGACTACTGACCAAAATTGTCGACGTCTGGCAAAGTGCGATTAGCTGATGATCACGAGGTGAGACATTGTCACTTACAGGGTATGAAGCCCACGGCGATTCCAATGACCAATTCAATAAGCATGTAGACAAGCTGTGCAAAAATTCAGCCGACTTAAGTCGATGGTCAGTTCGAGACATGCAAACCTTTCGTCCTGGTTGGTAGATATATCTCCAATGTGCGAAGAGGTCGACCCAAGCGACCTATTTGATCGACTGGTCGGATACACCGAGAACATGGTAATGCAAGGGAACATACCGCTACTGTGCCGAAGATAGCACCACTGGCACCTACTGAAGGAGAGCCAACGAGAGAGAAGTTACCTCCGAGAACATTCCTGATGTCCGATGTCAGCAACCTACGCTAACTTCAGTTAGCCTGTTCCGCTCACCCGAAAATCCCAGAGGTTATATACACTATAAGAAAGCTAACGGAGCCCATTTCTCGTTCAACCTAGCATACGAGTCAGGAGAGTTGAGGGGTCACACGAGAGCGATATCTACCTGTGCCGTTGCTGTCAGCTGGGCAAGCATGTTCAGGAGGAAATGGATAATGCCGGCGTGAAGGAAAATCGGCGTGATGAATCTACCCTGCGTCAGCGAAGCTACGGACCGTCTGGGCAGGTGCACACACCTGAACCACTGGTTCGGATCCTTTCCGTGGAAGCCTCCGAAACCACATATGTCCTCCAGGGAGCATATTCTATCTGGCGGGTTCGCCGTGTCATTCAGACCTATCGTGAACGACGTGATTCAGCTTTCAGGTGGTCTGCACATGCAAGCGATCTTACAAGGCAGAAAGGTGCTCAGCGGCACGTCTTCAACGAGCTTCATGCAAGGCGGGAAACGCGCTCCGACATTGATGAGGGCGCTGCTAGATGGCCCTAGCATGGGATTGACTACCGGCTGCGCAGAATGATCAGGACATGGTGCTGCCTCGTTCAGAGCAAGGCACACCCACCTTGAATGACACGGGGGTTCCCTGCGCCTGCCAGTTCTTTACCAGCTCGTAAATAATCACGCCCAGCATGACAGCTGATAGTAACCAGGCTTGAAGTGTCGTCGGTCTGAGGTGAGAGTCACGACCGTTATTCGTTGCCACGTACAGAGATATGGGCGTCGTTGCACGCCGATTCCACGTTTCTTGTCCGCGATTCTCTGCTCTAGGGGGTATAGTCCGAAGTACTTAGTGAAGGGATTGGGCCTCTTCGACGTGACATGGGGTCGGGGGGCATCGAAAGGCTCGCCATAGTCTGCGCCTAGCATTCAGAATCCCAGAGAAAGTGTTGATGCCACCATATTGCGTACCCATGTTCTGGTAGTTAGTGTTGTACTGGCCATAGGGCCCTGTAGCAGCCTGCGGCGCGACGAACGGCTCATCCTTGTCCTGCAGCGCGTCGGAAGAGTAGCCCTGCACACCCTTCAGCGTCTCGTCTGTGTCGCTGAACTTGTACGTCGAATTGCGGCCGGAATCATACTCGCGGTAGTCTTGCTGCATGGCATCGTCGCTCTCGCCAAGCAGGTGCGTCGTCGATGCGTTGCGGCTATGTCCGGGCGGCGCAGGGCTCGCCTGGGGCTCGTCTCCAAGATGGTCTGAATATTCAGGAAAAGCCGTGGGCGTGGACATGAGACGACGGAAGTTCACGACGAAGCCTCTGGGTGTGGAGAAGGTTAAAGATGGCGAAGCGTGTGCATCTCACACAGTTGAGCCAAGTGCTGCTGCGGGAGGGCACGGTGCACAGCATTGGGCACGGTCATCGCCTTCTCAGGGCTGCCAAGCTCGCCCAGCACGTTGCGCGCAACGCTGCTTCCATGCTCCCCGCACACTCCTACATATGCCCACATTGAAGTTGCATCAGATCTTACTGAGATACTGGCCTGCATGAACCCCAGCACCGGTAATCATCTCGTACTGACCAAATTCACCGGAACCTAATATATCATACATCATCGTATACGATCTTCTCTTTCTACCCAAATCGTTACACGAGCTCACTCCAACGGGAGACCTTCGCTCTCCTGCCACCGTTTCATCAGAGAATTACTGGGCAAGCCGAAGGGATCCACCATCTTGCGTGCTACCTCGACTCCGGCAACAGGGAGATTGGTAGGATCGAGGAGGTCAAGCTGCTACAGTGTCAGCGGTGAAAATAGAATGCAGCAAAGTCACATACCTGGACGAGGACAGATGCTTGATCCCAATATCTGCATTTCACGGGTATCAGGAAGATGCACATATAATGGAAGAAATCTGCACCCACATGTGTCTGCACATATGGTCAAACAAAGCTACATCAAGCTATCGTCCAAGCGAAGTTGTGGGTGGCACTCACTCAAAGGTCAACTTGTCGCCTCGGAATGCAACTATACCGACGAGTGCAATCTCGAGGGGTTTGCCGGTGGGAGCTACACCTGGCAAGAAATAGTCAATTTCCTGAGGATCAGGTCCTCAGTATCATGTGAGGCAAACTGTCATGAAATCACGTACCGTCGTATGTGTGCATTTGAACACCATCTCATCTACGATCCTGTCGGCGCCGACTGCACATTGCTGATCAGCAGTCTGCTATGCAGTACAAACGGCACACATGCTCACTTGTCCGAGAGATTGGTATCAATTCCGTGTCCGGAGGAGTGACCTGTCCAAATGCACCGAGTCAAGTTAATTCTGATAGCTGTCTTCAGAGGAACTCGACATGATCGGACCTTGTCTGACGTGAAATGATACTGCTCATTGTGATTGGTCAAGGAACCGGGAGAAGATATATGATATTCCATACCTTGTAAAATCGAGCAAGTTCATCGAAACCAAGTCCACCGGTCAACGTGGCGATGTGGTTGACATATGGTGTGGATACCTTAGCAAGACACAATTCAGCCTCTGTCAAACAGTACGGGCGATATCGACCTACCATCGTTGACATAGTTTCTATGTCACGAGGGTTATCGAGGCATCGTAGTCAGCATCCCGAGAAGCTCGAAAGTATGACAACGCATACTCAGTGCATTGCGCTCAGCGAATTCCTACAGACAGGTCGTAAGCACTCTGAACAGCCGGTGACGTGTCTGCAAGATCACATAGTACGTGTGTTGCTCCCATAATTTCTCAAAATTATAGTGGGGACCCAATTCCCTCTTGAGCAGGTCAAGAGTTCTAGTATAAGCCAACCCCGTCGCAGATCGCACGTAAAGATCAACGCTTTGTGCTTCACCCGGCCTGACAAGCGTCGGTGCCTTGGCCATGTATGGGAAAGGCGGCTTGGCGGACACGAGCGGATACGTGTACACGGAGACCGGAGGAAATGAAGACGTCGGAAGAGTATAGCCAAGAGCCCTTGTATCGGTCCATGGGATCAGAGAGGCATGGAGAAGCTCTTGAGAGGACGCCAAGTGGAAGATCGTACTAGTCCACGACGCTGCTCTGTCAAAGAGGACAAACATGACTTTTGAAACGACAGCTTACGGTAAAATCTTCTCGCTTTCATGATCTCTGACAATCAGGGATTGAGCTTGCTCCAGTTGAGCGCAATAATGAACGCAAGCTTTCAATCCTGGGGCTGCAAAAAGTTCCGCCACATAGCGCAAGTCGGTCTCCCGTAATCCATAGGTAATTAACCCCCAATCGGTGTAATCTGCGCTCGCGATACGGTTCGTCGTGTCACGTAAGGCATTGTTCAAACTTTCCAAGGTCAAATCAGGGTATGTGACGTGCAATACATCATATCCTTCCTCTGACATCTGAGCGCAGATCTTCAGAGACACGGGGTCAGCCATTAATGAATGAAGTGTGCGGACCTGTTGAGCCCATCCTGCTTGCTCCTCCGAGAGTAGCAGGACCAGTAATGGTGGGCGAACAACCGAATTGACTGCGTTAGGATATAGTTTCAGCATAACTCTGATCATGCGCACCAAAAAAGCGGACATCAGTATGTAGTATGTCGAGTGAGAAGAGAAGAGACAAATAGGCTCGCCAGAAGACGTACAATCCTCTCAGGTAAGCTCCAGATACTGTCTCTGGTCGAGAGTTGTAGTTTCAGGCTCGCGGGTCTGACCTATGCACCGACAAGGTACAGACTGACACTTGGGTCCAGACGTTTCGCGTTTCGCGAGATAGAGCCTGTGGACGTCCTGAGTCCTGATAAAGCATATGCACGATCGGTCCTGGGGTCGTGACCGTGTCAGCCGCGGAAAGGAAATACCTTTTCCCCCGTGCTTGCGGTTGCAACTGGTTGCAACCGATATCGCCGGGAAGTCTGGATCAAGGTCCACGTGCGAGGAGTACCAAATGTACTAGTGGAAGAAGTCTCCTGCAGGATGAGATTGACAATGATATATACGCGTATCTAGGAGCAAGAACGATGCGAGATGTGCGGCCTCGGTAGTTGTACAGGGTATGCGTATGCAAGAGATTAAATGACGATAGCGAAATCAAGGATAAGATCAGATGCGCACAGAAAACAGGTGTACCGTAATATCATGCGAAAGAATCCGTTCCGTCCTTGCCGTCCACGGGCGTATTAGGTGCCGTCTCTCCGGCCGCACTTGCTCTACCCCTCCCTCTCCCTGATGGTCTTCGCGTGAGTGGTGTCAGACGCGGAGCACTCTCGAGTGTGTTCAACCCGGGCTCCAGATCATCCAAAGAAATGGACAACGGCTTTTCACCCTCGCCATCATCGACTTCGATAGCTCTGCTATAGCGATGCGCCGCTCTGCTCCCATCGACCCATTGCAGGGCGCTCGGGCCCACTTCTCGTAACTTGCTTCCACTGAAACGCCAGGCGAAGGCTCCTCGGGACCCGAAACTTGCTCGACTTGCGCTTCTGCCTGGCTCCAAGTCTATGCTAGACCGGAAACTCTGCCGTTTCTCGTACTCTGCGTCTTGGCGTCGCACAGGCAGAGTTCCTAGCATCCGCGGATCCGATGGGAGGAACAGCGGAAGCATATGTCTAGACTCTAGGAGTTCGCCCAAAGGCTCGGGTGCCTTCGCCGGTTCCCAAAGGGACTTATCTTGACTTCGGTCGAAGAGGGCGTCGATGAAGCGTTGAGCGAGGGCTGTTTCTTGAGATGAGGTGGTAGACATATGATCCGAAATGACGGCCATATCGAGCGAGGGTGATGCGCTAATGCTATCCTCACGGTCTCGGTCACGTTCTCCCATCTGCAAAGCAGAAATTGTCGGCAATGCAGTAGCGAGACTTGGGAAAATACAACATACCTCCCTTCGTAGAGCCTCGACGCCCAACTTGACCCGATGTCTCTCCCAGTCCTTCTGCAGCTGGGCAAGGTACTGATTGCATTCATCGGTCATGCGGCCCTCGTTGACCTCGTACTTGTAGTCGCGCACAGCTCGGCGCATCTAGCGGAGTGGGTTCAGAACACTGAGTACTGATTACACCGATCAATAGATGGTATCCACCTGCAACGGATTAAGATGCTTCATTGTTTGGATGGTGGCGATGAGGTTAGGGAACTCCGTGATCGAGGAAAGACACTAGAATGAGTTTAGTTCTTTCATAATGATTATATAACTCCGTTGCATACCTGCAGCCAATTGAGCAGGTCTCGGACAGGAGCGAAGTGATATCCGATGCCACGCGGGAGCCCCATCTGCGTGATCCATTCCTCTATCACACTAAGATTCATACCGATCTGAACTGCTCTCGACCTGGAAAACATAACGTGAGGTTGGACCTTGTAAACCGTACGTCAACATACCGGCAAAGATATTTCTTGCGTGTGAGGACACGATTGAAAATTTCACCTACGAAATTCTTTGGTCAGCGCGAGTGAAGCAGAGAGTCCCGCTACTTACAGGCAGCCCAATACATGATCTGAGACCAGAACTGGACAATCAACGCGGGGTTGATCCCAGACATGACCATCAATGTATGAATTGCAGTCATGAACGACGTGATGTCCTGCGGAGACTGGCTTGCGTTCGGGGCAATTGGATCGGTGAAAATTGCCTGCAGTGGAGTTGTCGCAGATGATGCACGGGTGCGTGCAAAGGATTGACGCAGTGATGCGAACCGAGGGGGGGATGCCGAATTCTGGAGTAGCGGTGGAGACGGTGGCCGGCTGGGGTGACTAGGAGATACCGGCGTACTGCCTTTCGAGACCCCATTTGTCTGAGCCACCTTCTTCTTGCCAGCGAATGTCCAAGGGAAAGACCAGTCGGATTCGAATTGTATAGATTCGAATTCGCTTGAAAGGGGTGAATGGTCTAGCAGCGCCCCGTCTAGTAATCGATCAATTTTTCTCTCCGCATATCGGATCATAAAGACTAGATATAAGTACCAAAGATTAGCGGTGAAAAATTCGAGCCTCACTCACTGAATACGGAATTGATCGTATCTTCGACTGTGATGAATGATCCTAGCTCTTCGCATGTCTCGTTGATAGTGTCGTCGCAACGCATGAGATGAAGCCAGACGGTCGTGTTATATAGCCAAAACAATAAAGTCGTGATATCTTCATCCCGGCTCTGTGTAACCAACTCGGTAAGTATCGATGCTTGGATACTTACACCTCCGAGTCACACTTACGAAGAACACCTCTTCGATAGCATCTGCTGCGCCCATGACAAGATCCTCTACCCAATTTTGATTGCATTCTAAACAGGCAAACCTGGTCAGCAGATACAAGACGTTTGCTGGCACTGCATTCCGGATTGAAGATGGGAAGTCCGTTATCAGTGATTGAAATATGTCAGGTAGCGACCCCGGGGAGAAGGCAAGCATGGAAGTGTAATCTGGAGGAGGTGTCTATAAACATACTGAGTGATCCTCACAAAGAACATCAAGAACCCTCTCACCAAGGATGCGCTGTTGACATCCTCTTCATCCTCATCTTCCGAAGTATCGGGAGATGTTTCGGAGTTATCGTCACCCCACCATCTCGGAGTGATGCCGAGAATTCTCTCGATGCCATTCTGTACTTGCTTCTTTTTGCCGATGCGTCGCGTCCGTTGCTCTAAGGAACGTCTACGCTCCTCCATCCTCCCGCCCTTCCACCCCTCTCCTCGCATCGCTTCTTCAAGGAGAAGGGCAACATCCTCTCGTCCTGGTACCGGGGAATGAGCCGTGACAATGTCGAGTGCCGTGAGTTGGCGTCGAGTCATGGACAGTGGCGAAGACCCATGTGTCAATAGATGCGACACTAGCGTCGGAGGCGCGAGTAAAGCTGCATAATGGAGTGCCGTCCATCCAGCTGTGATACTTTGATAAATAACTGTTCACAGAAACCATGCAGAGCTGCGGACCTTGGTCTGGGACATTGACATCACATCCTTCAGATATCAGGAGCCTGACGCACTCCTCTCTCTCAATGTCCCTCTCGGACTCTGACCCGAAGCCGAGAATAGACATGCTAATAAGACTCAGACCGTCCTCATCTTGTTTCCCAAGGTCGACAAACTTCTGTATTTGGGGATCCGCGAGTAAAAATGATAGCAATGAGTAGTCACCGAATATGCATGTGCGCGTCAGGCAGTGCTGAATGAGTTCTGCTTTCTGCCCAGGGGAAAGCCCGACGTCTGGTGAGAGTAGATGGGCAATCTGGGCAGGCGTCGGATACAGCGGCTGCAGGTCGGGCTCCACAGTCAGATCGACTGGACCGATTGACGACACAGTCATAGTAATGGCACCAGCGAGTTGGCTAGCAGCCGAAGGAGGGGCTCTGGCAACCAGCGCACAGTTCAGAAAGACAGGAGACGCGAGAGCAAGCGCGTAGTTACCTGCTGTCAGCCACTGGTGCTAGAGTCCTCGTTCGCACTCACGATGGGGAGCTTCTCATGCACGAGGCCCCTTCGTGCGGCCACGGCAGACCAGATGACAGGCAACGCTGAACTTCAGTGTGAGTGTTTGTGCAGAATGGCGAGCAGACGCTGGGAGACAACTGGCAGGTCGCATGCAGCCACTTTAGACGCCACCTGGCGAGCGTCTACTGGACTCGTCGCGACTTCTTTCATTTGCTTCAAATCCTCCGCTTCCCTTCACGGTCCGCCGCTCAATCCCATATCTCCACTCCTTAGACCATCCCAAAATGCCACCTGCTAAAAGACAGAAGCCAATGGAGAGCGACTCAGGAGACGAGAGCCTGCACGAATTCGAGGAAGGCAGCTCTGGCATTGGCTCAGAGTCAGAACGATCATCGCACGAGGACTCGTCGCCGGACACAGGGGACGAGATCGCTGGAGCAAAACATAAAAAATCTAAAAAGACGCTAAAACGCAAGCGTCGCGCTACGGATGCGACCCACTTCGGAACTACTCTACAATCGCTCTTGGACACAAAGACACCTTCGGCCGTTCCTCTGGCACTGACGCCGTCTATATCCAAGAAGCGGAATGATGAGAAGCTAGAGAAGAAGGGCAAGAAAGTGCTCCAGATACAGAAGAAGGAGAAGGAGGATAAAGGCAGGATCAGGGACGTGATTGGAGGATGGGGTGGTGAAAGCGAACGAGCCCTCAGAAAGGTCGCCCAACGTGGAGGTCAGTTGCCGTGTAGATGATTCGTGTTCGACACTTCTAATAGCAATTCTCTTAGTCGTGAAACTGTTCAATGCTATACAACAGTCACAAGTCGCAGCGTCAGCAGAAACGGAGCAGTTGAAGGCGTTGAGAGGCTCGGGAAAGCCTACTTTACCAGCGCCGACAATTGGAAAGTCGACGGCGAACAAGAAAGGCAAGCACAAAGACAGTGGCACGGGCAAAGTTGCGGGAGGTGAGCACAGTCCCTTTCATCTTGTATCTTCCAATCCTCACGCGATGTTATTTCCAGCGCCATTGGGTCGGAATGATTTCCTAGACATGATCAAATCCGGCGGGATCGTCCCGAAAGCGTAACGAGCGCTGGATATTCTATGTTGACGTCCCTACCACTCATGCTACGCTATCTTCATGCATTCCCGTGTGCAGCTGCTGAGTACCGACTTGATGCTATTGATACCCCCCGAATGAAGAAGTGGACGAAAGGTCCCAGAGAGTATTCGATAGGTCACAGCCCTTTGTACACTTGATGTCTTCGGTCATCGCTGCTCGTAATCTATAGAGCGACTATTCGTAGTGCATATCTCGTGCACTGTAAAGGAACATATGTGATAACCTAGTTGTTATCGATTGCTGCACAACATTCGAATCTGCTACAAAGCACTCGAATTTAGTCAGCTGCCAAGTGCTGGCCACTAGCACAGCCGTGACGCCATCACGTCCCTTAAGTGACCGTCACGGTGACCACCCTTTGTCACGTCCCACGCCAGGACACGATCTGGAGTTTTACGCGCTTTTCTCCTTCATCTACCATTTGCACTCATCTTCATCATCATGGATTCCCGTACGACTACGCGCAGGAATGGTAAGCAATCCTTGACCAAACACATTCGGCGCGTCTGCTTCGTCGGGTTGACTAATTAGCGTTACAGAGTACAAAAGCAAGACTGGCCTGAAGCAAGATGACCTCCGGCGCAGACGCGAGGAGCAGCAGGTCGAGATCAGGCGGCAGAAGAGGGAGGAGAACATCTCGAAGAGGAGGAACTTCGTGCCGTCAGCTGTTGGCGACTCTGATGACGAGGGTCCCGGCGGGAATTGGGAGACTCCGGTGAGTGCCACTGCCATCATGCTTATCGGCCACCGGACTGACTGTGGCTCTTGTAGCTGGCGGAGGACATGATCGCTGGAGTCTTCTCCGATGACCCCGAGCGTCAATTGGACGCAACGACGAAGTTCCGCAAGCTCCTCTCCAAGGAGAAGAACCCTCCAATTGAACGCGTCATTGAATGTGGCGTTGTCCCTCGTTTTGTTGAGTTCCTGAGGGGCGATAATGCCATGCTTCAGGTGAGTTTTACTCATGCAGTCGATGTCTACGATTTGTACTGAAGTGTAGCTAGTTTGAAGCGGCATGGGCGCTCACCAACATCGCTTCGGGCACCGCTGAGCACACTCAAGTTGTCATCGGTGCTCAGGCTGTTCCTGAATTCATTCGACTTCTGTCTTCGCCCGTCGCCGATGTCCGCGAGCAGGCTGTTTGGGCTCTTGGAAATATTGCAGGTGACAGCCCGACCTGCCGGGATTACGTCTTGAAGCAGGGCGCACTGCGGCCTCTTCTCCAGCTGCTCAGCGAAAACAACAAACTCAGCATGCTGCGCAACGCGACTTGGACACTGAGCAACTTCTGCCGAGGCAAGTCGCCGCAGCCGGACTGGGACTTGGTGAGTTTGACACCTGCATTTGACGGAAGTAAGAGACTAAAGGGTCATGTGCAGATCTCACCGGCCTTGACTGTACTGACAAAGCTCATCTACTCCCTGGATGATGAAATTCTCATTGACGCCTGCTGGGCAATCTCTTACCTTTCTGACGGATCGAATGACAAGATCCAGGCCGTCATTGAGTCTGGTGTTTGCCGGCGACTCGTTGACCTGCTCATGCACCCGTCTACTTCTGTTCAAACACCGGCGTTGCGTTCGGTCGGCAACATTGTGACGGGAGACGATCTGCAAACCCAGGTCGTTATCACGTCTGGCGCCCTCGCGGCGCTTCTGTCGCTCCTGTCATCTCCTAAGGAAGGCATCAGGAAGGAGGCCTGCTGGACGATCTCCAACATCACTGCCGGCTCTCCTCCCCAGATCCAGTCCGTCATTGACGCTAATATCATCCCTCCGTTGATCAACATCCTCCAAAACGCCGACTTTAAGACCCGCAAGGAGGCCTGCTGGGCAATCTCAAACGCTACCTCTGGTGGTCTCCAGGAGCCTTCGCAGATCCGCTACCTTGTCTCTCAAGGTTGCATCAAGCCCTTGTGCGACCTACTGACGATGATGGATAACAAGATCATTCAGGTCGCTCTAGACGGTCTCGATAACATTCTGAAGGTCGGTGAGATGGACAAGCAGGCCGCGGGTCCTGGTGCAGTCAACCAGTACGCACTGTACGTCGAGGAGGCCGGTGGCATGGTTACCATCCACAACCTCCAACAACACGATAACCTCGAGATCTACAAGAAGGCGTTCAACATCATGGACAAATACTTCCCCGACGACGAGGAGGTCGATGCGGGTATCAGCGCGGCCAATGTTGACGCGTCTGGTGCGTTTGCGGTAAGTAGATTTCTGCACTTCAGCTGTCACCGGGCTCATTTAATGGCGTTATCTAGTTCAACCAGGAGGGCGCCGCACCGCCTCCGGGAGGGTTCAGCTTCGGCCAGTGATTCGTTTCGGAGGGGTCCTTTTTCTTCCGCTGCAGTTGTTTGTTGTTCCTAACTGTCATCACTCCTGATATCGTGTAGTTTCCGAGTTTTCATACAGAATGTCATTTCCGCTTTGTTTCCACTGCATCGATTCCTTTGTCAGGTTCCTTCATAAACATCTTTTTTTTCTGTTTTGCTCCGCACCCAGTCCCGGCCAGCAATCTGTGTAACATCCTCGCGAACACATTCACAGTATGAGTATGGTAGACTTATGAACATGCTCTTGACTATCTTCGTGATGGTGGATACCCGGTATCAACGTTGTGACTTGGGGACGTTTGAGGACGTTTGTCACCTACTCCTGTGGTAATAACGTCTGAAGTGTAGACCGCGGTTGCCGGAATCTGGCTGCGGGCCAAAAGTACTGGATGCACAGGCTCATGTCCTGGGATATGGTCACATGTAATCTATCAGAATGCACGGGTGAACACGACAGCATGATACAAGGTTAAGTTGGGCGGAGGGGAATCAGAGCAGTGAGAGGTAGGAAGCTCAAGTGTCGTCAGGTCCGGAACTTCCGGGAATAAGCTGGATATATCGGCTCAGCACGTCCACTTTGCCGGGAAGTATAGCTGGACTCGCACCATACAAATGTTATTTCCGTTCAGAAGTGTCTGAGTCAGCTTGGTCTTCTTCCGCCCTTGTGGGGTGTTCTCACTATGGCGCATAGGAAATCAGGATTCGCACCGGACGGAGAACAGAAAAGACTCACTATTCTGTGACGTCCTCAAGTACCATGTCTTCGAAACATGAGAATTAGATGTTACCAGAGATCATAAATTGCAGATACGCACTAACGAAATCGTCGAATCCAAGTAGAGTTCCCGTGAACTCGCGATCACTCTTCATGATGACCCAGATGCGCGAGCCAATACATCTGTCGATGAGTTCTATAGGATGGTACGCCGTTAATACATTGGAGTTCCATAAGAAGAGAGCTTTATACCTAAGGGGAGGATCTGAGAAGCCATCTCCAGTGAAAAGCGAGGGGGAAGCCCGGAGGTATGTACGACTCGAGCAGCTCTCGGTTCGCGCCACCGCGGGCGCGCCTGAAATCTGAGATGTTCGCGTGGCACGTGGGCCCTGCGCTTTACACTTCGCCAAGTACTTTCTCTCGACGAGCTCGCTCTTCGCATTGCGGGCCCCTCGCAAAAATGGCCGTGCGAATACGCTTTGCTATGCACGGCAAAACGCACCAGCGTGTCCTTCACCTCGTCGCCATTGACCAGCGTAAGCGCCGCAATGCAAAGCCTATAGAAACCTTGGGCAAGCTTAACCCGCGCCTCGAGGAGGGCCAGGATACGAAGACAGTCGAGTGGAGTGTAGACCGTATCAAGTATTGGCTGGGGGTCGGTGCGCAGCCGACAAAGTCCGTAGAGAGGTTATTCAGACTGGTAAGTAGCTCATAGGACTCGTCGAATGTCCCCCAATTGACTCCATTCTACAGGGCGGTATCCTCCCGCCTCCCGAGGGCTCTCCAAACACCTCGCCATCACCAGCCGCGTCTTCTGTGAGTGCGACGGAGGCCACACAACGTGATTCAGCATCGTCCTCCGCGACACCTTCATCATCGGCATAGGCGGTTCCCCTTGCCACGGGTTCTCTGCCAGCGAGGTCAACTCGGGTTCTCCTTGCGCATGGATATATTGATTATCGGCATCGACATCTCCCTTCTCGAGCATTGCAATCAGATTTGCTGAATCTATACGCGTTCTGCACAAGACTACAGGACGACATCAGATGGGGAGACGGGTCGATGTGCTACTCGCAGGGGGAGACGATGTATGCAGACGACAGTAATAAGCTTTCCTATGTTGTACAGATGCAATTTATTATCTACAGGTCTATATCAACTCTCGAGTAGTTGCACAATGTCATCGTGTCCAGAAAAGCGTGCCAATTCGATCGCGGTCATGTCGTCGGCATCCTGCGCCATCGCAGTTCGTTCAGCAGATCGCCGTACGTCTAGCAGAAGTACATACTTTCACATCCTTGTCTGCCCCTTCGCTCAGCAGCAAGCGTACGACAGCCAAATGACCTCTGTCGCAAGCCAGATGGAGCGGCGTGTATCCCTGCAGTGCATGTGAAGTAGATGGCACGATATATTCAGCGACCTACGTACATTCTCATCCAGCCTGTTCAAACTGACAGATGGGTGTGTCCGTTTAAATTCTTTCAGACCCTCAGCATCTCCGGAAATGGCGATGCCGCTCAGAGATTTATCATCTTCCAGCTCTGGTCTCGCCATAACGCTCACATAATTGCCCATGCCGCTTCCCTCGCGAGCTTCCCGCTCTACCTCCAGCCCTAACTCCTCGTCCCAGACCGTGTGCGGCTCATTCGTTTGTTGCACATCTTGCGGCGGTGCAGAGACTTTGCTCTCTGTCCACCCCAGCGATCGAGCTATTTCCAGGTAGCGGGCTTCTGCTTGAGCACTTGACGCACCGTACGTCTTGTCGGACTTGTCCCATGCGTCCCATTTTGCGCGTCCCGTAAAGTCAAATAGGGATGGCCGAGACGTGTTGGGGGTGGGAGAGACGGTGAGGAATTTGTACAGCCCGTAGAGCTACCAACGATGGCACACAACCCGTCAGGCATCTCGTGGTAACGTCAGACAAGGACGAGGACCTCTAGCTTAATCGCATTGGACACTTGCGACAATGAAGTTGCGTTCGAGAGGTATTGTGCTGCATCTCGGAAAGCTGGGGATAGATTCTGCAACGACATGACCCGCCCGCGGTGACGGTGAAAAGTGGTACACTGTAACAGAGTCAACAAGCGATACCCTCTATTACGTAATAAACTGGTATAGCACAGGTCTAACATTATCATGCGGCTACTCTCGACATCTACACAAGGCCCGCAGCTTGCATGGCCTGAGAACACCGTCAGTGTCAGCTCTGTTTCTTGACAGTTGCGACAGACCTTGAGAATCTCGGGACCAATCTGGGCAGGGCTGGGGGTGACAATGACACCAGCTTTTTCGAGAGCGGCGACCTTGTCGGAAGCGGCACCTGAGAAGACAAAATGAGTGGCAGGCGGCGAAGATGCGAATAACAAGCTACCTTTCCCTCCTGAGATGATAGCACCTGCGTGACCCATGCGCCTGCCCGGAGGAGCAGTACGTCCAGCGATGAAGCCAACAACCGGCTTGGGCTTGCTGCGCGTCTTGTTGTACCTCTCTAAGTACTCTGCAGCCTCCTCCTCCATCGTGCCTCCAATCTCACCAATGATCACGATACCTGACAAGAAAATAAGTTCAACTATTGGAAATGAGAGAACGGAACTTTCTGGCAGACCTTCGGTCTTGTCATCCTCGAGGAAGAGCTTGATGACATCGACGTGCTTCGTGCCGGGGAAGGGATCACCACCAATACCGACGCAAAGAGACTGTCCCAGGCCGACACCAGTGGTCTGCGCGACGGCCTCATAAGTCAAAGTGCCGGAGCGCGAGACGATACCTGCGAAACAGAAGTTCACATTATATAGGCGGCGGGCCGAACGAGCCTCTCCTACCAATCTTTCCAGGCTTGTGGATGTGACCCGGCTGGATACCCATCTTGCAGCCCTCCGGGTTGATGATACCAGGGCAATTGGGGCCCACGAGACGCGACTTAGACTGGCTCTTCAACGCGTTCATGACCTATCCGACTGAATGAGAAAGATTGGAACCGGGTCGACATAATCTCCCGCACCCTGATCTCGTCCGCCTGCGGGATACCCTCCGTAATGCAGACGATCAAGCCAATCTCGTTCTCAATAGCCTCAATGATAGCATCTCCCGCAAAGGGAGGGGGGACGTAGAGGACCGTGGCGTCTGGACTCGTGTCGCGAACAGCCTTTATAGGTCTCAGTTCTAACCACCAGAGGTACAACACTGCAATGCACTCACCTCACGCACACTGCCAAAGACAGGTAGCCCGAGATGTGTCTGTCCAGCCTTGCTGGGCGAGACACCGCCCACCATTTTCGTGCCATATGCAAGAGCTTCTTTCACGTGGAAAGTGGCCTGACCCAGGTGTCAACATAGCGTGTCACGCACAACAGAATGAACGCACAGTCCTGCCAGTGAAACCCTGACAGAGGACCTTGGTGTCCTTGTGTATACGGAGGTTGGGAATGGTGGCTTCATAGTTTCGTCGGGCCGCGGATTGTGAGAAGAGCCGACGACCAGCTGATGGATAGAAAGACATTCAGCTTGGGAACGGCCTGGACACCACGTCTACTGACCAGCGGCTGCAAAGGACGGTTCTGCGCGGCGGAACATGGCGAGGGAGGGAGAGAGACGGATTCGCTGGCTGCTGTGCGGTGACAGCACCTGATTTGGATGTAGCGGACAAGTTTGCGCGTGTTGTCGGCGCGTACACCCTCGCCGTCGCGATCGGTGTCCTCAACGAGTGCGCACGTTCCTCGGCCATTACACGTGAATCCTCACACGATATTCAGAACTAGGATAAACAAATCTCATATGTACGAGCTACCGAGCATTAGTCTGCCTATATCTACTGTCCTATTGTACTTGTCCCAGCCACCATCTCAGCCGTCCATCGGGTTCACTCGTCGCCGTTCGCGGGCTTTGCGAGAGACCCTATGCAAAGCAATCACAGCATACTTGACTTTGTCATATTGTGTTGTTTGAATGGCACTTGAGCATACGTCAGCAGTTAGCTCGAGTGATAGTACACAAAGTCCCACTCACTTGCTGATGTCTGTCAGGAATTGTCTCTTCGCTTGCTCAGGCATAGACGTCGATGGCAGTTGCTGAAGAACTACCGGTAGCCACGACAATAGCTGCGTGGGCCATAGAGCTGCCAGCACTCGAAGGATGGTCACGACCAGTGAGGCAGACTCCTCTGGGAAGTCTCCTACCAGTCCAGACAAGAGATAACTGACCAGCTCGGGTCCCTCCTTCTCGACAACGGGACGTATTGCAGCGGCATACAGGGGGAATTTGGGGGGCGGTGTCGCGGATTGCAGAGACAGACAGTCATGGGTAACGATCATGCGGACGAAATCGAGAGCGGCGAAGACAATGTCGGACTGTACGAGGCTGAGTGCCAACATGGCCGCGCGGAAGGCAACCGGGAAAGCCGAAGATGGGAAAAGAACGTCAGGAGTATACTCAATCATCTGCAGGAGCATCTGCAAGTAATCTTCTATGACTGCAAGGACAGTTAGTCCATAAGGCGACAATAAATCATTGATCTTGCCTACCGTCAGGAATCGACGCGGGGGTCTTGTCTTGTAGCAGTATGACGAGTTTACTAGAAGAACGCTCTAATATCTCTGCGAAAGCAGCTCGCAACATGGGGTCTTCATCGTTACCGAACCGACCAACGATCTTTCCGGCGATCCACAGGTAGCTTGAGAAACCAGTGGACTCGAACGCAGCTGCCATTCTCTTCAGAACCGCAGGCAACAATGGCCGCACCGCAGATCCGAAGAAGGTGAGGCCCAGCCGGAGAACACGAGTTGTGCGTTCACAAATCTGATAATTTGATCCGTATCTGGCGATGAAGGGGTCAAAGAACGCCCAAGCTTCTTGAGGGCTGTTCTGGCAAGCTACGGGGAGCTCATCTCCGAAAGTCTGGACGACGCCCAGCATCACCTCCAAATTCTCCAGTCCGTCTGGTTGAAAGTAAGAGGATATGCTACGGGAGTGAAATATTGCAACTCACTTGTCACAGCTTGCAGCTCCTCCTGGGTTGCGACGGTTGGCTTCATCGCAAGCGCATGGACTTGTGCTAGAATGTCTAGGGAGAAAGTGCGCAGAGATTGTGCCGCTTGCTCCATAGGCATGGCTGAGATGACGTGTGCGATCGCTTCGTAAACCTGTATCTTATCGTCCTGGACCAACTTAGAGCCCATAGAGCCCAGGAACGTGTGCAGCTGAGGTAAGAAGTCCACAAGATGCTATACGAAATTGTTTTCAGCAATGTCATGACTAAAGCCAAGATCACCCTTACCCGTCTGCAATCTTGGCAGAGATACTTGAGCGCTTGTCCCGCAGCAGCATTCACTTCCGAGTCAGAGTCCTCGAACCCGGCGGAAATGTATTGTAACTGATAAGGAATGTAATCGGGATGCTTGCTGATCCATTCAGTGTAGCGAGAGATGATCAAGAGGGCAGCGTATCGAACTCTTGGGTGTGGTGGTAGCGACGGGATCAGATCCATGATTTTCGGTACGGCTTTGTCGTCGTTGGGGTTGACTTCAGCGCCCATGGACCGCAATGCGAATAATGGGGCTTCTATCTCTTGCCACGACGCGTCGGGTCCTCGAGAAAGCGCCGCTCCGATCTGCTCGTATGTCCCCGTCAGGCAAACTTCCGCGCCGAGCACGTAGCAGCAGTCCTTGAGGGTGTCTCCCATGACATGCCGGAAAGACCGGAAGTTCTCCGCTTCCTGACCCGTGAACGTGCTCATGTCCGAGGGGAAATGCAGATGAGCGATGATCACGTTCATCAAAGCCTTGTACGCGTCAATGAACAGCGGGGAGACGGATTGCCTCTTGCCAATGCTCTGGGCCAGCCGCATCCAGAAATGGAAAGTGATGGGGACAATGTCGAGATCGGGATATGCAGAGCATTCTCCGATAGCCTCGACGATGGGGAAGAATGTTTCTGGGTGGTGCAATACGAGACTGCGGTACGTCTCCCCCGCCTCGGTGAAGATACGAGCCAGGCCTCTGATCTTCTCCGGGTCTTCCTTGTACTCCACCAACTTGGGCCTGAGCGCGATGACCCTAGGCACGATCTGTTCAATCACCTGCATGTTGTCCTCGATCTCCTGAGTCTCGTGGATCAGGTCGCAAACGGCGGTTACGGCAGCATCGAAGAGGTCGTCCGACGCCAAGGCCTCAAAAGAATATGCCAGCAGGGGAGTCCTCGCTAATGCTTCTGCGCTGATCTCCCCCGCTGCAAGCCAGCTACTGAGACAGTTGAAGATCTGTGCTTGAAGGGCGAGGGTCACTCCTGCGAGACCATCGTAAGCTACAAGCGAAAGGACGTCACTGGAATCTAGATACGCACCGCTGGCCTGTATGTACATGGAAAGCAAGTCGATCACTTGGGGAGCATTCGCGGTGAGCAGTTTTTCAGACCGTTCTCTGTATTCCTCGTCCTGTTCAAAATCAGCATATGATCAGACTTTAATATTCAGGAACACTCGCAGTAATCGGGATTTTGGTGTTGCTGATCAGTTCTTCTGGCAGGACCGTCAGGAATTGCAGTAAAAGGGGGACGGTGATAGGGTTCCTTCCGAAAGACTCGATCATGTCCTTGACAGGATCTTGCCAGGCTGGAAGTTGGAGGGCGAGCCCAGATAACGCTAGGCACAGTTGGACAATGATTGTGCGAGGACCTGATTGGTATCTCCCGAGGGCTGTAATGAGGGTATCGCGGAGCTGTAGGAGGTCCGGCTCGCTCATTTCGTGCAGATCATAAGTCACCTGGGATGTGAGAACGATTAACGAGACTGGACCGCATGGCATCAGCACACAGGCCCACCTTCGTCCTGAACGTCTGCGCGGCGAAGAGCTTCGCTGCCGGAGGAGCATCAGGCGAAAGGAGAAGAACATTGCAAGTTGACCATGCATCAGGCTGGAGCAGCAGGACCTGGTCAGAAGCCGTGACCGCGAGACCGAGGAGAGGTATTTACAGAGTGCTGGAAGTCTTGGAGCCAGGTATTAGCGCGATCAAGTGCCGCCTTGTCGGGAGCACGACTGAACACGTCTAGGGCAGATACAACAGCTTGTACAGTAGTCATGATGTTGTGGAACGAGTCGAAGTTTTGTGTGCGCCACCAGGCGAACTAAAGTGCCATACGAGCGGCTCCCCCGGCGCTATTTGTCGGTGTTGACACACCATGGTATAGGGTATTGACATAACACTCGCCCAGTCCACTACAACCCAACTAGCTTGGCAGAGAGCGAACAAAAACATCGTATACTAGGAGAAAATAGCGCGAGAAACTATCTGGTATCCGCAAAGGAGTGTGGTGCAGTGTCCGCAACGCACTGTAAGACAATTACTAGGACAAAGGATGCACTCAGCAGAGAATGTACCGTAACGGGAGGACACTAAACGAAGAGAGGGAGAAGCACAGACGGACATCGACCGATCCGACAGAAGAGAGTACGAGGGGGACGCAAGGTAAGCGCAAGATTACGGGCGGAGGAAGCCCTTCTTCCTGCCAGTCTGTATCACATACCAGGGTATTGTCAGCTGTTGCCGACGAGGAGACAAGTATACTTACACTTACACTGACTTTCTCCGGAGTCAACGGACGCCCATTCTCGATCCGCCTCTTCTTCTCCTCGAGTTCCTGCCGCTGCTTCTCGAGTGCCTCCTTCATCTCCCGATGTCTGGCGTACAGTTCTTCCTCCGACTGCTTGAGCTTCGCCTCCTTTTCTTGGACCTTCTGCTGGAATACCATCTTCATCTCGGCCTCCATCTTGGCGAGCTTGGCCTCGTGCATGGTGCGCTCCTCCTGGATTCTGATCGCAGGGCTACAAAGACATGAAAATCACATTGTCGATGGTGAGGACGAAACGTGACACGTACTTGATTTCCTTGAACACACTCGAATCCTGAATAACACCCATGCTGAGCAACTTTTCGGTACGCCAGTTCTCGTACAAGACGTCGTTGGTATATTCCCGTAGTTCCTCCATGTAGGTCCGAACCAGCATTTGCCGAAGTTTAACGAAGTCGCAGTGGTCTTCGTTATCAACTTCGACAACACCCCATGGATACGCACGACCGCGCACTTCGCGGCCATCCGGTGTCTTGACAATCTTGTCTGAGCCAACGACAGCGAACGGAATCTTGCCCGCGATCTCCTCAGCCTCTGCTAGCGCCTCCTCGTCCTCGTTCTCATACGTGGGCGCTTGGAAGATGTGGATGTTGTGGTACGCAATATCCGCAAGAATCTAAAGGAAGTAGGTTGAGTCATGTGTCCTCATATAAGTTCGGCTACGGACGCACCCTGGCCTTGAAGTCAGCAACCTCCTCATCTGTCAAGGTATCCGCCTTGGCGATAATAGGTATCAGATTGACTCTTGTGTGTAGTTGGCGCATAAATTCGACATCAATGGGTCGTAGTCTGATAGAGTACTACATGAGCACGTGCACTCGAGTATATAGGATATACATACGAGTGACCGGTCGGTTGAATGAAGTAGAGGCACGCATGGACACGGTTGTCCACGATCTTCTGTCGGTTCACTCGATTCTCTTGCTCGAGGTACGAATCGAAGCGCTCCTCAATGTTCTCTACAATAGGCTTCCAGCTGCGGATACCTCGATCAGTCACAGCACCCTTCACAGAACTCGCGCGTTTATGTACCTTTCGTCGTTGTTGACGAAATCGCCGAATCCGGGGGTATCCACGACTGTCAGACGAAGTCTGACACCGTTCTCCTCAATGTCTGGGATTTATATGTCCGAGTTTAATGCGCAATGTCTCTAGAACACGTATGCAGAGAAACAGCTCACCGGCGCTTATACTTTCGATCGACACTGTCTGAGGTCGCTCAGCGCTAGGAGGCAATGGCTCCTTCGGAGGGTAGAGCGTGGTGTTGAACAGCGTGTTAATGAGCGTGGACTTGCCCAGGCCAGATTCACCTATTTGGCGCGACATTGTGAAAGATCAGATGCTTGTGAGTTCGTGTGAGGAAATGCAACGCACCGACGACCATCGTGGTGAACTGGAAACCCTTGCGCACGCTCTTCCTGTGGACCTGGTTCGGAAGGTTGGCAAAGCCGACAAAGCCAGTGAGCTTCTTGCGGATGATGGGTGACGAGCCGGCGTCGCTGGGGGCAGTTGGTAGAGAAGGACTGGAGCCATTCATCTTGCTGGTCCCGTTCGGCGTGTAGGAGGCATCGCCGTTGGTGGAGGAAACATATGAGTCGGTCATCTGGATGGAGGATCGGCCAGGTCAAAGAGGGGCTGCAGTAGACGAGAGGGTATCGCTACCTGTATGGCGGCAGGGAATAGAACGGGGGGGAGAAATGGAGGCGGTCGCGAGCGAAGCTGTTGTTTGCGACTATTGATGATACTCGTGGCGTCTGTTCGCACAGTCGGTTTGGGCAGCAGCAATGTCTGCAACTATCTCCTCGTCCCTCCCCACTCTCGAAAATTTAGAATGCTCACCCACGGTACCGCTTGCCCCTGGCTCATCGCGCTGATGTACGTTGTAGGCGTGTCTTATCGGCGCAGCTGTCCACAGTTCACTTCACGTCGCCAACGCGTTTCGCTCGTGCGAGGAAGCACCCGAGATGACCGCCCATCTTCCATACCCTGCACGACGACGCCCTCTGAATGCATACGCTGTCATTGATCGATCCCCGCAGGCCCTCTCTGGCAAGCGCAACGTGCGCGACCGGGCCTTATTTACTTTCTAGGCACCTCCGTGGCTACAGGATCAATGCCTTTTCAAAGTGGTCAAAAGACTGTTCACTTTCATTTCAAGCAGTGAGGGTATCTAGTAAAGTGGTATCCATGGCCGAAGGCCCAAACTCCGCCCTTCATCCTTCGAGTCAACGGTTCCGACATTCGTCCATGTCGATCACCACTTCCCGGTCCATGACCACCGCATGGACAGGTTGCTCGCTGTAGTACGCATGTTTCTTCTGCGACCGTATGTCCAAATAGCTCGTGACCTGCAGTGTGTTGCTCTCCCCTCCCGCATCGCTCGGCGTGGGCGAGGTCGACGAGTACACGAGGTCGGGCGTAGCGTCACGGGTATCGAATGGACAGCCTGGATAATGTCCACGATGCGAATAGAAGAAGTCGGAGGCGGGAAGGGTCGGAATGGGTGACAACGCATCTATACGTTGCTCTCTGCCGTCAAGATCACATTGGCAGATGGTGTCATCACCAGGCAAGTCCATCGCGCCCTCGAAACATTGTCTCTGTGATTTTGCAAGCGTGTACTTGAAATGTACTGTACGCATTGGCGATCCATCCGCCTGCGACGCTTTGATCCCGGCACTCGCCCACCGACGTTCTATTGCCTTTCCTGGGCCCCAGATCTCGGAAGTGTGAGGTGCTTCTATTTCATATGTAGCGTCCCTCGTATAAATGGTCCTGCCTACGCTCTGGGTGGGTATAGCGGAGTTGTGGGGATCGAGGAACCTGTCCATCAATCCTTCCGTGCGGGTATGGGCATTTTGGATGAGGGGTGTGTGTCGAGACATATTTACAGAGGAAGGGCAAAAGAATTAAATGTGCTGTCTGAAGGGTCGACAAGCTTTTTGGAGGCGTAGGCAACGCTAACGAGCTTGCGAGTGACAGATTTATACCCGGGGCTTAGGATACTTTGACAGCTTGAGTGGCTGCTTTGACCCACATTTCACCGACTTGTACACAAAGACCGCCGTACAAAACACTAAAGGATTGATGCTCACGGAGGCATTAGCGGAAAATATCCGAGCTGTTTGCGTTTTGTTTCGGCGGGTCACAACTTGCTCGATTTGAGTGACTGATATTAATATGACCGCGTCAAACAAATCTACCGCTATGCCTAAAGCCGCGACGCAGCAACTTTGAGCTGGAAGACTGTGCAAGTGAGCTTGCAATCCATATGACATAAATTTGAAGCCTCACTATCAGGTCTAGCATAATGTCCCGTGGCATCGAGGTCGAACTTCCCTCTTACCACGTCGTCCATGTCTAGGTCCGCGGTGAGGACACCCTCTCCGCCGCGCAGAGGACCTGCAAGTATCTTGCCCAGCGGACTAATTATGACACTTCCTCCGGCGATCATGACATTGCTTGGGTTCCGTTTGCTGGCGTCAGCTACGGCATGGTCTGGAGGGTAGTCCTTCTCCTCTGCATATTGACAAGCGGAAAGGACGAAGCAGCGTCCTTCCAAAGCTATATGTGCCATGCTGTGCTGCCACTCAGGGCGGGCATCTACAGTTGGTGCACAGTAGATTTGTGTGCCTTGAGAGTAGTAGAATGTGCGCACTGCAGGGGAATGAGTGTCATCAACAACCCATGGAGTCAATGACTGACAGAGCGGCATGTAATTCTCCCTTCTCTCTCGTCAGTCAAAACTTCGTTGGTTCGAGTAGGCGGACATACCAGCAGATAGCAGCTGAAAGCTTAGCAGTGATAGACGAGCCCTTCGCGGACCCTTGATCGAACGTCCGCGTAAGGACAGGCAAGGTGCTGGAATCTCCTTGTCCCCAGATTACACGCTCCAGCGCCGTGGGTAGCAGCTTACGATGCTTCGCCACGAGGCCTTCATTCGGATCGATAAACACGGCAGTGCAGTAGAGCGTGCCTTGATCGCGCTCAATGACACCGACCACGATGAAGACGTCTGTCTCTTGACTGATAGACTCGATCCTGGATATAGCAGGAGAGGGTATCTCGATGGCAGCATTATAGTATCGAACGAATTCATCTCGTCCTGCGGGCTGGCGATCGCCTACTACCACGCCAAAGCTTGACATCTTCGGGTAACCTCCAATACTGCACAATCGAATCAATTGCCAATCACTTCGCCGGAGTGAAAGGCATTGCGACTCACAAAGCTTCGGGGAAGACGACAAGCTGTGCACCATCGCGATCCTTCGCGACTCGAGTCAACCTATGCAGTTTCTCAAGCGTATCAGGCAAAGAATATGCAGCAGTGCAGGCTTGCACAACTGATGCACGGATGATGTTAGGCATGGTGAGCTGCAATTTGAAGGCCAGCTACGCGAGTCAACACTCTCACTCGCGTCTTCGATCACACACGCATCACGTGTCTTATTCCGGCTCAGGGACCAGGGAACAAATATATAGTGAAAGCTGCCAAGAGCGGATCTATTGCGCGCTGGATGGAACAGCAGTGCTATCGACTTTGGCGACAGGCAGCCACTCCTTCGGGAAATCCTTGAGGGATGGCCGTGATTTGCCACGGCCGTAGATATGTCCTCCCTTCTTCGCCTTGCGAATCTTGGCGTCGATATGCCGTGTATCCAGAGGCAGATCCGCAAATGTGTCTTTCGAGTCCTGCAGAAGTTGTCAAGTAAATGTGAGAGACCTCCGGGAAGAAACTCACGTTGGCCTCAGCCAGCAGGCGGTCCAGGGTATCACTAACCCACTTCAGATTCATGGCAGGCTCTGGGAAATCCTCGCAGGAGATCTTGATGAAGCCATGCTCTTGACCTTTCTCATTTACACCGACGCCAGAGTCTTTTGGAGGTTCCGGAGACCATCGAGGACCTGCCAGGAGCTTGATTTTGTGGATAGCCACCTCATTCCTGAGCGGAAGCTGAGAGACAGAAACGACAATCGTGCGCTTCGCCGCTGCGGGGTGCTCCTCGCCTCCGTATGAAACTGTCCGCACAATCAAAGGTTTTGACGCATCGGGAGGAACGAACGGCTTCCGGTACGCTGTACATGTCGGTACATTAACTCTGTTGCGAACAGGGAAGTGAGGTGTGCTCACCAACTAGCTTTGGCATCTCATGCTCTATAAGGCGCTTGTAGTATAGCTGCTGACGCTGTTGCTGGAAGCGTATGTGACCAGCGGCAGGCGTATCATCTTGAGAAAACGCGTCCTCGAGGTCGTCCATCTCGACCGCAAGGGTCCGGCCCAGCAAGTCTTCCGGCCCAATGTCTGCTGGTCTCCGGCGTGGCAGAGCGAGGGAGGCGGAGGTGTGGAATTGCGCCAGACATGGCCGCGGAGGGCGGAAAGCTCTACATGACCTTGCCAGAGCCATGGAGGAGGACATGTTGGTAGGCGCCCGTGAAGGAGGCGGGCCAAACATCGCGCAAACAACGCCTCGGACTTGGATCTCGATCCCGATCAGTGCGTGCCAGGCGCTCCGTGCAGCTTTCAGACTTATCGCCACATAACTGCAAGTCCCTACTTGTCCACCATGGTCGTAAGTGTTGTTGGAACATGCATGTTCTGCATGCAAATGAAATATTCAGCGCCTGCTGCTCTCCATCAAAGCAGATCTCGAGAACGTCACCGACCTTGTGCCCGCATCGGATGCCTTCGAGTACTTCTTCCAGGTACGTCATCCTATATTCTACCAGCGAGCTGCAATCATACGAATTGTCTTCAAATAGGTCAAGTGCACCAGCTGCAATGAAGTGCACCCAAAGTTTGTCTCGCTCAATCGTCTGGTGAGTCCCTTGCAGCCGTTGTGCTGCCACTATCAATGATCACATGCTTTATGACCACAGGAAGAGCGCGAGATGACTGCAGGAAAGGGCAGCACGGCGCACTTCGTCTGGCGCTGTGGACTCTGCAAGCGCGAGTCCTCCGCGAAGTTTGAGCCGGCCTCCGTTCCTCAGCCCTATTCGGCGGATGCGAATGGCCAATTTGCGCCATTTCTGACAATCGACTGCCGCGGTCTAGAATTCGTTGGTTTTGATCCTAGGGTGAGTCCAAACATCAGTATTCCTGGTTTTCAATGTTCAAGGCTCTCTTCAGGGAATCTGGAAGTGCAGGGGTGCAGAATCCGGGACTGTTTTCGATAGCGCCGACATGGAAGAAGGTGAATGGGTGGACTACGATGAGAAGGTAAGCCTTTGCCAGCTCGTATTTATCCGAGCGCAAGTGACACTTGATATGTTCGCAGGCGGCTCTTCCAGTTGGCGTGTCTGACCTTGAGAGCAAGTGGAGCAGGGCATGAAGATGAAGACACCTGCAATGCTATGACATGTATAACTAGTATTACAACAAGTATGGGTATGGGAAAATTACTCGAGGGTAACAGTACAGTTCCATGACATGAATGCTGCGCCAACGAAGTCCAAACCGGAACGGCTATCATTGAAGGGATATATCACAACTCTTTCGTCATGTCCGTCTTGGAATTGTACCCTCAGCAGTGGATTTCTCACCCGGCTCGGCTGATTGGATCTTCTCCGCATTGGTCCTGTCTCCATCTTTTCGAGTAGATTCGGTTGTATCACGCTGTGTCTGGGGATCATGATCATCGTGATTTGCAGACTCGTCGGCATTGTAATTTCCTGCATTTGCCCCGTCCCCTTCCCTGTGGCCCTCTGCAGGACTATCCCGGCTCGAATGGCTTTTGAGCTTGTCCATCGCTTTGTGGACGCCTCTCTTGCCTGTAGCCACAGCATTAGACTGCTTCTTCTTGAGCTTCGCAAGATGCTCAATTCTGTACAGCCAAGTTAACACACGAGTTCAGTCCGATTCTATAGCTGACTTACCCCCAGAGTACGAGCTCGGCCTTGCTCACGTGGACCTTCTCCATATCTACACCACGCTCTTCTAGCGCAGCAAGAAAGCGTCGAAAATGCTGTAATGCACGCCTTCAGCCAACTTAGGGCACTGAGGCAACTGTCCGCTCTCACCGAGATTGATGTCCTGGAGAGGAAGGCATAAGATCGATGGTTCGAGACCCTGAGCTCGGGAGAAGCGTACCTATAGTGACCAGATAATGGCGAAAGTGTGTGTATGGCGCCATCTTTCACGGTGATAAGCCCGGCCGAGGTAACAAGGCCGCCAGCCAGGAAGGAAGAGTGTTGGAACTTCCCCGGGTCTGTCGTAGCGTGAAAATGTGATCTGCTGCCTATGCAACGACGTCGACATACCTTTCAGGCCGATGAATATGTTGACTGTAAGACAATCAGACGCTTAGGATTATATGAACAGGATCAATGAACGGACAATTTTTATCCTGAGCGAGAATTAGATACGTCGATTCATCTGCAATATTAGTATAGACACTGACCGATACGTATATCCAGGTGTTCTTCCGGATGGTCTTGCGCAATAACTTGTCAAGTATGCCATGCAACGTGAAGTGCTTCCACAAAAACCGCTTGATGGGATTCTTCGGCTCTCCAGTGACGACGTAGTGCATCGCCTCCTCTTCCTCTACAGCATCTGAATGACTAGAACCGCTGAAACTTTGGCGAGGAGCTGCTAACGTCCTATCCGGTTTTTCATTCTTGCTATCCGCTGCAACTATGCCTCCTCCTCCGCCAACGTCTTTCCAGTGGCCCGCGGTCGTGTCCACGAGATTGCCGTTCCGTGCCCACCTGAGTTTTCCCTCATTGTCAATCTCCACGAGATAATTCAAGCCTACGGTAGGGTCGGACGCTGCCATGAATATGTGCGATCAATGACATACGTTGCTCTGGAGATAGATATGCGATCCGCTTGATTGTTTAAGTGATCAACTGGGGTCAGAAATTCTGACCAGCAGAGAATACCACAGTGTCCTACCTCCTTCTCCAGACGCTCACGGGGGCATTCTGGTAGAGACAGCCCTCGCCCACCGCCATGGTCCAACCTAGCAAAAGAAGGTAGTTAGCTCCTGGCATGCCAACGCTCACTTGGGTCTCGGGTACCATTTGAAGAAATTGTCTTTTGTATGCTCCTGCGTCCATTGCCTGTGATAGTACTGCGATGCAGAATAAGCTCTATAAATAAAGAGCGACGTGGAACCCGCTAACCTTGACTGCACAAAAATGCGTCAACGTAGAGCGGGATCGGTCCGAGACCAAGTGCACTCACGATTTGCACCGTACCGATGTTTCCTACGACATTGATTTAGGACAGCCAGACGCGAAGGGGAGACACAACTCACGGATCGACTAATTCCAGCCAGTGCTGGGTATCAAGACGTTTTCGACCAGCATCACTATTCACAGTGGCTGTTCGCGAAAGCATGGCGTTGCCGTCCTGCAGACGGCCAGCATAAAAGATAGCCCTACGCCATCGTTCTCGGGGCTGATTCTGTCCGTCTTCAGCGGCCTGCTGGCTGATCTACATGATTGTTCAACGCCCATGTCAAGCATCTCCCTACCAATGATTCGCAAACTTGCCTTCATCCGGGCATGGGTGGATGCATCCTGCCAGAGGAAGTCAGGATTCAGATAAGATGACCGCTGTCCCTTCCTCCACGCCCTCTGGATTGTAGTGGCTGCATGCTGTCCAGCGAGTTCCTCGATTTCTTCTTCCGTCGGGGTGTGGCGCCTCTGAAACTTGCGTAGATGATTGGTGAGTGTGGATTCCGGAGGCATTTGCCACTGCAAAAACTTTATCGAGCAGGTATGTGTACGCGTACAAGGCACGCATCCTCGGCTTTATCCAGCATGTCTCCAGTGATGTCACCGTAAGGACGGATGCAGTACTATAGCGTTCAATTTCACGTACATAAAGCGCTCGTGGCGCGAGGCATTCCCACGTGGAGCAAACTCAGGATAGTAGTGTTCATTGGTCAACGGAAGATCGAATGAAGATGCTGCCAGGTCCGAACAGAATGAGGTACCATTAAAATGCTACATCGGGGAATCGTGCGAGAGGTAAACTAAAACGTGAGTGGAGACCGACGACCTGAACATGTGCAAGTAATATAGAGCATGACGATAGTTGTTGGGGAACGTGAAGGAGTGTCAACATGCAAGCCGCAAGAGAGATGAGAGTAAAGGATACAAGGGGCATCACACCACTACTTGAAACCGTTGAACGTCCAGCCCGGCTGGAGTTCGAGATAAGGATGTAGCCGAAGCTCTGCAGCTGTCGGACGCTCATCCGGGTCCCTAGAGCACGAATGAGTACACGAAAACAAGCAAAAGCAAGCACGTTGACTTACATGGCGAAACACTGCCGCCTGAAGTCATCCGCAACAGGAGACAATGTCACCTCGTCCGGGACTGGAGGACTTTGTTTGGTATTATACAGCTAAAGTGCCAGCTGTTCAGGAGACCGCAGGGAAACAGAGAAGATCAGTACTCACATGCAGCAAAACTGCCATCGCTTCTTGCCCGCTCCATGGTCTTTGACCGGTCCACATCTCAAAGACAACACAGCCCACACTCCAAATGTCTATCTTCGAATTGTATCCCTTCTTCTGTGGGTTGATGACCTCAGGGGCCATCCAGAATACGGTACCCTGCATTGAGGTGTATGCTCCAATCATGTTGATATCGTCGGTGCGCTTGGAGATACCAAAGTCCGAGATCTTGCAAATGCCGGATGTCTCGACGAGGATATTGTCCGCTTTCAGGTCTCGGTGGAGAATTCCTTTGGAATGCAGGTACTCCAGACCAGACAGAATCTGCCCAGTGAATGACTTCGTGACCTCTTCGTCGAACCGGCCATGCTTGCGAAGACAGCTAGCAATGGAGCCACCAGGAACATACTCGAGGAAGCTGTATCAAGGAAAAGTCTGTGTCAGAACTGGAGAAAATCACGTCAGCTGTAGCACTCACATGCTGAGGAAGGTTGGCGTCTCCTCGAACCCTAAATACTGGACAATGTGGGGATGATCCAGGTCCTTGAGCGTCTCGCTCTCCAGCTTGAGGGCCTCGACGACGGTGACCTGCCGCGAGTCGCTCTTGTCGCTGGCGGTGCGAGGCATCTCAACTTGCTTCACGGCGATCATCTCACCAGTCGTCGCATTCAGCGCGAGGTAGACCTTCCCATACGTCCCCTTGCCAATGAGCTCTCCGCGCACCCACCGGAAGATCGCTGCATATGATGATCGTCAGCGCACACCACCGATTGAAGAGCAGAGCACGTACGTTTGGCACCGCCACCGGGCGACTGGTCTGATGCCGCAGACGGGAGGCCGCTCGCCGCCTGCTGCGTGGTGACCTCCTCAAGGCGGCTCCCCCACAGCTTCGTGTTCCTCTTCCGCAGCTGGGCGGTGACGGTGCCCGCGTCCCTGCGCCTGTGCTGCTCCAGCGCGACGACGCGGATGGACTTCTTGTGCCGCCGTGGTGGCGCCGGCGTCGGGCACTCTGCGGACGTGGGCGACGTCCCGCCGGACGTCGCCTCGATGAGAGGCCGGTCGAGGTCGTGCTCCGGGAAGAACTCCTCCAGACGCTCGAACATCTCCTCGGGCGGCGGACGCGGCGCCCATGTGCCGTCGTAGTTGTCGTCGAACCTGCTGGTGCGCTGGTCGCGCGTCCTCCTCGGCGCATCTGCACCAGCCTGGGATCTTTTCATCATACGATGCGGAGGCGGGACGGGTATATAGTTCGGTGCAGCGGGGAAACCGTCAGGGACACCTCTTGATGCGTCGCTGTAACCGTTCTGCGGGAGCGGAGCGGGTGTCGAGGAGGGCGAATTCTCGATGCTGAGGGGGGCCAGCGTGGGCTTCGTGCCGTTCCTAGCCTGGTCCGCGGTGAGCTTCTGCCACGAGCTGGGACCACTGTCGTCGATCTGGGGTTTTCTCGCGAAAAGGTTATCGTCCGCGTCGTCGCTGTCGAGGTCCTCGTCGCTTCCCGATCCTTCATAGTCCTCGTTGATGAGCCCACGAGACGAGTCAGTCAGAGTCGAGCTCAAGGCGCTGATGCTCGCCGTGCGTAGCTCTGAAGGAGCGGATGAAGATATATGAGATGGCACCGTAAGGTTGCTACGCAGCCTTGGCTTCGCTGTTCCCTCCGCAACGGTCTCATCGATGAAGCCTGCAAACCGACTGATAGTGTCGTCGAGGCGTGAAGTAGAATCTCGTTGTGTATCCTCGGCTCTATCAGAATCTGACGGCTCTCGGAGGAGCTGTCTGCTTGCTGATGGCCGCAGACCACGGATCTCGACCTCCTTCTCGCTGCGTTCGCCTTGCGCTCTCGTCGGGCTGCGAGGCGGAGTGCGGGGTTGGCGGGCCAAGCTGACTGGGGCATCATACAAAGGAACAGTTAGGTCAGACGGGTACTCGTTGCGGCTGTAGCCGGCCCTGAGCCCGTCGGCGGACAAGGAAGCGTTGTGCATACCCTCCGCGCGGGTCGCAGCACCCTGGGGTGACGTCCCCGGCATACCGTACGAGTAGTTCACGCCCGCCAGGGCACGAGGGACAGTGCCCTCCGCGCTGCTTCCAACAACTCGGGGAGGCGGCAGGGCTCGGTGTGGCCGAAGAGGAGAAGTAGCAGTATCGTCCAAGGAGGAATGTGGACGAGAAGGGTATATATCCTGGCTGCTGGAAGACGCCATGCCAAGCTGCGGTACACCGTGGGATGGAGGTAGCGGGTATCCTGACGTTGGACCTGGGCGGGAGGGATTGTACAAAGTGGGAGACAGAGCACCAGGTTTGTGAGGGAGGTCGTAGGAAGGCCTCGTACCGGTACCCGTCAGGCTGTCGCTGTTCGATGATTCATGGTGAGGAAAGAAAGCCGGCCCGGTTGCTACTCCTGAAGCAGATGTGGTACTACCACCCGTCGATGGTCTCGAAGCCAGCGGAAGCTGGGGAGATTGCGCCGTGCGTGAGGACCGTCCTGGTTGCAGGCTCGTCGGCACCGGGGCCTTAAATGCGCCCCTCATATCTGTCATGCTCTTAGCCCCCACCAGACGACTGCGCTCATCTCTACCACTTGCTGTAGCCGGCTTCCAGGAGATCGCCCAATTCTGAGGAACGGGCTTGCCCGGTGGCCGTTTGTGGCTTCTGGACTCACTGCTACCTGGGGTAGGAGGGAGCGGTGCACGAGGTTGATGCGGCAAATGGATGCCGTAGCCTGCAGGAGCGCCCGCAAAACGAGTCGAGGGCGACTTGACGTCCTGAGGAGTTGAAGGCCGGTCTTTCCTGCTAGCGCTCGCAATTCCGCTCGAGGGCACATCGATGAGCACACCCTCACCAGTCATCACAGTCCTGGATGACTCTCCACTGTCAATGGCTGCCGCTTTCCTGCGCGGGTAGTCTCGGCGGAGGCCCGTATCCCTGCGCCTGGATCGCTCTCTGTCATGTACTTCCCGGTCGTCCCGCCCGTTCGACAAGCGCAGGTGCCTATCGCTGGGCAATGGCTGACATTCCGGTGACTGCGGAGGCCGATCGCGCTCGGGATACAGCACCAAACTCGAACCAGTCAGCACCTCTCGCGCCGAGCTGGGAGAAGCCCGCATCTCGTCATGGAACCGAGATGCCGAGGGCGACGTCGACGGCACATGCGTTGAGGCTGCTCCAACATACGTATCGTGCAGGGTGTTGCCAAACTCGGGATTATACGTAAGTGTCTGAGGGGGTGGCTGCGGAGGAACGGAAGAGCGAGGTCGATGATGCCTCCCAGGGGACGCAGTGCGATGGGAGTGGCCACTGTGCTGAGGGAGAGGACGTATTGTGGATCGTCGACTTTCCCTGTCTGCGTGATCCAGGTCGTCCGAGACTGACGCGTCGTACTCAACTTCAGGTGCCGGTCGTTCGCTGACAGATGATTGGCTACCACGTCTCGACCGTGGGTGCTTCTTGGGGCGCAAAGGGGCGTAGAGACTGTGCTGGGGGAGCACCGGGGGAGGGATGGTGTTCACAGTTGGCGATACGAGTGCCACGTCTTGTGCCGGTTCGTGTACGGGAGCAGAAGAGTGTGACACGAGTAGTTTTAGGCTACCCATGGGATCACCGCATTCGTTGTAGAGGCTGAATAGCTCGTCATCCGTCAGGGCCTCGCCGATAGCATATCTACTAATCTCAGTGCGGTAGATCGAGTATTTCGACTGATCCTCATCGGATATCTGAAGCTACTCGGGGTCAGTTATTGTGTCAGTCGCCAACTAAAGCTGCGCTACCTTGGTGAAAATGCGTTCGCGAATGAAGGCAGGGGTGAGGGCCCCAGTGACATCAACGGTGGAGAAGTTCTCTGCATCCGCAGTGACCATCAAAACCACCTTATCATACGGGCTTGCACGCGCTTCATAAGATGGTTGTGGGACGCAAGGCTCAGGGGTAGAGGTTGATGGCGACTGGGTAGGAAACCATTGTGAGTAGTGGTCACAGCGAAGTCGGAAGAAACGCACGCTAGGAGGTCTGCCGCTGTTCGAGGAGCGACGCGTATGTCCAGATCTCGGGAAGGGGCACTTGAATTTGTCAAGTAGCTTTTGCTGCGAAGTAGCATGGGGTGTGCTTTCAGGGCGGTCGGAGGGTGCAATGGACGCTTCTTGTCGAGCAACGGCTCCGTCGCCAAAGTCAACAGAAGGAGCACTCTGACCCGGGGTGCTAGGTGGCGGCGTCGACTCGACAGCTGGGGAGCTTGTACTGGAGGGAGAAGAAAGAGCGGGGTTGGACGGGTTAGATCGCGAGGAGGGATAGCAAGGCCGGTGTTCGGGCAGGTTGGTTCTCAGAGGAGGAGGAACATGTGATGCAGAGGACGTCTGGGGCCTATCGAAAGGCACGGCACGAGAGGGACTGGGGAGAGGACGGGCGTGGTAGCTGCTGTTGGCGGTGGTGGGTTGGGGCCGGGGACCTCGCCGCTTGTCGTCGTCGCTGCTAGACTCTGTGGGGTTGCTGACGACGAAGATGCGGGGGCGGGTCTGCCTGCCCGCCCTTGTGTGTATAGAACGCGACTCGTCGGACATTGTGCCGGGTGGGCGCGCTGCGGGCGGGGGCGGGCTGGCTAGAGACGGCGTGCAGAGGACAGGGTGAGCGCGGGAGGGGGCGGGGAGGCGGGTTGACTGGAGCCAGCTGTGTCAACGCGGGAGGAGGAGGGACGGTGGCCAGAGTTGGACGGCCTGTGGAAGGCGGCTCGTCGTCGGTCAGGCAGCGACCGAGGCGGAAGCAGATGCGGACAAGGCACCTCTTGCTGACTCAGCCGGCACCTGCACGCGCGCCGGGGGTTCTCACGGCTCCGGCAGCAGCGCGCGCGGCGCTCACGGGCGGCAGCAGCCGGCCTGCGGCGAATCTAGTCCCCCTTGCGCCCTCAGTGAGTTGCGCCCGGAACGCCTGTCACGAGCGATCATCTGATGGTTGTCCCTCCTCTGGCACATCGCATCCACTCTCGTTCCCGTGTTTGACCATGGCACCCCGCGCTCGTGCACCCGCCAGAGCCTGCACGCCGTCAGCGGTCGTGCTGCTAGAACAACCTGCGAGTTGCCATCCGGCTGCGCCACAGACGCGCCTCTACCGGTGCGGTACACGCCCCACGTTCACACCCTTCGCTTCGCTTCACCTTCCAAAGACGCGTTCTATCTAACCCCTCCGCAGCGACGCTACTACTGAACATCCTTGCACCCTTGTTCTTCGCCGCATGCACCCAAATGTTCCGCGAACGTGCTCCGCGCGTTGTCATTTCTGGGAAATTGTGTCGCCGCCCATGTACACTCGCAATCATACTTGTATCCCAGAATGTATCCTTCTGGGTCCTCCGCCTCTGGCCTTCTGCAATCTGGCCAACTTCCACCCGTGCTTCCTAGGACTTTCATTCTGGAATATTCTTCACTGCGAGAGATTAATGTTATCCGGACCCCGGCCTATCTCAACGGGCGGAAATGACCCGCTTCGGCTGGCCTTCCAGGAAGCCCGCAATATTATCTACGGTCTCCCCCCAGAATGCCTGCAACACGAGTATGTTATCGCTCCGAAAGCTCCAGAACACCACGGATCTACTAACCTCGTAGTTTGAATCGCTCACGTAGCCCGTGTGAGGGGACAGCGTCACGTTATCGAGCTTCCGGATCGGATGTTCGAGCGGCAGCGGCTCGATGTCGAATACGTCGAGTCCCGCGCCCGCTATCTTCCTGTCCCTCAGCACGTCCACAAGCGCACCCTCGTCCACGAGCGGGCCGCGCGACGTGTTGATAAAAAACGCAGTCGGTTTCATAAGGGCGAGATCCGCCGCCGTGATCATATGTCTGGTGCGCTCCGAAAGCACCATCTGGATGGAGACGATGTCGCTGCGCCGGAAGAGCTCCTCCTTCGAGGCGATGAACGTGACTCCTGCGGCGGCAGCACGCTCCGGCGTCAGGTGCGGCGACCAGCCTATGACCTCCATGTTGAACGCTTGCGCAATCTAGATCTCAGGGTCACTCCGAATATCCTCAGGGACAGGTGAGCCTCGGGCTCACCTTTGCGGTGGCTCCTCCGAGCCTGCCTACTCCCACTAGGCCCAAGGTGCGCCCCGCCAGCCCCATGGGAAGCGTGGCCTGCCAGGGCACTTGGCTGCTTTTGACTCTGGCGTCCTCGACGGAGATGTATCTGACCGTAGCGAGGATCAGCGCCCAGATGTGCTCCAATGTAGAGTTTCCTTTTCCGCCTGTGCCGGAAACAACGACTCCTTTGCGCGCCGCGTGGGCTACATCAATCCCGGCATTCCAATTACCGGTCGTAGCAATGAGTTTGAGATTCGGCAGACGATCGAGCAGGGACGCAGCGAACTTGGTCCGCTCCCTCATTGCACATATGATGGTGTACGGCTCCAGACGCTTGACTAGCGCGTCTTCGTCATGGAGAGTCTCGGGGTAAGAATCAACGGCGAGACGATCTAGGATAGGCGTCCAGTCGGCGGACTTGAAAGCCACGTTCTGGTAATCATCCAGGATAGCGACCCGAACACGCTCAGAAGAATCGGACATGGCGGATCCGATGACTGCGGCCTGAAAGAAGGCTAGTCTAAGTATCTGAGACGAGGGGCACAGTACCCTTATATGCAATCGGTGGATAGACATCAGGTGATGGTGAGATCTATACCTGAGCTATTCTTACGCTTGTCGTCAACAAGGTGCAGGATGAGCCCATCGTCAAAGCTTATACTGAGATACGGTCATACGGTTATCGAGCTCGGACACGCTTACTGATGCCTGAGGCACGTGTAGTGGATCCCAAATAGAATATAACAGATCGCAAACAAGTCCAGCGGCGTTGAACGTCTAGCGTACAGAGGATGTAGTTATGTATCGTGATCGAAAGGATACTGATTCGGCGCGTCAGCACGTCAATGTTACTTGAGAGGAGAGCCACTCACTTCGAAGGATTCTGGAGGACCGACCTCAGGCGCGTTCTCGTCAAGCGCAATATGGCGAGCCGCAGGAGCAGCTGGCGCCGGTTGTTGCTGAGCCGGTTCTGGCTGCGCAGGGGCGGGGGCAGGCTGCGTCTCGAACTGGATGTACTCGGGCTCCTCGTCCGGACGTGTATCGATCATAATGAGGATGCCTCCTCCGCCAGCATACCTCTCCGACGTCAGGCCGAGTGCGAACGGCGACTTGCTGCTGCTCCTCGCGCCAGATGCAGATCGCGTCGAGACCGCGCGCACTGGCTGGTAGCGCCCGTCCGACGGGAATATCACATAGGCCATCTGCGCTGGAGTAACGCGGGAGAAGTTCGACAGCTTCTCGAATGATGGCTCCCTGCGCTTAGGCGTCGCCTTCTCGCCCTCGGTTGGCGACTCCGTGCCAGATCCCTCGCCCGGCTTTGATGACCCATCCTCCGCCTTCATCTCGACGTCGCCATCCTTCTTCACATCTGTCTTCTCATCCTGCCGAATAGTCAATACCAAGATCTGGAATGCGGGTGTGGTCTACGCTTACCGTCTCCATCGCATCATTGTCGGCAGCTGCTTTCTTCTTCTCCCGCGCCTTTGCCTTGGCAGTGGTAGAAAGCACAGCAGTCGCGACTTTTGTGACCGTCTCCTTCTTGGGCGGCTTCGTAGGCGCGGGATAGGCGAACAGACTAGGCTTCGCATTCGAAACGAACTCAAACTTGGGGGCCTGCAACACCAATCAGCATCAAGTCAAAAATAAGTGTGCGATTCCACGCCCGATCAGCTTACCTTGAGGTTGCCATCCAGACCAATGATGCCAGTAGGATCAAACGCCAAGCAGGCACAGTGCGCGAGCGGGTACCAGTACCAGAACTGGCAGAACAACACCATACCAACGATCGCGCTCGTGTTCAGGCTTCCGGCACGGCTCTGCAGGCTGATTGTAACATTGCGCCCGCCCGCGTCGATTAAGCCCTGTCCTAGCGCGGCGCCAAACCGTGCCATAGGGTCCTCATGCTTGTCAGACACGATCTTCTGGTACAACGTACGGGTGGGTGCGAGCGAGGGAGCCGAGGCTTCGGATTGCTCTACAAGCACCATGCCGAGCGCGATGAAGGCACCTTGGCGGACGAAGTCCACACTATCCTTCGTCATTGGCTCTAGGATTTCGACGGCATCCTGCTCACATGATAAGTTTCATAGTTCGGCATATGAAGACCGAATTACTTACTTGCATACCTGTGCCGGCGCATGCAATACCGAGCGCAAGCGTCGCACCGCATCGCACGTGCGGGTTATAGCTCTCGCTGAGCAGCTGTACAATTCGCGGAACTTGTGCCGGGTTCTTGAATAGAAGGAACGCAAGCGATGTCACAGCCGCTCGCCGTACGTCATCCGACGTGTCCGAGACCGCAATGTGCAGAAGTTGACGGATAGCGTTGTTGTTTGACGTGCCGGCATAGGCCAGTGCGAGCGTATAGACACCGCCGTACCTCAGGATGGGATCCTACGAAGGCGACGTGAGAAGCGCGTTGGGCACGTCGGCATTCAAAGGGCGAACATACCTTCTCGGCCAACAGCGTCTTCACCATATCATCTGCCTCCTCCTGCCTTGCATAGTAGATGAACGCGAGACCAACCGCAATACCACGGATGATTTTCTCATGCTGCGTTTCCCGCGCATACATGAGCATCTCCTCCGCGCTCGTCTTGTCTGCCGTGCCGAGCATAATGAGGCCCATCGCATAGCCTGCGGCCTCGCCCGCGATCGCCGAGTCAGTGAACAGCGCCTGCTTGAGTTCCTCGTATGTCTCCGCGTTCTTCCCGCCCATTCCCGCGACACCGAGACCCAGCGCTGCACCGTGCTGCACAATTTCGCTCTGTGCCGCCTTCAGCGTGTCACGGAGGTATTCCTCCACGTGACGGCCGCTGCCCACGCCGGCATTAACAAGACCAAGCGCGTACAGCGCACCACCCTCAGAGTAGGCAGCTCCCGGAATCCCGCTGTCGCCGCCGTTGCGTTGGGGCAGGTATGGTCCAAGAATATTCATGCTCTCCTCGAAGTGGCCCTTGTGGATCACACCGAGGGCGGCGGTCGCAGAGAACTTGGACCAGTTCGATGCTAGGCCAAGCCACTCGAGGTTTTCACGAAGGAACATGTCTGACGTGGTTCCTGCATGCATGAACGCGTTCTGCAGGGTGAGAGCAGTATGGTAAATCGAGGACCGAGGTTCCAGAGCATCCTAAAACTTGGTTTCAGCTAACCTGATCATAGATTCCGATCGAGTGAGACATACCTTCGTGCTCTTGAGAATGAGCATGTCAACTTTGTTGTTGCGCTTGAGAAATTCGAGATACAGCTTGATGGACTCCTGCCCAAGGAGAATGCGGCGAAGCTGATCATAAATCTCCTTCGTTTCCCCCTCGCCCTCGGGTAACTCTCGTCTGATCGCCTCCAGGAAGTCTTGCGAGCCGCCCTCCACTAGATCAAACGCAAACTGGTACGCCAGAAGCTTCTCTTGCGGGACGAGCGACGTCAACAGCGGAACGGTCAGCTCGGGAGAGCTGAGCGTGACGAGGAGGCGCGTCAGAGAGTGTACGTGGGGAGACTTGGACTCGCTAGTCGGCGGGGGGAAGAGGGGGAGGAGGAACTTCAGGACCTGGTCGCGGTAAGAGAGCGAGAAAGCAGTGTCGAGGACGGCGTCCATCGTGTAGGAGAGGAGGGTCGCGTCGTGCGTGCGTGCGTATACTTGCGAGATTATGTCGAGGCGGCGGGACTCGAGCGCGATACCGATTGCCTGTACCAGTCGCAAATGAATTTCATGCAGGTCGCACGTGCAATACGAACGAGACGTACTTGCTTGTACTCGCCGTCCTCGATACACCGCCGGAATATCCCCTCGATGATGTTCTGCAACCGCGGATCGATCTTCCTGTCTGGGCCAGGCTGGTCCGCGGCGCGTGCTTGGATGTATCTGTCAATGGCCTTTGCTGTAGCACTTGTTAGCACCCCGCTGACACAGTACACATGTGCGCAACTCACATATCACGGTCTCTACATACTCTTCTGCACCCGGTACGCGTGCATTCTCCTCGAACGCGCTTCCCGCGCCGAGTGCAAATGAGAGGGCCTCGTCGTACTCGCCGAGGTAGTAGTACACCTTGCTCGCGAGCAGCGCCGCGGCGTCATGTGCCTCCTTGGGGAGCTCCTCGCTTTCGTACAGAGCCTCTCTGTAGCATATATCACAATGCATGTCAACAACTTCTGCCCCGCGCAAAATACGGGACACAAAACGCACATAAGAGCAATGTGTTCCGAGATCTCCGCCCAAAACTGGGGCACGAGCAAGTTGAGCTGTATGAGCGCGTGGTGCTTGAGGAGTGGCTCGGGCTCTGAGAGCAGCGCGAGCACGCCCGCTGCTGAGGATTGTGGACGGGCAACCATGGTGTTGTATTCGTGAAAGTGCAAGTGTAGTGCGCCTCACAGGCCGTTACGCACGCCTCGCCCACCAGAGACGCGTCAGCAGCCACCGCGCTTGCGCTTACGTCATCCGTTCCCAGCGCGTCAGAGTCCTGGTTCCGGTGCGCCCCCGACTCTTTTCGCTGTACATCTCTGAACTGAACAACACAATGTCGATGCTTGCCCGCCGTGCTGTGCTGCGCGCGATGCCCCGTGTGCGCGGCGTCGCGTCCGACGCTTCTGCGGGCAACTGGAAGCAGCAGCAGGAGGCGCTGCGTGCGCACGCCGCCGGTATGGACCGTCATAACATCCCTGCCCGTCCCCGTCGTAACGTGCACTTGCAGAGACCGCGAACATGTGGCGCCGGATCAGGTGTGTAATTCGTGATTTATGCGTGAGGATGGGGCTGATGCTCGGCGCAGCTACTACGTGTGCTTGCCCGCGAGTGAGTGCTCCAGATGATTAGTGTCGGGCGCGTGCCGGAGCTAGATCGCGTTACAGTTGGGGTAACCTACCTCTGGGTGCGCAACGTCGAGAAGGAGCACGAGCACCACATCGAGCACCTCGTGGAGGAGAATGGCGGTAAGCTGCCTCAGCCCCCGCCATACGAGTACCTCAACAGGCGCGGTATGTGCTCGCCATCGTGTCTTGCACGCGGGTGACATTAACAGGTTGTATTGCGTAGCATCTGGTCCTTTCCCATGGGGCAAGAACGCTCTATTCTTCAACTCGAGGGTACGCTTAATATGATCCATCATCGCCAGTGTACACCTCAACTATTTTGCAGGTCAACAAGGACATGAATGAGGACGAGTGATTGTGCCTGGTGTCGGTTGTACATCTTCAACAATCATCTGCAATGGATTCTCTGTGAAAAATCGATTGTTCTGATATGAGCAGCGATATGCTCCTATTCATGCACCGGGGCGAGCGTTGATTGATTCTTGTGCGCTCCGGCTTCTGTTTCGGGATGCAACATGAGGTTCTTCTCATGGCTATAGTTCCATGGACATAAACATGCTTTTATACTGAAGTCCGTTCGTGCCTTCAACACCTGTGACCCGCAGGGCCCCAGGTAGACCAGAGCGGGACAACGATTCCACGATGCACGGTGAGTTGCGTTGTCGGCTCATTCGAATTGCAAGTACGTCATTCTAGAGCAGCTCTGGTGTGGCCGCGGCCTGATAGGCCCAGCGGATTGACCGGCTGCAATGTATGACAGCCCCTGAACACCTATTATACAGCGAATTCCCGCTGCGATCTAGGCAATGCATATAGGATGCACTATTTGAAAAGCAGCACTCATCCCGTTATCTGATAGATGCTGCAGTGTAATTCATTTATGTCAGGAGCAAAAATGTTAATCGGCCCATTCGACCTGCATTGTAACGGGCCACAACGATTGTGCCGGCGAAAGATAGGTAGATACGAAGTTTAAAACCCTACACTAAGAATCCGAAAGTGTTCGCACGGGCCTGCGTGCCTCACAGCACCATCCACGCGCCCACGAACATACCACCGAACGCCACCGTCAAGCTAGTCAGAAGGGGCATCGACACGGAGAAGGGATGCATGCCTAGAGCAGCGTTTGACCTGGAGAGTAAATGGTGAGCATATACGCCGGAGGCTATGATGCAGGAGAGCTACTCACGATGCGGCACCGCTTGCAGCAGCAGCACTGCTGGCTGCACTCTTGGCAGATGAGTTGGCACTAGAAACGAAGCTAGCGACCGCGCTTGTAGCGGCAGTGTACTCCGAGCCGGCGAAGGATGTCAGGACACCAGCTCCACTTGTTGCGAGGGTGATGGCTTCTCCCCCCGCGGAGGTTACTACGGTGAAGACGCTGCCGCCGATCGCTGTGCGGATGCGGGTCAGCACGAGGACAAGATGAAGAGATGCCGGACTTGCATGTTATGCGGGTGGCAATCTGCGCGCCGGCGGATGTGATATCGCTGGCAACGGAGGCAGCTGGGATGGCGATCACTGATCAGCGAAGAGCCCTCGTTGCGAGGCGCAGTGTTGAACACACACCTCCACTTGTCGCGTCGGTGAAGACCGAAGCAGCTACGGCGAAGCCAGTTCAGCAGCGGATCTCTGCGGGGGAACGTGAGACGCACCATCGCTCGTGGCGACTGAGAAGACAGAACCAGCGTCGGAGGTGATAGAATTTATGATGCTATCGACTGCGAGGCGGACATGCGGTTAGAGGGAGAAGATAAGAGATGTAAGCACGGACCTTGTCGCTTCTCTTCCGCTGGGCTGCCGTTGACGAGGGTGCCGAGGGCAAGGCAGAGGGCAGAGACGGCAAAGGCGGGCTTGGTGAACATCATGGTGGGCAGTGGGTGAGCAGATGAAAGTTTTACATCAGTGAGCTGGGCAGGTGGATTATATAGCCGGTGCGTCGCTGCAGCGGGCAGTGCAGGAGGCTCCGCAGCGCCTGAGGGCGGAGGGGGCCAGACATTGGCGGCGTTCGCGGGCGGAGTGGGGACAGCCTAAATTAGGGCACTGTCCGAAATTTGATCGATCGCATCACGTGCCACGCGTCATGCATCGGAGATCCAGCAGAGGCCAATCGTAGTGCCTGCTGGTAGCTGCCAGTCCACCGTCTTCCTGCCGCCGACGATGCCCCGCGCAATAGTCTCGCCCTCCGTCCTCGCCTCCGACTTTGGCCAGCTCACCGCTGAATGCAAGCGCATGATCAAGGGCGGTGCTGAATGGCTGCACATGGGTTAGTCCCCCCAACTCTCCTCCCCAAACCTGCAGCTGCTGACGCGCAGTCCGGGTCCGCACTCAGATGTCATGGACGGGTGAGCTTCTACTCCACCGCCCGAATAAGCATGCACTGACTGGGGCCGTAGCCATTTTGTGCCCAACATCACCATGGGTCCGTCGTGCGCGGCCGTACCGCTTTGGAGCATCCACCTTACATATTGATGTGCAGGTGCTCCGGTCCTCGCATGCGTTTACAAAGGCGTCCCCGGTATCTTCATGGACTGCCACATGATGGTATCCCAGCCCGAAAAGGTGCATGCCAGTTTGTTCTGGGCTGCATGCCATCTCTGACTCGCCGCAGTGGGTGGATGACATCGCAAATGCTGGCGGCTCGCTTTACTGCTTCCACATCGAGGCTGCGTGTGCGTCACCTCCACGTCCGCTAACCCTACACGATGTCTCACATATGATTTGCAGCGGACCCCCTCGCCATCATCGACGCGATCCACTCGCGGAAGATGAAGGCCGGCGTCGCCATCTCGCCCGACACCCCCTCCACCGCGATTACGGACGAGATCGGCCACGCAGCGGACATGCTCCTCGTCATGACCGTCTATCCCGGTGCGTCCTCTTCCCCAGTGCAGTCGTTCCTTCCCCCACTCACACGCCGGGATGCCAGGCCGTGGCGGACAGAAGTTCCTCGAGCGCTGTGTGCCCAAGGTGGCGGAACTCCGTGCTCGTTTCCCAGACAAGGACATCGAAGTCGACGGCGGCGTCGGCCCGAATACGATCGACGTCTGCGCCGAAGCAGGTACGTGTGATTATTGGTTCTGGTTGTGCGCTCGATCTGGAGCGTTCTTTACAGGAAGCAACGTCATCGTCTCAGGAACCGCAATCTTCAACGCGCCCGAGCCCGAAAGGGTCATTGCACTTCTGAAGGACACGGTCAACAACGTGCAGGCCAAGCGTACGCAGGCATGAAGCCTCCGCGGCTGGGACAATAGAGCAGAAGAACTGATCGCATGTACTCCTACATACACTCCAGAAATTACGATGCATTTTGGGTATGACGGATGCAAGTACATGGGCGTTGAGCACAACATTTGTTCCGGTCATAATGACCTACTGTGAAAAGTGAGCACTCGCATTACAATAAATGTCGGAAAGAAGTGTGATAGCGTGTGTTGCGACGTGGCCAACCCGTTCGTGAAATCCATGGATCCAAGTTGTCTAGCTAGCTATAGAATGACTAGTAATAAATTGTTATCTACACCTCACCTCCCGCCGCCGTTCAAGCATTCCGCTCCGGATCTGCAATGCGCATCGAACTCGAGCACGCCGCCTCACCACTTGATCCACTCGCCATACATGTTCGGGGTCTCGCCACGGATATACGCTTCGAATGTCCGCTTGAGGACTGTCGCCCAATCGAGGTCGCGCTTGTCTTCCCCGACCCAGTCCTCACTGTGGTGGTCAGACGGCTCCGTCGACGTTGCCTCGGCCGACGCGCGCGCGATACGCTCTGCCGCGACGAACTGCGGCCCGAGGTCCGGCCAGTTGCGCTGCGGGTCAAAGGGCTGCCACCTGTCGATAGCAGATGACATTAGCAGATGCGATGTGCAGTCGGTAGAGCGGTACGAACCAGAAGTTGTGGAAATGGTACGAGTATGCTCCCCTGAAGAAGCCGCTGAAGCCGAGAGCGTGCGGCGCCGCGCTGCTCTCCTTGGGCGTGTTGAAGAAGTCGCCAAATCTGCAGCAGTCGTGTGAGCATCGTTCACCCTCATTTAAACAGCACGAGACCTACTCGGTGAAGTACGGCTGTGGCGGCCGGTCACGCTGGTAATACTCCGTGTTCAGCCACGCCGAATCAAACAGCGCATCCGGCAGACGGAGGAGTAGATTTTCCAAGTAGGCATCCTTCGTGTAGCGCGACACCGTCATCGGGTGGAAGTCCATGCCGTTTTTCAGCGCGGTGCGGAACAGGAACGTGCCCAGCGCAGAACCCTTGTTCAGACGGAGCACCGCGGTGTTGTACTTCTCCAGGCGCGACCAGCGGTACGCGAACGCGCCCTTCCAGCCCCACAGCTCCTCCCAGTCGCGCAGGAAGATCGTGTCCGCGTCGAGGTAGATCCCACCGAAGCGGTGGCAGAGCACAAAGCGCGCGAGGTCTGAGAGGATGACAGACAGCCGGTCGTAGGACGATGCGGACTTGGACCCGACCCGGTTCACCTTGTCGTCCTCGTCGCTGGACTTGCTCGAGCCGGTGGGGCCTTGCACGGCAGCCGCTGTCTCGTTCTCCCCATCTTCACCCTCGCTGTCGCTCTCCTCGCTCTCCTCGCTCTTCTCGCTCTCGGCTACCTCTGTCTCGACCGAGAGCTGCTGCTGCTTCTGAGGCACCTTCTCGACGAAACCACCAGAATTGAACAGGCTATCGCTCACCGCGCGCCATTCTTCCGCCAGCTCTGGGATGCCGTCCAGTTGTTCAGTAGTATTCCACAGCTTGAACTGGATCACGTCCTTGAAGCGCGGATGCAGGAAGGGCGCCGACCATGGGTTCGTCTTAAGCGCCTCGTACATGTCCCGCACAGCAGTCGGATTAGGAACGGATGCAGCAGGCCCGGGGTTGATCCACAGCCAGAATTGCGGCCGGCAGATGCTGGGATCGACGTTCTCGGGGTCCACATGCAGCTGGACATTCTGCGTGTACAGGAACGAGAGAAGCGCGAGATAAGGCTTGTCTGTGAAGGGCCCGGCCCAGAACATGTGGAAGAGACGAGGGTGTTCTTCATCACAGGGGCCTGGAAGATCCTTGTATGCGCGGTACTTTGGCGGCGGTGCCAGATGAAGGTGTGGTTCCCACTCGACACCGCGCTTCTTAGTAAAGCCGATGTTGGGATCCATGTCTCCTTCGGTCTTGAGCGCGAACGATGGCTTAAGCATCCCCTCGGTGTCCGTGACGTTTTCTGCGATGCCATCCTCCGTGTAGATGTATTTCCATTCATCCATCTTGTCTCTCCGCATACGTGCCCCGTTATCCATGCCTGCGCCTAGCCGAAGGACTTCCAAACAGTCGCGGACGTACTGTAGGGACGTGGGCTGAGCTCATGTGTAGACAGGATATACGAGAATGCGTACCCGATTCGCAGAGAAATCGCAATTTTCCATCACTACATCCAGATCAGCAACCCCACCCGGCGGTGGGCGTGGTGGGTAGGCGACATCCGGTGGCTGCGCTTGAACGTCAGGGTATATACGCTTGGCACCTGTGCCTACTGTATTGGTCACAATGGGGGATCGGAATCGTGAGGGAATCGTAGCAGCCTTTCTCGCTGGCAATGCCGGGTTAAGAGGCGGAGTTGTGAAGCCCAACTGAGTCGGAACTAGATATCGATGTCAGGATATGTCGTACTGAGCAACGTGGCTACATACTTTTCCGACTACTTGGGTAGTGCCCGGCTGCGATCTCCCACTCCCATATTCGCTGTATATCGTCCCGTCTGTAGACCAGCGTCGAAGGATCGCCCGCCGACAGCGTCGGCCAAGTTTTTTCTTGCGTCGCAAACCGTTTATGCAGCGCGAAGACGGTGAATACCGCCGCAAGAAGGCCCATGCACAGCAACAGCGGGCCTATTCGCCGTCCAAAGCGCGTGACGCTGAACTGGTGCAGTCGACTGGGATTTAGGGCCATTAATCGAAGGCGGCGTGTGCGGACGCCAGGTATAGGTAGAGAGATGGGTATTAACCAGGATGAGCTGTGGTGGTGTCGGTTCCATTTCTCCCGAACGGCGGAGGAATGTGTTGGCAGGGCGCTATAACGGGACCCTCCAGCGTGTCCGTTGCCGTTGCTTCGCTGAGGGAAGAACATGGGAGAGGCGTGAAAGGAGGGTAGCCAGCGACGCAAGGTCGAGGGAGGACACTAGGGGGAGAATACGCTAAGAAACCGCACTGGACAGTGCAAACACTCTACCCGCCCAGATCAAGGCTGCGAACAGTAATCATCCCGGCGTCTATACTCAATCAGGCAAACCACCCAGAAGCACGTCCGAAATTTTATTGCTGCAAATTCGACGACGATAACAATGCTGCGAGACTACCAATACCTCTAATGCATGCTGTTTTTACAATTACACTGAGCAAGTACTTCTACACGCCACCAAGCGGCTGCATCTCAAGGTCGGCAGGGTCAGTCGGCACCGACAGAATACGGAGCGTGTTCGTGTGACCGAGGCCGCCCTTCCAGCCTTGCACTGCGACAATCGTGCCTCCCGGCTTGACCAGGTTCAGAGCGATGGCGTTGCGCAGCCCAAACCGAATACGGTTGTCAACCTGAACAGCTTATGTCAATACAGGGATGCTGCGGCAACGTGTCCTGACCCACATCAGTCTGCCACTGTGCGGCGTCAATGCCGCGCGGCTCAGGATACCAGAACGGATAGCAGCCGCGGTGCAGGTGAATCTGGCGCGCAGTCTGGTGGTTGCGCGTCACTGCGGGCCAAGTCAACGCTGTCAGAACCGGCAATTGTACCATATATGCTCAAACACAGACCTGTGATAATGGGCATGGGCGGCCTGTACTTCGAGATCAGACGCGCCGTGTTGCCACTGGTGGACAAGACAATGATGGCCGCAGCATTCTGCTCACTGGCAGCTGCGACAGCCGCAATGGCCACAGACTCCGCCGTCTCGGTGGGACGAGGGGTGACAGCCTTCAGCTCATCGTACAGCGGAGGGTAGCAAGTGGCAGCCTCCGCGAGAAGGCAAGTCTCGGCCATCATGAGGACTAGAACCTGGGTCAGCCTAGTTCCAATCGAGTGCTGCTTCCTACATACCGGACTGGACGGGGTATGCGCCCTTCGCGGTCTCGCCAGACAACATGACACAGTCAGCACCGTCGAGAACAGCGTTCGCGACATCGCTGACTTCAGCACGAGTGGGCCTCGGGTTGTACTGGAACACAACGAAGTAGTCAGTGACGCAGAAGCGCGTGCTATTCCGGGCAGCTTACGGTCATAGACTGCCAAAGAAGAACGCATTAGTACTGACTCCCCACGAAGAAGCTGGATCAGCTTACCTCGAGCATCTGAGTTGCGACAATGACAGGCTTGCCCGCCATGTTGCACTTTGCGATCATCATCTTCTGGGCCAAGAAGACCTGGCTAGCAGGAATCTCGATACCAAGGTCTCCACGAGCAACCATGACACCGTCTGCCTCCTTGAGGATCTCGTCAAAATTGGCCACACCCTGCTCATTCTCAATCTTGACAATGATCTTGATGTTGGCACCCTCGGGGCCGAGAACCTGGCGAATATCCAAGACATCCTGAGCGCGGCGGATGAAGGACGCGAACACCATGTCGACGTTGTTCTTCACACCGAACCGCAGGTCGGCCTTGTCCTTCTCGGACAGGGCAGGGAGATCGACGTCAGTCTTGGGAAGGTTGACACCCTTGCGGGAGCTGAGGGTTCCGTTGTTCAGCGCGCGAACGCGGACGTTCGGCCCCTCGATTGCGAGGACAAGGAGAGAGAGAATGCCTGATGTAGCAAGGATAAGCTGGGGCGGACGGTCGCCGGCTGTAACGCGTACCGTCATCGACGTAGATGAGCTTCCCCGGGGCAGTCACCTTAGGAAGGTTTTTCTATGGAGCTGTAAATACGACGAGTCCGGCGCGATCGGTTGGTGAATTTCTTACGTAGTCGACATATACGACTTTGTCGTCGCAGGCATTCGCGTACTGGTCCTCGGTCGAGACGATGAATTCATGGCCAGCCTTGATCGGGATCTGGAGTGACAATTACATGAGGAATGTGCCACTACAGTCATCAAAAACCAAACTCACGTCCTTGCCATCCTTCATCAACCCGGTACGAATCTCAGGGCCTTTCTGAATTACAAGCACTATCAATAGGGGTCCACGACAGCTAAGCGCGTGCAACTGACGGTGTCCAAAGCAATAGCAAGGGGACGACCAGAGGGGTCGGCTATTGAATCATGAGCACACTGCGCGTTTTGGAGAAGGGGGTTGGGACTCACCGTCGACTGCCGCCCTCGTGTTATCAATGACGCTCTGGTGGTACTCATATGCGCCATGGGAAAAGTTCATGCGCACTGAAGAGAAGCTTATCAGCGGGAGGGCGCAAGAACGATTGGCCAGAACAGGCATACCGATGTTCACACCAGCGCGACGCAGCTCTGTGAGCTTCTCGACCGAGTTGGTGTTGGGACCTGTAGCGCGGAGGGCGCGTCTCAATTATCATGTGGTCCGGCCATTGCGGATTCACGCACCAATGGTCGCGATAATCGCGGTCTGAAATCGTTGTCAGCATGCCATCTTCCCAACACGAGAGACGACGCGTACTTTGCGGTGGTACTTGGTCTCCTCGGTGGGAACAGGAGCATCCGTGGTGGTCAGGTTGGCATACCACTCGAGGCGCGAGGTTATTGCGGCCGGCGACATGGCGTCTAATAGGAGGCTCGAGATTGGCGAGTGGACTGGTGGGCGAGGTTTTAAGAGGGGACGAAATGGGCGAGCGGAGGTAGAGGGGCACGGTATGAAATGACAATGGTCCGAGCGTCAGCGCTGACTTATAGTCGTTGGGGAGCGGCCCCACTAGTTGAACCGCACGTACCTTTGGAAAAAACGACCAACGTGCCTGGCGGAAATGGGAGATGGGCGGAAAGATGGGCAGTGCGTGGCCGTTTTATCTCGCCCACCATGCCCCGCGCATCGATCTCGGCGGGGCGCGTTCGCTCTGGCAGCGAAGATCAGACCATCTCCCGAGCGCCAGCAGATGGCACGACGGATCTTGGCTGCGACAAATCACTTAGGCGAATAGATCCTTCCCGAGCAACATAGTAAATATCAACATACTAGATCAATGTTACAAAGGCTGCACGAAAACATAACGACTAGCGAGCACAAGAGAACGAATATGTACTACTTCCTGCATTCAAGCCGATACCCAACCAAGCGAGAAACTATGAGATACAAATAACCGAGGCACACTCTGGAGGCGATCAGATCACCCGCAACGTCCATCCGTACAGACCATCATCGACCTGATTCGCTGCTTCCTGCGCGGCAGCGAGCAAGCCGTTGTTGGGGACAACAGCTGGAGGTGTGGTGGCCGCATTGCCGACGTTACCGAGATCAATGTTATGGAAGACGTTTTCGCAAGCAATTGCTCGGCCAGAGTGATATCCGACGCCGTCATAGGCCCGAATAAACAAAAGCGGAAGACTTCGCCCAGCAATACTCTCGGGCTTGACTCGTTGACTGCCGCCCGAAGCACCTTCTGCATTCCCATTCCGAGGAGAAGCGGCTTCTCCGTTGGCAGGTGCCGTCGAGTCTTCTTGCAGCGCTTTAAGCACCTCAGCGACGGGAGGCAGGTCAACGTGAACGATGGTATGCAGATGACCTGCGTGAGTGTAGCGAGGCGTGTGATGAGTCATGTCAGGGGGGTAATGAGTTCCGGAAGAAGCAATCAGTTCTCCTGCAGGGCCATGACCGGGGGCGTTGGAACCGTTGACGAAGGTGGCCATGTTCGTCATAGGCCCTGGCGGAGTGGCTTGGTATACACGGTGGCGAAGCGGTCCTATGTTGCCCAAGTAAATATCGAGGGGGACTTGAGCACGGGTCTTTGGATCTTCGTAAAAGAAATTTGAAGCAGTCAGCTCCAGGGTATGAGATGGCGGACGATAGACCGGTGCCGTGAACAATGTGGGGAAGGGCGTAATCGGCATGTCCGGAATGTTATTATTTTGACCGAACGCGTCAAAGAATGTGTACTGGAACTTCGCTGCATGTGAAGGGGAAACGTCACAACCAGATCGTCGTATAGCACGGAATAGTACGTACAGATTCCCACAATCGTCCAGCATAGATAATCATCCACTTCATCCGTGATGACACGCACGCCATCCTTGACCTCCTCACGGACACGGGGCGCCTGGAACAGCAAAGGGTGTGTCCCAGCCTGATTCGACAACCCTGGCGCAGAAGGTACGACAACTCCAGGGGCACCGGGCATAGGTCCAGCAGCGGATAGATAGTGTCGGGTGCCATCAGAGTTCACGCGCTGCAGAGCAATCTTCTGCATCTGACTAACAGGACCGCCATCATCGGACGCAATTCTGCCTTTGTCCACCTTGCGGATGACGAGGGGCGCTGTCTGCGTACCGGAGACAGTGTCCGCTAGGACAATTTCGCTACCGTACGTCACAGGTTGTGGTCCGCCTGGATTAATGGCATGCTTGTGAATAACGAATTCCGTCGTATATTAGGGTCACATAGTGACATACCGAGATTGTGCGCGCTGTCGCCTCCCGGTCTCACTACGTTTACGTTGAACGCCGACCACGCAATGTTACTGGCGCACAGCTGACTGCGCTCAACGGTCATGTATTTGGTGCGTACAGTCTGCGAGTTGATGCGGTTGAACAGTGATACAGGTCCCCCAGCAAGAATGCACGACGAAATGTTACGGGTCTTTGCTGTCTTCTTGGACGGCTTCGAAATGATGGTGACAGGAGCAGAGTCGAAGGACGCCCAGACTCGCCCAGTACTACTTACGTCGCCGGCGTCAGCAGACAAATGAGGCTCTGCGATGTCCAGAGTCAGCTGGAAGCTTTTAGTCTTGGCAGACCCATTAACATGGAGGAACTTGAAGCTCGCAGTTAGACTGTGGTCCAAGGGCGCCTTCTGCTCGCAGGATCTTTCCCCAGCTTCCGAAACGACGGCCATTGTGAGCTGCTGATGCTTCAAATTCCAGACTGGACCCTCGATGTGGACAACTGGAGGCGGGCACAGAAACCGTTTCTCGCTCCCGTACGACTTCTGCGCGACAGCAGCGTGCAGACACAGCACAGTGGTCATGGGCATGACACGCGCAGGGTCCTGGGAAACATGGTCCCGAACAACGCGTCGGATTTTGTTATGAGGATCCTGGGCCTCGGACGCGTCCAACTTGCGTTTGTTCGGGCGCTGCAGAAAGTGAGTCGTGAAAGCGCGTCAAAATTCGCGTAACGTACGTGAGTAGGGGGCGCGGGGAGTGCATTCAGTCGATCGCGCTCGATAGGGGACGTGGTGGAATTCCAAGTGTGCGGCTGCCCGTTGACAGGCGCCGGTGCATCGTTGGAGGAGGCCAGGATGGATTGTATGGTAGAAACCGCTTGGTGATCTGCCCCCGTCGGGCTTGTCGGGTGCGAAGAGGCGTGAGGAGATTGGGAGGATCCGGGTTGTTGAGCGTGAAGCGGTGCGTGGGGGCTAGATACCTATAACGCATTCAGGTATGCCGCGAGATACGGGTGTGAAACGGATTTACATGCAGCGTAAGGTTGGATTGCTGAGGAGAGGCCGAGCGCGAAGATTCGTGGGTGTTGGCGAGGGACTGAAGGTGGGTCTGGCTCTCTGCAGCGGGTGCAGGAGCCATTGGGATGTGCAGGGGATGCGGAGCGAAAGGCATAATAGTTCTCATCGCGGGCCTGAAGAGGCTACAGCGAGAGCTGTGGGAATTGCCTGGTGTGGGAGTGGGAAGAAAACCGAGTTTTACCCACGCGCGTCGGTTATATAGCCTCTCCCACAGCCCGTGAGCGACCCCGTGAACCAGAGGTTCCGGGGTCCTGCGGCATCTCGGCTGCTTTTCCCACAGCAGTCACCGGGTACCACTCCCACGCGCCAGAAGCTGTCCGCCACCACCTGCTCCTCAGGTCCAAGCTCTCTATTATCGCCGCCCGATTCTGCAATCTACACCCAAATCAGAGGAGACTGCGGCGTCCTGACCCGCAGCGCCCTCTTCCGTATCAAAATTCCGATAGAAAATCCATCACCCTCCGCACGCCCCGGAATATCGCCGCGTCCCAGCCGTCTGCATCCGGCTCTTCGCTCTCGTCCTCTGCCTGCGTGGGCGAGAACAACGTGCCGAGGGGGACAGGCTTCGATCCGTCGCCCGTGCGAGGGACGTACGAGTGTAGCAGGCGTCTCTGACGCCAACAATCGTACAACGCGTCGTCGCTCGTTACGTTCTCTTCAGAATATGGCGACAGCAGGCGACCGTCCGAGTAAGATCCGCCACTGCCAGGCAAAGTCGCTAGCACGCCATCTTGGACAGAAAGGTCAGCCCGCTGCGTCCCTGACAACTGAAATAGACAAACGCACCCAAGGACAGCACCCCCAGCTTATCTTCGCGCCTGATAAGGTCCCGTGTCGCCCCTTCGTCCAGCTCTGTGCGCGGCGTTCGAGGCCACTCGTCATCATTCTCAGAGCTGGGAGAAGTCGGTGCCGCGTGTTCGTATGTCGTCTCGCTCCCGTGGAGCCAATCCCACGATCCGTCTCTGTTCCCACCTGGCACACCAACATGCGATGGAAAGAAGCCGTCCAAGTTGAAAGGGCTCTCGGGCCGCTCCGTTCTTAGTGCGTAAGGCGTAGTCGAACGCCGACTATCTAGGCGGACGCTTGTCAGCTCGATGCTGCTGCCGGGCCGAGCGAGTCTGCCCCTCGAACCCTGCGAAGGATACGGAGTGGTAGAACTGGACGCGAGTGGCGTCAAGTCGGAGGGAGAGTATGAATCATTGTAAACGTGGGATGCAGATTTTGAACGAGTGAAAGCCATTGTGCCCACACGCCTCTCGGACGTGGTCTTATAACTGGAGATTTTGGTTGGGGATGAGTGGAGAGAGTTGGAGTGGCAGATATGGGAACGGAACCAGACGCTGCGTCGATCGCTGCAAGTCAACCTCCCGATCGGCCGAGCCCCACCTGTATGGGGAATGAATTGCCCCTCAACGCCCCCAGAGCCGCTCTGGCCACCTACCGTGACGTACCAGCAGGGCGCAGACCCGGAGCCGAGCCTCGGCGAAAGCACGCCGCAAGGACACTCTGCGGAACAGAAACTCGTAAGTTCGTATAGGGTCATCTAGCAAAGACAATGAGCGCAAGGGTGCTACGAAAGTTCAATGTATGATTACAAGATGGAGAAAATGTACGATATGAGTCCGCGTTCGTAGTCCATGTATCCGTTGCAACAAGAACAACGCCTGCAAGCGTCCATAGTACGATACTTCGCGTGTTGGTACACATTACGGCGAACAAGATAGACCTAGGTCAATGTTGCATCAGATGTCGTGGATAGGTCCGTATTGGCACCTATGCCCGAGAGGCACTCGATGCGTTGTAGGGATCCTTGAGCTTCGAAGTCTTGGAGTTCGGGAACGGGACCGCAGACTTCCGTCTTGAGGCGGAAGCCTCGGCGTCGTCTGCGCGCAGACCCAGCTCGAGGTCCTGCTGGCTCTTCCGCCAATCCTGGACCTTCATGTTCGTCGTGCGCTTCGACGATGACCCGTTTCCAGACATCTCGGCCAACACATCGGCGCTCAATGACCGACCATGTCCGGATCGGCGGGAGGGCCGCTCGAGCATGTCTCCAGACTTCCGTCGTTTCTCAGCCTTCTCGGCCTGTCTTTTCATGACTGCCCGCTTCTCGAGCGCCTTCGCCCTCTCCCAGCGTTGCTTCGCCGCCTCGAGATCCGCTTGCTCTCTCTGAGCCTGGGTGATGGGATCCTGCAGTTCTTTCAGCTTCTGGCGGTGTCGCTCTTGAAGCTCTTCGAAAGTGAGTACACGAGGTGAGATTTCAGGCTGCGGGCTTGGTGACCTCAACGGTCTCTGAGGAGGCAGGATGGTGCCGGGAACACCACCTTGAGAACTTGACTTCCTATGCTGTGGCCTCGCAACGATAGGCGTCTCTTCAGCAGATACGGACTCGTGCGTTGACGTCGAGATCCTGTGGGGCGTTAGCGATCCATCAGGGGTCCTCTGGCCCAAACGAGCAGAGAGCATGCTCTCGCGTCGTTGACGGTCCATTAAGGCCTCTGCCACAGCGGGCGAGAGTGGAACTCTAGGGACGGGTGCAAAAGGACTCGTCGGGATAGGAGCAGTGACGCCGGACGGTGGCTGCAGCAACTTCCTGTCGCGAACGTAGGAGTTCCAATCATCCTGCAGCGGGACACTGGTAGGGCGGCCGATACCAGGTCCCTCGGAGGCAGGAGACATATTGGAAAGCGTCACGGATTGCACTCGGGTCCGGGGTTCGTTTTCGCGCGGTGGGCGCACGTGTGACGGACCCGCAGCGGAAGGTCCGAGATCATAGTTAAACGTGAACCTCGACGCTAGAGACGGGTGGCGAGATTCTGAAGAACTGGACGCGTCCGGAGTGTCTATCCTGAGCCGGTCAATGGAGCGACGTATACTCTGGATCTCCACGAGCAGTTCTTCCTTGCGTCGAAGCTCCTCGAGCTCGGCGGCAGTGACTTCCTTGGTCTTCGGATCCTTAGAATCGGCGAGATAGTTCTTCGGCACGTCATTTTCGATGTCAGCTCCCAGGTCAAGGACCGGTAAAGCACCTGGACTCTGTAGAAACTTGTTCGGACGGTCGAGCTCGTCGGTAGGAGTAGAAGTCGCAGCGCGAAATTCAGACAGTCCGGACTGATAGCGTTGGCGCGGAGTACCGATAAGGGTGAACGCGGAGGAACGATGGTCGTCGCGAGGGGTAGAAGTAGCATCGTCCTCTTTCAGGAAACCAGATGACGAGTTTCCAGACGTCATGCGCCCATCCTTCGTGAGCGTGGGATGCTCGCGTTCCCACTCTTCCTTCTCACGTTCCGAATCCTCAAATACGGCGGCTGCTCGAGCCTCGGCATCTTCATCCAGCTGTTTGCGCTCTGTCTCGATCTCCTGGAGCTTCTTCTTCAGAACGTGTAAGACGCGGAATTGGATGGCAATTCCCATCAGAGCGACGGCACCCATGAGACCAAGCTCAACCTGCATAGTTTGTGTGACAGGGAATCTGATGCCGTTGTCGGTATACTTCGGGAATAGCGAATTAAACCCCAAGTTCCAAATATAGAACTGCAAAACACCGTGTCAGGAAGCAGAATGCCTTGACATGCATGGAACCTACCTCCTTCAAGCCGGAGGATGTAAAACAGTCGACACCAAGCATGAATGCTGACGAGCCGACAAACGCCGTCGACACGAGGAGAATATGGTAGTGCATCTTGGGGATAGTGCACAACGTGAACCCTACGGCAGCAGCACCTAGATCGCATCCGAAGTGAGCGCTGCGGAAAGGAGACACTCTTGAGCATGCCTACCAATATACATGATCCATCTGAAACCGAGCGGGTGTACGAGCCCGCCAGCCTTGAAGCACTGAACCCACAAGGCAAATGCGAAGCCGCCCCATGCACCAATGAAATACTTGGCAGCTTTCCAGAAGAAGATGGCAACGCCGCCACCGGCAATACCTGCCACTCCACACGATAACACGAAGAGTCCTCTCACGGTCGTGCTAGGGGGGTTGACGGCATTTAAGACTCCGAATTGAAGGATGAGGACGAGGCAGACAAGAGACAGAGTGTAAAATCCGCTGAGGAAGAACGTCGTCCACCTGTTCTTGTGCCCCAGAAATGCGCATGGAATGCCCGTGATGATCAGCAGCGCGCCTAAAACACCGAAACCCGGGTCGAGCCTGGTGTCCAGGCGTATCGGTGCCGACGACGCAGATGCAGATGCCGACGTCGACGCTGATGTCGATGTCGATGTCGATGTCGAATCCGATGTACTCGAGGAAGTCGACGACGTGGGCGTGGGCGTTACGATGACGGAACTGTTCAGCACCACCGGCACAACTGTGACCGTCGCAATGTTTGAGTTGCCAGAGTGGATGGTGGTCGGAATCGCCACAGAGCTGGTGGTAAAGGACACAGACGTGCTGAGGGACACTGAAGACGAGAGCGAGGGCGACGGGGGAACGGAGGAGTTGGAGGATTGTGCCGATACCCAGGCGGCCAGGGCGAGGAGGACAAGCCACGGCCATCGTGACAGTATGGACACAGGGCGGAGGTGGTGGCCCATGTTCGCCGACGTACCCTGCGCAGTCGCGCTGGGAGGAAGAAGGAAGACAAGCAGGGAAGAGAGAGTGTATGAGAGGTCAGAGGGACATGATAGAGGGCAGGCCAGCCGCTTCGGGTGCCAGTCGCCTGCGTGTCCACGTGCGCTCGCCGCGTACTTGTCCATTTCTGGGTCATTCACGGCGTCACCTCTCCGAGCGTCCGCGTCAGTGTTCGCATCACAACAGCCAGTATCTGCAGATAAAACCCGCGCGGGACCATACGGCCTCAATATGTGCATCAACATGCCTCCGATTTTACTCAAGGAAAATGCGCAAACTTTGTTGGCTGGATCCGTAGCGACTGGAACAGTCTGGACATGATCTGCGGCTCGTCCTGCCACGACACCTTCCCCTTCGGCAGGTTTACTCTGCGCTGCTTCTCTAGCACCGTGATGACCTTGCCGCCCTGCCCTGCTCGCCCGACCCGTCCTGCAACATGGACGTACGAGTCCTCCCTCTGGTCTTCCGGGATGCCCAGCATGAAGACATGACTGAGATCAGGGAGATCAATCCCTCGAACCGCTGCAAGCGTGGTAACGAGCAATGCGGGGTTGTCGGCCACAGTAGTAGAGCCGCCTCGTAGCAAATAAGCCGCCCCACCTTCCTTCTGGAGGAGGTCGACGCCATGGGCATTGATACCCATCTTGCGCAACTCGTAAATGCACCGCTGCACCGCCGACATTGGCTGCAGCACCAATAGAGCAACACGCGGTACATCCAAGGCGAACGCAGCAGCTATGGCCTCCAAAGCGTCCGGATTGAATGGAGAAGTCGTTGTCTCAAATTCTATTCCGAGAATTAAATTAGTACTCCAGAAATGTGTCAGAGAATCGGAAACTTACCAACTACTTCCGGAACATCCAGTAATTGTTGCATCTGCCCATCCATCGTGACTGAGCTCGACGAAGTAGACTGATCAATCCTTCCCTCCGAGCTCGTTACTTGCTTGACCTGGTCTTCCTCGGAAGGCAATGTAGTAGCCATCCCAATATTGGAAACGTCTCCGGAAGGGGCAATAACCAATGCGTGGTGATGGACTGACGGCCTATTTGGCGAATAAGTTATCGCCTTCTGAAGACGCTGCGTCGCGAATTGGCTGCCCTCCTCTTTACTCGTGACTGAAGTCATTCTGCGTGCTATCTGGGCGTCGCGGAACCACCTGCTCCTGACAATGACAAGGTACCTCAGAGGAGTACGCAAAGTAGCCGTTGCCATAATCAGCTGCGGGTACTTGCTGCCCCCGGTTTCATATATTCGCTCCAGTATCAGACGTGTGAGACTGGGATGTCTGCGCATGACCCTCATTGCTTTCGCCTTCGTGTACTTGTCGCCCGAAGTGGGAAGTGTCTCGATCAGATAGTCGACCTCATCCACCACAACGGTAGCAATTTTCTGCAGGTTCAAAGCCGTGTCGTCGTGTTCAAGGATGTCGTGAAGTGCCTGTGGTGTCGTAATGACGATTTCTGGACGACGCGAATGCAGCTCTGATACCTGCTGTTCAAGAGGGAACGCTGAGTTTCGTGCCAAGACTTGCACCAGATTCGAGAGCTGCTGTTTCGGGGGCGGTACATGTCCCCATATTCGCTCTATCCAGTACTTGAATTGATACGCCAGGTCTCGGTGCGGAACAATCATCAGGGACGTCGCATGACCTTGTTCTCCATCTTTTCCCCGGAGTTCATAATGCTTGCTTAGCATGGCTAGGACGAGGCCTAGAGACCTGCGGAGAAAAATGGAATTGATACAACTGGCGTTCGCGAGAAAGAATAGAAGCAACATACTTTCCGGTACCTGTCCGACTTTGAAGAAAGACATGACCTCCTCGCTCTGCAGCTCTCAGGAATGATCTCTGTGCCGGTGTTGGTAGGTGTATCGTCGGGAAGGCTCGCCATAGGGCGCCAACGAGCTCGGGAGGTACGCCAGCTGCTCGAAAAGACGTTCCCTTGTAGTCATCATCTGCTAGGGTCCATCGGCGATGATTAAAATTATGAGGACGCGGATCTAGCGTGCGTGGAGGTCTATAAGAACGGAAGAATGTGGCTGGAACACGAGAGGCCCGGGCGGCGGTGGACGTTGGCAGCAGAAAGTGCATTACATCACGTGCCACGCGCCCTGGAACTTGGAAGGAGTCTTAAATGCGGTAGACCGTAAAAGGCTACATCTGCGAAGAAATTTACAATGCATGGATTGGCTATGTACATGGTATGACTAAATGCGGAGATGCTGCAGATTAGGATGCATAGCTATGTATGAATACTAGTAGTGAAGATGGGTAGATCGCAACGAGTCACCGCCATGACAATACCGCAATCCTCATGTAGCATTTTCGTCCGCTTTGCCAGACGATGACCGAGGAGAGGAGGTATCGCGGTGTTCCTCAGTGGCCACAGAACCCACCCTCGCGAGTTCCTATTCATCTCCGTCGCGGATGGGCTCGTAACCAGACCGACCAAGCAGACGGTCGAAGAAACCTGCTCTCCGCGAACGAAGTTCTGTCCGGGCAGTTCCTTCTGACCTGCTTCTCGAAGATCGTCGTGAGACAAGAGACGCTCTTTCGGATTCCTCCTCCTCCAATCGCTCTTCTAGTTCCTCTGTCCAGTGAGATTCATTCAGTTGCTGCGAGCCCAGCAATAGTTGTTGCACGCACCTTCTCCGAAGACGGCATCCATCTCTTCTAGAGGTACACCTCTAGTTTCAGGATATACTAAACAAACGTCTGCATCGTCTTTCGTCATTCAAGACAAAGTGTACTTACGGAAGTATACTTCGATGCACAGCCTTACTCAGCATAGCCCAGTTCAAACTACAGCTCGACACTCACCAAGCACGAAGCTACATGCGCAGTAAAAGCCGTGCATAGGGTATAGCCGCCACTCAATGTGTTCCTGCAGGAATGGCGTTGTTTCTCCAATAAAGAAGTTAAAGGCCCAGTTTGTTGCAGTGGAAAGGGACACGCCCTTCGCTCGTACCGTGAGCGGCATGATCTACATCAACGTGAGTGAATGCCTTGGATAGAAGGCAGCCAGTTGAGCAATACCTCGGGAGGGTAAAGCCAAGGCAGAGGTCCCCAGCTGAGGCAAAAATCATATGAGGCCACAGTAATCAAAGTTAATCGGGTCGGAATACCTATATCCGAACGCGGCGTTGTATATGATGACACATATCACGACAGCACGAGGAGTCTCCGGGACGTCAACATACATCCACCAGCCAGTGGCCGCAAGGGCAAGTCCCATCTAGCAAGAATCAGTTTTGCGCACTGACACCAATGCATTACATACCACAACAGCTCCTGACAACAGAATGAAGCGACGCCCCCAGCGATCGACGAGGTACCACCTAAGTGAGATGAGATAAACATCTTTGCCAGGGAATGGTTACAATGGAGTACTCACGTGGGAATAGTGCTCAGAATGTAGATAATGCCATTAATGCCAGTCATGAGGATCGCATCACGACCAATCCAACCAGCCTCTGAGTCACTTGTTTATTACCATGACGGTGGCTCGGCAATAGCGGTTCTCACCTTCAAAGACTCTCGCTGTTGCGCCAGATGATAATCAGTCTGTGTAAACACCCATGCAGAAGATATCAAGTACTGACGAGCATAATATGAAATGACTGTGCACAGAAGAGTGTCAATGAGTTTTTCGCCGTATCGAAATCGATCGTACCGTTAATTCCATTCTGTCAGAAAGAATTAGCAGCTTGATGTAACTCCGGGGACGAGGCGCTTACCAGCTGCGCAAACGCTTGCGACGACATAGCCAGCAGCACACGGCGCTTATACCTTCTCCACATCATAGCGTACGAGCGGCCTTCACCGCTCTCCCGCTGTACCAAGTTAGCAGTGTAGGTTACACAGACAAGCTGTCTAGCCCACCTCAAAGATCACTCTATCCTTGATCTCTTGGAACTCGGCTTTGGCCACAATGTCATGAGGGTCACCTCCGTGAAGATCAACCAGTACCCGCATTCCCTCGGCATCTTTATCTGTATCAATTAGCCATCTACCGAATTCATTCTGCGTCAGATCGCTAGTTCGGAGATTATGCGTATGGTGCATACCTGGGGCTTTCTGGCAGCAGAAGCGAACCCGCAGCAAGGATTGCTCCGATCACACATTGGATGAATAACGGGATTCGCCACGAGAGATCGGAATTGATGTATGAACAGAAATAGTCGATCCACTGCGGCGTAGGTATTGTAACTCGAACTCGAGCATATAGTAGTAGTTGCACATACCACTGAAGAAGCATACCCGAAGATATTTCCGGTGAATTCCATGCACGCAAGAGCACCTCTCTGAGTAATGACATTAGGTGCAAGATTTTGCATCTGCGGAATGCGCACATACGTGGTCTGGGGGAGAAATTTCGCTCTGGTAAATCGGCACAATGGTCCTAACGCATCGTAATGAGCACAGCTAGTCGTGACAACCAGTGGTTACTGCTTACGAGAGTAAGCCGACACCGAAGCCTGCGACGACACGTCCTATGACCATGATCCAGAAACCTGGTGTGAAGGTCTGTATGACACCACCAACACCGAACACACAGGCGCCTATGAAAAGAGTGCCTCGTCTGCCGAGCCTATCTCCCACCTGGCCAGCGGCGAGTGATGTGACTGCGGAGACCAGTAAGAACATATGCAAACGCCATGCAAGAGATCACACCCACTGAACGCTCCAACCTCAAGAACGGCCACCATCGTTCCTACTTCTATTGGACCCGGGCTGTTGAAGAACTTCCTGAAATGAGGGCCTGTGATGACCCCCGACATGACACTAGTGCACGTTGCATATCAATATGTGGCCATCTTCAGGGAGAGTACACACCCTTGATCATATCCAAACTTGGGACGGCACTGAGCAACTTTCGCACTATTGGGTCCGCACGGGACTCACCAAGAAGACACCCAAACTAGCAAATGCGGTAATGGCATACAGCAGTGGTTGGCCAACCAGCCTGCTTTGTGGGCGAACTGGTGCATGCTCCATGCTGCATCTGAATGGACCTCAAAGAAAGAGGAGTGTGCAGTTAAATGTGTGCGACGGGCGATATCGTGGTGACGTCCAGTGGCCTGTGGAGTCCGACGGGCGACTTCAAGTTGACGAGGCAGCGCTGCGAGGGTTACGCCGGGTGCCCGCGCCGGCGCTGCAGGGCACGTGCACGCCGCCCTGGTGGCGCTCGCCCGCGCTCGCCGTCTCTCCAGATATCCCGAGCAATTCCCTGCCATCATTGTGCCCGGCACCCTGCACACTAGTGCCGGTACACCATCGCTATGCCAGGCTCGCTCGCGTCTCTCGATACTGCCTCGGATCTGTCCGACGACTCTTTCGATCTCGAAGAGGAGGACCGTCTTGAGCAAGAGTGGAGAGAGTCCCTGGAGCAGCTGCAGCAGCTGGTCTCTCTCGTGCTCTTGCCATACCTCGGGAAGTTCTTAGGAAGAAAGTGGAGTTACTGGGGTGAGAGGCATGCCACACACGCTACACAGAATGGCATCTCATCACTTTACAAAGTGTACAGCCGTTACCTACGGGTAGGGCTAGGGAAAACATTCTTTCTAGGATCAAGGAGCATACCATGACACTCGGGTACAGGAAAAGATTGCATCATCTACGGGTATGGGCGTATAACGGTACTATTATATGTAAGCTTTTGGCCCTGTCTTCATCCTCCCCCATGCTCGCCGTCTGATTCTCTGGATAAGGTCCGTCAGAGCATTGCCGGGCTCGAATCCGCTGTCTTCCATCTCCCGCAGCAGCGCCAGCGCCAGCTCCAATTCATCCCTCTTCATCAGCCTGTGCAGAATGATATACCACGTATCTCCGCTAACGTGTACGCGCCTTGTGACCATGTCCCTGAAGTATTTCAGTGCCTCTTGGGTTCCTCCGGCCGACTCTCCATCGAGACATGCTTTCAGTAGGACGTGATACGTCACTCTACTGGGTTGGACGTAGCGAAGAACCATCTTGTTCCAGATGCTCTCCGTATACTCCTTCGCCGTCTGGGGATCAAGCCAGTCGGAGCGGTGGATGCTGGCAAGGATGGACGTATACGTGACCTCGTTTGGCACCACGTCCGGGAACTCATTCAACTCCATCTTTGAGAGGAGCTGTAGTGCGGCTTTGAAACTCTCTGGTGTCTGAGCCTTCATCAGATTGTCGATGATTGCGGATAGAGTAGCCGTGTTCGGCTGCAGGCCTTGCCGCCGCATCAACTTGATCACGACATCTGCGGCGTCGTTCCGAACCTTCAGAAGAGCGGAGAGGACAATGGAGAACGTGAAAACATCTCCTTTGAGGCCTGCCGGTTCAATTGCCTCCAGCATGGCGGCAAGCTCCTTCAGCTCGCCTTTCGTCGCGTAATACTTCATGAAAGTATTGAAAGAGACGATGTCTGGCTTTGGCCCACGCGCTTGCATGTCACGGAAGAGCGATCGAGCTTCTTGTACTTGGTTGCTCCAAAGGAGACCGTTGAGAACGGTGTTGTAAACAACCAATAGAACGGCGTCCTCCGGCGGCCCAAGCTCCTGCAAGTTCTTCTCGAACTCCCGGAACCGCCGCATAGCGTCTACTGCCCGGTACGAGCTAAAGAGTGCTCGGATCACGGCACGATACGTTAAGGCATCAGGCCTGCCTCCTTGAGAGAGCATCAAATTCCATGAATTGAGTGCCTTCTCCACGTCGCCTAGATCTGCATAGCCGTCAATGAGCGCGTTCCAGGTGAGCACGCCAGGAGTGACACCGAGCTTCTGCATGTCGTTCCACACCGCTCCGGCTAGATCTGTCCTGCGGCACCGCATAAAAGCGGTCAGGAAAGACGACCATGTTGCTTCCGACAGATAAATTGGCATCTGTGGAGATACGGCAGATTCCTGCACTGCGATCCACGGCTGGGGCCCAAGTACACCCTCTGATATTGATTCGTAGAAGCTCTGGATGATCTTCTCGTTGCGATCGTTGGCCATGTTGTTCAGGTGCAGCCCAAATGCTGTGGGTCGGGCCAGTAGTCGAGCGAGCTCCAGTCGTCGCACAAACATCTCCACCTTGTCACGCAGCGCACGATCGTTAGGTAGCTGTCGCAGGAATGGACCGACCTTGAAGGAGGATAGACGAGTGGTGGTCTGCAGAGTGGTTTGGATGGCCTCTAAGAATTCGTCTCGCATGGCCCAAGCGGTAATGGCACATAGGAGGATGTCTCCGTGCACGTGGGTAGACGCGGTCTGCTTGAGTTCGTCGCTAGCTTCTATGTCGCGACCTTCGGGTTCTCCATCTTCCGAGGTCTCCGCTGGTAAACCCGCCCTATGTTTCTCCTGCATGCGCGCGAGGTAACGATGGAATAGTTGAAGAGCACCATTCGTGTCGGATTTCTTGATGAGGTAAATCATATACGCCTGCAGACCGGCTGAGGCGCCTGCAGCTGCAGTAGCCATTGCCAGCTCCTCCAACACTTTCAGATCAGATGGCGCGAACGGGCGATCTTTCGGCGCGGGGCGAAACATGGTGGCAACAAATCTGGAGTACAGATCATATTGCGCGGGGCCGAAGACGCGCAGGAGGTTCTTCTGCTTGAACGTCGTCCATAGTTCCCAGGCCTTGGCTAGGTCCCTTGTCTCGACGGCCGCACGGACCTCAGAGAGAATTCGGTTGTAGACGTCAGCCTGAGCATCACTGAGGTCGATACTGAGCTGGTGATGGAACTTCCTCAGCTGAGACTGGAGAGTGCTGATGACATTCGGGAGGTTCCTCGCGGTCGTGGGAGGGGACTGCACACGGATTGTCCGCCGCCGTGGGGGTGAGGTCAATATGTGGGCCGATTGACTTTGTGCATTGGATGATGCACGCTTAGCAGAGGAGTTAGTCTTGCTGGCGGAAGCATCCGAATGCGCTGCTCTGCGAAGCAGGAGACTGGGCGCAAGGAAGTCGAGGGTTATGGAGGAAGCGAGCTGACTGCTGCCATATCGTAGCAACGAACCGACCATTCGCTAGAAGACCTGGTTTTCTTATTAGCGCACAGCTCTATAAAGTCCAATAGCTGGCAACACGTACCAGTCGCTAATATGACGAAACGTCCCGAGATGCACAACTTGCGATACGCTCTGGGTCTGGCGAGGAGACCGGGCGTCTGTGGAAAAGTGAATCGGGATCTAACTACCACGTGTTTTAGACGCTCACGCTCGCTGATCGAGCAGCTCCGTTGCCCGCCACCGCTGCTCACTTGATTCGTTACACCACCTATCCTCAGTCTTTGACCTGCCCACGACGACATACTGAAATGGGTCACGGAAACTCTGACAAGCTCTATGTTACACATGCCGAGCATTCCGGCATGTTTGGGCAGCATACGGCCTCTTCTGCTGGCTTCAAAGCGTACGCTTTCCTTTCCTCTCCATAGGACGCGTCGTTGCTCATTTGTGGAATACAGGAAAGAGGAAGCAAGGGGTAGGGTTGCTGTGACGCCGTTTGATTGCTGCGCCTTGACATTCCAGCCGTTCACGAACCCTGTTTGCGCGCGGAACCCCGATGGGACCGGGGTTGTCTTTGAACTGACGAGCATCATCCCATGGCTGAAGTGAGTGGCCTCTTCGATCCTCATAGGGACACGAAATAACCCATTAATCTCAGACAGCACAACAACATAAATCCCATCACGCAGGAGCCCTTGAAGCCTTCCGATCTCATCACACTGCACTACTCACGGAAGCCCACCGGCGAGATCCACGACCCGATTTCTTTCAAACCCTTCAGCGAACATTCACACATCGTTGCCATTGCTACGACGGGCAACGTGTTTCTAGCCGAGAGTGTCAAAGGAGGCCGAGATCTGGTCGCGGACGTGAAATTCAAGAAGTTTGTCCATGACGTATTGTGCGTTTATATACTCACTTACAGTCTCTTAGGGAGGATGTCATCACCCTCCAGAACCCTCATGGTATACCTCCCGCACCTACATCCACCACAACCGCAGTAGCAAAAACGACACAAGCTGTGAAGGCGAAAACAGTTGTCTCCAAGTCCCCGGCAGCCGCAAAGAAGGATGTTCCATGTGCGCGTTCTAATGTATTCACTCTCCTGCGCGATACTGAATTTCTTCATTGTGCCAGGGAACGTCTCGCCGTATTCCTCAGGACTTCCTGGCGCGTCGTTAACATCTACGTCCGTCGATCCCCAGACGCAATCTTCACAGTTGCTGTGGGATGAGGTCAGTTCTCTCGACAATAGGCTTCTTTTACCGTGCTCACTCCGTCCTCCCATTGTAGGAAGAGCTGATGTTTGACGAGTTTGCAACTCTTCCGAAGGGCAAGGGCAAGGAGAAGGACATCGGGAAGCGCCGCGCGTATGTCCGAGTTGTCACAAGTCTGGGAGGAGGCGCCCTGAACTTGGAGCTGTATTGCGAAAAGGTAGCTTTTGATCTCTGTCCGGAAGTCGCACATCTTCTGACATGCCGATCTAGGCCCCAAAGACGTGTTACAACTTCCTACAACTTGCTAAGCAAGGGAAGTACAACGACAACCTGTTCCATCGCTTGGTACCAGGCTTCATGGTAGGCACTAGGTTCTCGTTCGGGTTTCAAGTTACTGACACGTCTCTATGTAGGTTCAAACAGGAGATCCCACGGGCACTGGCGCAGGGGGCGAGTCATGTTGGGGTACCCCATTCAGGGACGAGTTCGACATGCGTAATGCTGCCAAACACGACTCCCGAGGTGTGGTGGCAATGGCGAACAAGGGCCCTTCGACTAACGGGTACGTCTCTTGCATTACTGCCACTTCATGTTCGCTGACATGCCATACAGCTCACAATGGTTCATCACATTCCGGGAGACACCTCATTTGGACAAGAAACACACTGTCTTCGGCAAACTTGTCGGAGGCGAGGACGTCTTGGACGCACTGGAGAAGCTCCCCGTGAAGCCTGGGACCGAGCGGCCTGCGAAACCGGTGCGTATCACGGAGGTCATTATGTACGTTTCGAGTCTATATCTGCATTGCGTCAGACACTAATAGCAGACACAGCTACCAAGACCCATTCGAAGAGTACAAAGCCCGCGAGCAAAAGAAGCGCGCGCGCAAGGCAGAGACGGCGCAGAACACACAGCTGCGTAAGACCGAGCAAAAAACGGACACTATCAACTGGTTTGGCGAGAAAGTCGGCGCAGCGAATAGTCCCCTGGGAGGCGGCGTGGGTGGGGGTGTCGGCAAGTATCTGAACTTGCAAGGTACCAAGAGGGCTGCCTCGAGCGAATCTCCGGCACCTATATCCGCGGGGCCTATTCCGGGAGTATCGGAAGAGAGCAGAAAAAAGCGGAGGATTGGATTCGGCGATTTCGACGGATGGTAGGGGTATGTACGGATTGTGCTGGGGCCATATTGCATATTACTACAACAAATTAATGGAAATGCTCGAGCTTGTATTGGTATCATATATAAATCCACACATTGCTGGACTAGATTGTGTAATGTCGGGCATCTGCCGCGCGGAGGATCACAGTGGTGACATACACGTAGTCTGCTTCACTCACGTATATCATAATGCTGCTATGCTGCAACAGGTACGCGTTCGCGTTCTGGAGAGGCAGCCTGATCTTCTGCTGCATACCATGCGTGAGTTCGGATATAGAAGAAACAGACGGCGAGGAGTGTCACCTCTTGGTTCCATAACCACGGGTTTCGAGGCCACAGGTTCTGTCTTCGGTACGGGTGGAAAGACCACAGGAGTCTTTTTCTGCCCTGCTCCAAGCTAGATACGTGGTGTAAGCAACCACTCGGAAGCATTTCGATGAACTAACCTGTTCGCCTTGGAGTGCAGCAAGTTCCGCTTGCACAGCCTCCTCGTCTTCGACTGTAAGCGTATTTGCAAGCATCTCGTCAATCTCCTGCATAATCAAGCAATTCGGAGGTGAGATCACGGAAATCCTTGCGGGAGACATGACGCACCCGCTGGTATTCTCTCGCCTCCGCCGTCTCTTCTAACAGCTTCTCTACGTTCTCGATATTGAGTTCTTTGTGTATTTGCTTCAAGACTTCATTTCCTTGCTTCAGACCGTGCATGACGGAGACTTGGATCAAGGAGAACTCGATGGTCGAGACCTGGATACGTGAATGGACTTTGATGAACAATGCCACCGGACATCGGGTTATGCAACACACTAGGGTCTCCAGGTTCTCCAGCTGAGCGTCCGTCTTGTGGAGTATGCTCTCTTGGTACTTGCGCTTTCGCAGGGTGCTGACAGCGCGGTCCTTGTGACCTTCGGCCAGCTGTCTCTTGGCTATCTCATACTCGCGATCTAGGACGGCTTGGATCTGCCAAGCAGCCGGAGATTAGGCCGTCGGCGAGTTCTCTGGTGATCACGCGCCGTCGACGAGTTCTTTGGTGATTACGCACCTTCTTTTGGTATTGCTTGACCTTGTCTCGCTGTAGTTTGAGACTGCGTATCGACTGTGGGTCCACGGCAGACGCGATGCATGCGAGATCTGACTAACTCTAGGATAGCACGGTCTTGGGCCGTGACCTTTGGCACCGACTGGTTTCCGCCCATGGGCCCTGTTCGCAATAGGGCCTGTTTCGAACAACCTGGGCGGTCTGTTGGTATCGAGCACGCAGAGTACTCACGCGTATGGGGAGGTATGGGCACGGCTCAGCGCAGCCACCGCGCGTCATGAATTGGGCGCTTGCCGACACGAGGCTACTCGACGGCCCGTGTGCTCCGTGGCCTGTGCACGGGCATGGCCGCTGCCTCGAATACGTCCGTGTGCTCGCCGCTGCCTCGAATACGTCCGTGTGCTCGCCGCTGCTCGCCGCTGCCTCGAATACGTCCGTGTGCTCGCCGCTGCTCTCCGCTCCCTCGAATACGTCCTTGCTCTCACGTACGCAAGCTGGGCGGAGACCATCATCGGATGCCAGGGGTTACCCTATCTAGAACAGGCCTCGGCGGGCCAAGACCGGCGGCCCCTAGGACGGCTTTCTGCAGCCCAGCCGTTCCCGCACGAGGCGTCGCATTGCTGCGTTTGCATCCTTCTCGTGACGTCGACATGTATCCGATGCGAGTCCCGCAGCGGAGCTATATAAGGGACTCCTGTCAATAGCCCCTGCACACCCACCTCGATCACATCTGCGACATATAATGTAAGCTCAGCATTTTCTTCGGTGCTACAGAGACCCCTGGCTGACTCGCCTGTCATAGGTTCAGCTCGTTGTCGTACACCGTCGCTAGACGGTCGCTCTCGCGCCTCTCGCTGTCCAGCAAAGCGCCTCCAAGTGCTATTGTGAGTCTGGCTGCCTTCTTGTTCATGTGTTTGATAGACGCATCGTTCGAACGCAGTACCTCATTGGAAGGCGCAATCTCTCGACGATGAAAGCTTTAGTCTACCGCGGAAAGGAACAGCGTGCTGTGGAGGAGCGGCCGAAGCCTGAGGTATCCCATCCCACCGACGCTGTCATCAAACTATCCAAGACAACGATCTGTGGTGTGTACACCACAGCATGCCCCCTCCGCCCCTAACCATCGAGTGCAGGCACGGACTTGCATATTCTCAAGGGAGATGTGCCTTCAGTAACCCCTGGGCGCATCCTAGGCCACGAAGGCCTCGGCACCGTCGAATCCGTCGGGCCCGGTGTCCGCGCCTTCCAGCCAGGCGACCGCGTCATCATCTCCTGCATCACCTCGTGCGCAACCTGCAGCTTCTGTCGCCGGGGCATGCCGTCGCACTGTGTGTCCGGCGGGTGGATCCTGGGAAACACGATCGACGGCACGCAGGCGGAGTTCGTGCGCATCCCGTACGCGGACTCGAGCCTGCACCGCGTGCCGGCGGGCGTCGACGAGGACGCGCTCGTCATGGTCAGCGACATCCTCCCCACCGGGCTCGAGTGCGGCACGCTCAACGGGCGCGTGCAGCCGGGCGCGAGCGTCGCCATCGTCGGGGCGGGCCCTATTGGGCTCGCGGCGCTGCTTACCGCGCAGCTCTACTCTCCCGCCATGGTCATCATGATTGACATGGACAGGAACCGGCTGGAGGTTGCGAGCAGACTAGGTGCGACGCATATGGTGGAGTCAGGGGCCGACCCGGTCAAGCAGGTCATGGAGATCACTGATGGCCGAGGTGTTGACACGGCTATTGAAGCTGTTGGCATACCGGCGACGTTTGGCCTCTGCCAGGAGATTATCGGTGTCGGGGGAACCATCGCCAATGTCGGTGTGCATGGAGGCAAAGCGGACCTTCATCTCGACAAGCTGTGGGATCGTAACATCGGTGAGCAACCCACACTTGCTTGCAGGGCGTCTCTCACGGTGCTGTAGCCATAACCACTCGTCTCGTCGATGGGGTAACTCAGCCCATGATCATCAAGCTGCTGGAGTCGGGTAAGCTTGATGCGAAGCTCCTCGTCACGCACAGCTTCAAGTTTAGCAACATCGACGAAGCATACACGTCCTTTGCGGCTGCCTCCCGACACAAGGCATTGAAAGTCATTATCAACTTTAACGCGTGATGCTGGGGATTTTAGCACACGCGAGGGGCAATTGAATCATCACACTAGTATTTGTACCCGGACACTCCATCCCGCATGTATTTACTATGTATCCGGCCAGTTCGAGAGTGGTATATGCTACTCCAGCTGCTCTTATGACTGAATGCAAAGCCGCCACCAGATCTTGTGCCGCAAATCTCTCACGTGACCACTCCGCGCCACATCGCCCGCAGAAAACATTGTCCGTCGCCGCGTGTCGAGCGAGACATTATTCACCAGCATATAAAATAGCTATTAAATGAGTAATTATATTTAATTTTAATGGAGAAGTCGCATTGCACGAAGTCCGCGTTCTCTGAGAGACAGGCCTACTGCCTATGACAGGTTCTTCGGGCATGCAGCCCTCGTATTCTCCTCGGAAGTCAAGCACAGTAACCCAAAAATGCAACCGCTGCAAGAAGGAGAAGCCAATGAATGACTTTCCTTTCAAAATGCGCAATAATG